>NW_019379479.1:894496-1005145 GCF_000648655.2 Copidosoma floridanum
TTTTTTTACTTTTTAAAGACACTTGTTAGCTGAAGCTCCCGTGATAAATAAAAAAAAAGTGCAAAGTATTCGAAACAAAAAATTGGAAACGTTTGTAAAGAAAATTTATAAGCAAATTTGTTTAGGAATACATTAAACTTTTAACAAAAAAGTTAATTACTTTATTGAGTGAATTTGTACTCTTTATTCGCAATAAGGCGAAGACTCTTTTAACATAATTATAAAAATAAAAACAAAAAAATATGACACACCAGCAAGCCACCCATTTTTCAATTAATAATTCTAGGTTTTTAAATAATCTTAATAAAAAACTGGAAGAAGTAATTGACATAAAATATTCTGCAGAAGATAATATTGGTGATTTCCCATGGAGTCATTCAACAAACAGCATGACAAGGGAATTCGAGTAGCAAATCAGCAAAGGTAGAATAAATACATTCAGTGACTCTTGGGCTAATGTGTACAAAATATAAAACTTATTTTTTACTTATTTTTCTTTATTACTTAATTACTTATTTTTCTATCACCTCTTCACTAAGAGTTTCAATGTATGCTTTGGAAACAATACATTTAGTCATATAACAATCACAAGGTATATCATGTTCGGTCTCAAAAGCATCCAACATTTCATATTGTACTTTATACCATCTTCTATTTGAAACATCTCTGTTTAACTGTAGTTTAAAAGCTATGGGCTCTTTTTCACTCACATCTATAGACTTTGGCAAAACAAGAACTGTTTGTTTCCAATGTGTTGGATCGGCAGCAGGAGATGTATTTAAACATGTGCCATTTGGAAATTCAACTTCAAACCAAATAGCAAGTCCTTGATATTTACCATCTTTATTACAAACTATTACAGTCTCTTCACCTCCTAAGGCATCCAATTCCTCTGTTGTTACAGAATTTAAATCTAGCCAAATTAACAATTTGTCTTCTGCTAAAGTATCATCTTTGGGTACTGTCAATACTTGAGGTTTTGAAAGTGACTTTTTATAGAAATCTGCAATGCATCTAGAAAAAATAATCACCAACTTAAAAACAGAGTTTTCAAACGTAATTTGTATTCATTATAAAAACTACTTACTTCAAACTAACACCATGAATGTTATCCCAAAATGAATTAAATTTGGACAACTCGCATGGAGCTGTGTATACCTTAGCTATGGATGGAAACAATAATCCATCAGGCTTTAAAAAATTGTCTCTTGCATACAAGACTGAATCAAGCATTCCTTCATGCAGTAGATAAAAACCCATCCACTCAGACACTAAAATATCAACTTTTTCTATGTCATTTGGATTAATGTCTTCAACCTTTCTTGATATCACTTGGATTTTTTTTTCGACATTGTTTTCTTCCGCTACTTGAGAAATTAATTTTGATACATTGCTTGCTTCAACAGCATATACTTTTTTAGCTCCAGCTTGAGCACAAAAAATTGATAAGATACCTAAAATAAATAATCAGTAAACTGACATTTTTAGGAGGCAATATGAAGATTTTAAATTATCATTGCATGTTACCAGTTCCAGCGCCAACATCCATCACAATTTTATCAGCAAACCGATCCTTCATATTGAAAATTGCATTTTTATAAGCAAGTGTTCTGGGTTCGTCGGATAGCATTAAATGATGAACCTTTAAAACATTGAATATCAGACATCAGAGTTAAAAAATAGCTTTAAAAATAAATTACTCACATCTATATCTTGATAATTTTCAAAGTATTCAGATTTTTCCGATTCGTCGTTCATTTTATATTTTACGTTTTTCACGTTTGGCGGACTGTTTTACACGCGTGATTCTCTCTATACAGGTATACCTATATACTTATTAGGTGTATTCCGCAATACATATGTTCGACGTGATCACGTGATATGTGACATTTACTGGTGATGGTCTGATATGTTCCTGATATCGGTCTTCTGCTCTTTTTCGTGACTTTTTCTGATTGTAATATAACAAAACAAAGCAGATAACAGAACGTCGGTAAATGAAAATGTCACGAAAAAGAGCAAGTAGACCGACCCGTCCCCATTAGTAAATCGACAGTAGCGCCCTTGAGTTGAGTTTTACCCTATGCATAACTGGCTGGTGGCGATCGGATCTGATTACAATCATTGTGTATACTAACGACACTTTGCGTGTGTTCCAGTAATGCTTTGCAACAACTTTTTCGGCAACTTAATCGTGTCTTTTGATATCGTAAGTTATATGTAAGTTGCCGAAAAGTTGTCGGTGAACGATACTAAACACACCCTTTATACTTTTCGGCTCGATCTGCCTCTGGATGATACAAATCTTTGTATGCATGAACATACTTTATTTTTGTTTCTTTACTTTACTGCATTTACACGATTGTGTAATGAATGTAATATAAGCAACTTTTTTCCTATCGTAAAGTTATTATTAGCATATTAAATTCTAAACAAACAATTGTAGTATGCTTTTCAGTTACCTATTAAGTAGGTACATACGTCAGTAAATCAAACACGGTTTAGTTTTAACTTAAAAAAAAATCGGAAAAATTTTATTATACGTATTTACACTTTTTTGGTTTTAAATTTTCGTCTTTGTCGTCAGCCGAATCATCAGTTTCTTCGGATTCTTCATCATCGTCTCCTGAATTATCTTCTACGAATTAAAAAAAAAAAGAACTCTCACAACAGCAACAATCGAAAAAAATTATTACAGAATTTAATTAATTATTACATTACCATGGCTAGAGTTTTGTCCAGATTGAATTAGGTCCGTAAGAATTTGGTTAATTTTTTGTTGAATCACCTTTAAATCGGAAATCAACGATGGCAAATCATTTTTTTCATTTTTCATCGTGTCTTGATAAAAACATTTGTTATTCATTTGAATACTAATCGAAGTCTCGACCATTCTGAATCTAAAAATTTCGCGGTTGTTTGTCTGCTTTAGTTTGTGCTCGTTTTTTCTCTGTACACATGATATTTATTTATCTCGGGGTGAAATAATATATATGCAATTGAAGTACTTACTTTTCTTTAAGAATATTTCCTTGACACTTTTTCTTACTTTCTCATTCCTACATGCGTAAACTTTAAAAAATTGGGAGGGTAAACAAATTTGACCACTGAATTAAGCAGATACACTATACTACTTGAGTAAGTAAGTACCGGCTGACTGGATCGTCGATTAGGATTATTTATCATCATATAGGTTCAGGTGTATGTGTGCTTTGCTTTCATTTGTATACCTATATATAAGAATGCACCACTATACATGACACTATATTTTTTTATAACCTATCGCGCTAACGCACTTTGACAGTCCCGAGTCTCGAAGACGACGACGATCACGACGAGGAAGGCATATGCTACGTAATGGTTTTGCTCGAGAACGACCCGGTAATTTTTTATTAAAAATATTACAAGCTTTTTTATACAGTTATCGTTGATTTTTATGATTTCTTATACTTTCTTTTAGTTTTTAGTGGAACTCAATAAATTATTTGAGAAGTCACGATTGGCAGGCTCAGTATCTCTCACAATAAAAAGGTGTAAGTTGAATGTTTTTGTTTCATGAAAAAGCAGGTAAGAATATTTGAGATCATTCCAATTCACAATTGTATTTACTGATGTTATAGTTAATGGACATAATAAGCCTGAACCAAGGAAGGGTAAACCACTTCTTCCCACAACTACAGAGTACTTGTGTTTAGTTAGGGCTTCATACAAAACGAAGAAACTTTCTACAGTTGTAAGTAACGCAAATTTTGGAAATACTAAATATTGTAAATGTGGGCAATATGCCATAATTTGTGTTTAATCGTATGTTTTACAGGAATCAATACAGTTACAAATAATGCTTTCTTACTTTACAAGCAAGTGTTAACAATTCAAAGTAATTGTACTCTCTTGAATTTCAGATTCACTCTAAGGATGTAAATAAATTTCAGCAGGCATACTGGAATTTACTGAAAACTAACATAAATGGACTTAAAAAATTGAAAAAGATCAAGTCAGTCAAACCTAAAGCTCATTGACATCATCAATAACATTATATTGTTACTGAGATTAATGTTTGTAATATATGTATGAAAAATTGCTCAGTCATAATAATGGATTGTCACTGCACTGAGTCTGCCTACATTTAATTTTTTAAGAAAGTTTATTATAATGAGGAAATCATCTAGCTCTACTGCTTCTTTGTTATATTAAATAATAAATAAAACATGGGTTAACTGCTGTTGTATCTATTATTACTGTAGGATGCTAAAATTAAAAAGAATACCTTGTTTTTAATTAATTCAACATTTTTTTCCCATTTCAATATTTTAAAATTTGCATAAAATTTATTACAAAACTGTATTATTCAATGTTTGAACTTTTTTTACCTGAGTAAGTTCTGACACTAATAATGTCAATACTCATTTTTACGATTTCATTAAAAAAATTATATTTATTGAGTAAAAAAATTAATCTGTATAGGTAGTACTTGTTTGAACCTATATATATACATGTCAGCAGGTTGACGTGCTAGTTGTCTGCTGTACAATACGTATAGCACAACACGGAAAAATTTATTAAACTTTTAGCTTAGAATTTTTATTAAAAATAATGTACGAAAGTACAAAAATGATGTAATTTAAAATACTTTCTTAAGGGATTTATCCATCCATTTGAATTCGCGAGTGTATAAATAACCTTTTATAACAATTTTTTACACTTGTTATTCTCATGTTTAATGTGCATATAAGTAGCTATGACAAATGTTACTAAAAACATTATCTTATGTACAAGCTCATCTAGTGAAACGGATAGTAAAGAAAGTCATTACAAAACGTGCCTATCAGAAATAAATGTAGATTGCAAAGTTTTGGAAGTTTTAGACTTTGAGTTTGTCAATTTAGATGAATTAAAAAGTCGCCTACTTGATTCAGATTCTTATTCAGGTGAACATTATCTCGTACAATTTTTTCTGAAAAATACTGAATCAATTTATCATTCTTAGGTTTAATATTAACAAGTCCAAGAACAGTCATAGCTTTGAATTTGGTAAAAACAAACAACCAATCATCTTTCGAACCATGGGAAGAAAAACTTAGTTTCTGTATAGGACCATCTACAGAAATGATTGCAAAAAAACAACTTGGCTTGAAAAATGTTTTGGGTACTGAAAGTGGAAACGCCAAAAATCTTGCTAATTTTATAATAAAAACTATGACGAATTACTTGGACAAACCTCTGCTACTGCCATGTAGTGAAATAGCTAAAAACACTATACCAAAAATGTTATCAGATGCAGGAATGATTGTTGAAAAGTTAGTTGTATACAAAACAAAAGCCAAAGATGGCTTGGAAGAAGCATTGCATAAAACGTTGGGAAAATTACCCGATGTATTGGTGTTTTTCAGCCCATCAGTGGTAGAAACAATGATAAACGTTTTGCAGAATGCTAAACATGTATTAGAAAAATCGAAAATTATTGCAATAGGACCTGTAACTAATGAAGCATTATTAAATGCTAGAATCAGAGTTGATGGGGTCTCAGAGAAACCAGAACCCGAAGCCTTAGTTAAAGTTATTAAGACTGTTATGTAATTGTTATGTGATATGTATAATCAAAATGACGTTTCTATTGTTGGTGCTAATAAAATTACAAAGTTTTAAATAAAATTTAAAATTATTTTTATTGACATTGTATGTAAAATATATAGTACAAGTCAACTTACTTTGTTAAAGCAATCTCATTGTAAATACTTAAAATAGGTGGCATTAAAAATTTTAATAAATATAATTTAAGTTATCTAAACATACAAAAAAATCATATCGTAAAACATGAAATGACAAATTAAGAAATTGAAATATTTGAAAAGCATTGCTTGAATATGGTCTTTCTAAATTAAAGCCAAAAATTTTTTTTTAATTTTATACAATTGCAATTTAGTATAGATTAGGATTTACAATATTACCAACAATGCATAAATCTGTTCCAACAATTGTCGATTGATTTGCGTAATAAGGCTGCGAATTGTTCCCGCTGTTATTGTACTTCATTTTTACAGCAGTCTCGTAATCTGGTGCTGGTCTGTATGAAGGTAATAAGGCACGTAAATTATTTATATCTGTTGTGGAAACAGATACTACTGGGCATGGTGAAGTCGAGAGATCGTTATAACTAGTCCATCGCGTATAGTCTTCCGTTCCATTAGTATCTAAATTAACAGACGGAGCTTGTTCGCTGGAGTTATTGGTTTCGTTTTCCTGAAAAACATTTTCATGGGTGCCGGCAATGAAGCGTTTCTTATTTTTTTTAAGAAAATATAAAAATTTATACTTTAAGTACGACTTACAAAATAGCCATTTGTCAGACGGTCTGGTGGTTGCGTCTGCTGATGTTGCATATAAAAAGTATGTTGTGCTATACACAAACGCCACATATACTTCGCGATTCGTGATTCTCGAAAAGTAAATTGCTTTGCATATTCCATGTCCGTTTGACATTCTATTCTAAACGTCTTCTTGTGATTGATTACGTTACTGATATCTTTCCACCTACAAAAAGGAGATCCTAATTACGATACAAGTAAAAATGTTGGTATCAAGCATAGAGTAGAATTAAAAAGTGAATTAGTGAATAGTATAAATGATGAAAGACTTATGTATAAATCCTGTAAAACATCATATAGAGGAAGTAGGAAATGAAAAAGTTACAGAGTCTAATTCTCATCACCTATGTCTGTTATTAAAATAAGATAAAGAAATTACTTGTAGTCTACAGTAATTTACCTGTAAAAATGTGTGGTTTGAGTTTTTGGACTGCATACCATAATACCATTAATAGAAATACCAAGAATGACCTCATTACTACTTTCATCCTATATTATTAAAAAATACAGATACATTTATTGTGAAAACTGAAATATAAATTTTGTTTATGCGATTTAATGAGAAAAAAAATGGCTCACTTTAGCAGAAAATGTCTCGTGACCATATCCTTCTAATTGCATGACCATTGTAATATAGTATTCTTCTGCAGCTGCTTGTGTAACTCCAGATGTCATTTTATATTGACTTAATGAACTATTCAAGAGTGCCTCTTGTCCACCAAGTTCAGCTTCAATAACAGACTAAGTAACAAAAGCAAAAGTTTATCACAACTGTTGAAGATAAAGCATTGTAAGTAGTGGTTGTGATGAAATATAATACATACTTTTGGGAAAAATGTATATTGCTGAAGAAATTCGGCTCTATGTCTTTCAGCATCATAATTACCGAATTCTGCTTGCATGGAGTAACTTGCCAGAACAGTGGCTTGCCTGACGTTACAATGTATCCTATCCTCTAAGATATCACTTTTCAATTGAAGGTAATAGTGGTACCTAATAAAAACAAAATAAGCATAATAATCTCTGGGAGCTAAAAAATAATTGTACTCCAAATGACAGTGAAATAAATACTGTGACATTTAAAATTTTACCTTGTCATCTCGTCCTGAATAAACTGCACATCACCGATGTAAAACATCACTCTGAGGTACAAATTGAAACTTTTGGCATCTTTTTCCAATTGCTTTTTCAAAGGCTTATCCATATCCACCCATCTTGGAGATGGTGTCCCGTGGCGGCAAACGTAACACAGGCCAAAGAACTCTGGCTGGCCCAGGCCAAGTCTCTGCGTAATATTCGTCAAACATTCTTGACCAAGACTATCAATGCTCAGAGTACATTCTATGGAAGTCGAATCTAACAATTCGACGCATATCACGTACTGATTTTTTGAAACTACATTGTACTGACGGCTTTTCTTCAAGTGGAACTTGAAAGGCATTCTAAGAAAAAAAACGAAATAAATAGATTGGAAATATGTATAAAGAAGCTTGTTATTAAGTATAGAAAACTAAAGAAATACCTAAAAATCTTCAAAAATTTTCATGCAAAAATATATATGGTTCAGCTTTCTTGACTTTGCTCTCTCGAAACTTTCATTCTATTTTCGTTGCAGTACAAACCCAGACAGAGCTTGAATTAAAAATACTTGCTTTATTGACAATGACAGGTCACAGGAGTCAAAAGTTAACCTCTGTTCTGTTCATTTCTTGATGATATTTCTATCCCTACTCCAGCTCGCTCTCCTGTGTAAACAGTGTAAACACACGCAGTGTACACACACGCGCACGCCGCTATAGAGTTATAGAGCCGAATCGGTATTAATTTTTATGTGGTGGCAACACTTAGTTGTAAGCAGCGGTGGTCGATAAAACAGAGTCGAACCAATAAAGGATTCAAATTCGTATATTCTCCCAATTTTTATTGCCTTATTTATTTTTACTGTAGTATGCATTACGCAACATAAATGTTTGCGAATGAATGTACTTAACTTCTACTTCTACTACTTAGTAGATATATCTTTAAATCGTTTTACAAATTACATATACAAAGTTTTCAAACTGCAGGCGGCTTTACACTTTTGCCAACTTACGCGAATTTTGAAACAAGTTTTCCCTATAGATTCGAGTCGCATCTATTCGTTCAGTTATTGACAGGTAAAAAATAAATGAAAACAAATTGATAAAGTCTCAGGATAAATTGACTTTCAATAAAAATACTTGGTAATTTCGTCCAAAGTTATCTACCAACATGTTAGCTAAAATCGCTAATCTTGCGGTTCTTAAAAATTTGACAGGATTGTCAAGTGAGTGTCTTTCATTTTTAGGTTGTTTTAAATCAATTACATAATTGTTTATTTCCATAAAAGAATTAATTAACAATAGCTTCTTGAGATTTTTGTAGGAACACTAACAAAGCCAGTTAATGTCAATGCCCTAAGATGCTATGCCACCGGATCTGTCTCATCAAGATGTTGGAATCAGTTAAATAGTTTACCAAAGCCAGTTGTTTCAAAAAATTGTCTTGTCCCACGTTCACCACAGGTTTGATAAGTTCCCCTGTTAATCTTAGGTTTTGTAAATGACGTATGTATACGTTTTACTAGTTGAGAGGAGTCATTGGCAGCAGCTTGGTACAATTAAGAAATCAAAGCACACATGGTGATCACGTTAATTTGTGGAAACTTGAGAGGGTGGTTTCAGCTTTATTTTTGCCACTACTTCCTCTTGCATTCATGCTTGAAAATCCTATTCTTGACAGTGTACTAGCCGTTGCTTCTGTGATACACGTACATTGGTAATTATCAATTGATTCTATGACAAATGTTGGGACAATTAAGTTACTTATAAAAAACGCAATAAATAATTTTTGTCGTATTTTCAAGGGGTTTGGAGGCAATAATTATAGATTATGCAAGACCCTTAGTCGTTGGACCTGTTGTACCCAAGATTTTAATGGCAGCATTGTATCTTACATCTGCTCTTACTCTTGCTGGACTTATGGTACTCATTTACAATGGACCTGGCCTTTGCAAAGTCATTAAGCAGGGTTGGGCCATTGGGAAGGATAAGTAAGCTTGTTTGAAATAGAGGTACGATTTTTAAAATCAAGTTTATAATGAGACACATGAAATGTGTATTGAAAAATAAATTATCCTCACCAAAACTCTTATTTTACATATAAATTTAATCACTTAAAAAATAGTTAAAATTTATACTTACATTTATTTCAACAGAATTATATTTGTATGATTTTCTAGTTTATTAAAATTCATTTATGTAGAGCAAAACTAGCATATTCAAAATATATGCAGTATTTCCGTTTTAAAGTGTACTTATTATATTCTATAGTTTTAGAATAAAGTTGAAAACATAATTATCACTTTATTAAAAAGGCACTGTAAAATGTTATTAAAATAAATTTTTGTAATTTACTAACTGAATTGACAACCAACGCTTGATGTACGTGAATCTTTAACAAGTTGGAATATCAATCAAAAAGTAGGGAACAAGCATTGATTGCAAATGGTTAGCCTCCAACATTTATAACATACTAAAGCTGTTTGTTTATAATATTTCAACCAATCGTTTTGTGAATTTATTTATGTTTTTCCATATCATTCGTCGTTTTCTTTAAACTTGATTTCTTCTGGTTTGTTATTTTTAGATACGTTAAGAACATGTGCAATAACTTCATCAACAGTTTGAGTTGTCAATAATGATTTAACATTTTCATCTTCTAGAACAGCATTGAATAAAATTCTAACATTCCCTCGTAATCTTTCTGGTAGCGACAAATCACTGTCAGCTGTAAGTGGCTCGTCACCACATCTTCGAATGACAGCTTCTAAAACATCTTGTAAAGGTGACTGTAGCCAACCAAATAGCTGTAACATACAAAACAAAACTTTCGTTAATAGTGAAAATTATTTTTATAATTTTTTTTTTTTATTGTTTACTCGCTGTATATACCTCTAATGTTTCTTTTTCTATAAGAATAGTCAATAATTCCGTAATAGCTTTTAATAATTCATCTGTTGACATGAGATTTGTTTCTCCAGATTTGGCTTTCTCAGCAGCATTGTAAGCAATGTTGAACATTTGTAACTGTAAATGTTTCTTTTCTGCTTCGCCTAATACATCCTCTAACAAATCCCTATGTTTAGCTCGTATATGTCTCATCAAACAATCCTGTCGAATAAACGCCCGTCCACATTCAGCGCAAGATTGCGGAGGCTCACGTCTGTGGGTATTCATATGGGCTTGCAAAGACGATTTAGCAGCAAAACATTTGCCACAAGTTCCGCACTTGTGAGCTAAAAACAACGAATAGTAGAGAAAAAAAAGTCTAACTAAAAAAGTAAAAATGATTGCTATTTGTAACTTACGTTTTATTCCAGCATGTAAATTAGAGTGCTTGGATAAATCTTCTTTACGCATAAAAGCCTTATCACAAACATCGCATTTAAATGGTGTAGCACCTTCGTGAACGAATTTTTTATGATTGGTTAACCGCCCTTTTCGATTAAATGCTTTTCCACAAATGTCGCAATAAAATCCATTTTCACCCGTGTGATGGAAAACATGAGCTCTCAGCTGAGCTGCTTGGATGAAGGATTTATTGCAGTATTGACAAACATGTGGTTTTTCTCCAGTGTGAGTTCTTTGATGACGATTTAGTGTTTCTCTTGCAGCAAACTTTTTTTGGCACTGTGTTACAAAAAAAAAT
Organism: Copidosoma floridanum; assembly: GCF_000648655.2. The sequence continues at coordinate 905,590 of NW_019379479.1, forward strand.
CAAGATTTTTATGTGCATGTATTTCATAAAGAAAAAAAGTTTCACTAAAATAGTTATAAAAAAGCAGGTAAATACAAAAAACAAATATTGGAAAGTTTAATAACAACAACAACAACAACTAACATCTCGATAAATACGAAAATTCAGTTGAAACAAAACATTAAAAATTTGACGTTTAAAATTTTTTTGAAACTTACAAATCCTATTCTTATATCCTGATTGTTTGCTTGGAATAATATTATTAAATAATTGTATGCATATTTTTTTTGTTCCAATGGTTATAGAAAAATATATTAATATACTTACAAATTTGCATTCAAAAGGTTTTTCTCCAGTATGAGTTCTTCTGTGTTTTTTCATGGCTAGGGAAGATAAAAAAGATTTTGGACACAAATCACACTGCACTGGTCTTTCTCCTGTGTGCATACGTTCATGAACAATCAGCTGCTGATTTGTATAGAATTGTTTTGAACACGTAGTGCAAGATTTTTTTTTCCTCTGAGGCATCCCTGCATGGGTCCTTAAATGTTCTCTCAAATTATCTTTGCGCGTGAATATTTTATTACAAACCTACAATTCACAAATATTTCTCATATATTTTAGATTAATGATTAAAATATAAATAAAGATATTTTCTAGACTCTGGTTGTACCTGACAACAAAAACTGTTACCGGTGTCCCCATGACAGCCAGATTGCTGCTTGTGACGGTTCAAGTGATAACTTCTTGAAAAATAAGTATCACATTTATCACACTTATATACTTTGCTAGTCTTTATATGTGTTGTATAACGATGTTTATCCAGAGTTTTTTTGCTCGAAAAAGTTGAATTGCAGTCTTTGCATGTATATGTGTCAGGCTCCCAATGAATAACTATAGTATGCCTTTCCAAAGAAGATGATTTTTTAAATGACATATCACAACTTGAGCATTTAAAAGGACCTCCCGAATGAGCTGTTTTCACATCTTCGGCACAACAATGGCATTCGCCTTCTTGTACAGGTTTTATTGTTACTTTTTTTTCCTTATTTTTGAAAGTTTGAGAATCTAAAAATCAATGTTAGGTAATTTTATTTTTCCTAAAATCAGCGCTCAAAATTTTAGATGTATACCTGAAGGATTTGAATCTGTATTATAATTTGGATCAATATTGTCGTCATCTTCGTTTTCAGAATCATCATCTCCCATCCTACCTAATTCTAACAAATCAACATCATCATCTTCTTCTCTACATACTTCCAAGTGTTCTTTCAATAACTGTAAAGGAAGTATCCAAATGAATAAAACAAAATTACATATTTGCAGGGCAAGCATTTTTAAATTAATGAAAATTAATCTCACCTCGTCACTTGGAAAAACTCTGTGGCAAGTAACACACTCATACTCTTCAATAATTTGTATGATCTGTCCATTTTGGGCGAGTACTACGAAAAATTCAAGTTTTCATTAAACTGCTGCTTAGAAATAATTTTTGAATAAATGTTATAAAGGAGATTAATCAAACTCACCTTCGTCCGAGTTAATTATATCGGGTATAATAAAACTTTCACGATCATTCTCTTTGACAAAGATTTCATCTGCAAATATAATTTTACTGATTAACCATCCAAACAAATACACAACAGAACTATCAAAAAGTTTAAAACGCACCAGTGGCATTGACGTCATCTTGCTGAAGGTAATTGGTTTCTACTTTAACAACTTCTGAAAAGGAAAAAAGAGATATCTGGTAATTGTAAACAACTGTAGTAAAACTGATGATGGTGATGATAATGATAGAAGTAGGATATATGCATGCTTTGTAAACAAGAAACAAAACAAATAAGTAGGTACACACAACATGACAAGTAGGTAGGAACTATCACGGAGTCGGCGCAACAAGCGCAACAGGTAGCACACACCGAGTACCAATGATACTTGTGCATTAAAAGTTGCACCTACTTTACTTTATCACCAAATTCGAAGCTCTCAAAAACACCAAGCGCATGTTATGTATACGTGTAAATTCAAGCTCTTACCTATAACTTCGCCCATTTGGAATCCTTAAAACGAGACTTGTAGGATGTTTTAAGAAAGTTGTCAACCAGCAGGGAGTTGCCAGCTGTTTTTACCTCCTGGATGCCAGTGTAAATGCTGGAAATGGTTGAAAATATAAACTGCTGATGGACCATTAATCGGTTAAGTACGTTGATTCACAGCCCGCACCCACAGGCCGTAAAGTGACTACTTAAGTAGAGGCCCTCTAATCTCTGGTTTACGTTAGTTTCTTTACTTTCTGCGGAACGAAACACAAAATATTAATCTTTATACTTTTATAGGTATGCTACATCAGAACAGTATATGTATATGTATTATTACCATGATGTATATAGGAATGATGGGGTATTGGGTATACGTGAAGGACGATGGCTGCAGCAGTACCAGGGACTGACTGGAAGAAGTAGGTATACTTGGTGTACTTACAGCTGTGTGAAGCAGGCAAGGGCAGCCACGCAGACAAAGTAGTAACAAAATGGCCTAAATGAAGGGGCCGAAGGCACACCTTTATGAGTGAGAGAGTATCTCTCTCGTTGACGACGCTGACTGGCTAGTGGCAGTGGCTGAATGAGCAAGGATCGAGCTGACTCCCACTTAATGTATAGCGTGAGCACATCTACTGACATCTAATGTCCAATGAGAAAATATTATTGGAGGATTTTGAAATAAGCGGGAGATAAGAGGCTATTTTTCTATTGGCTCATTTTATTAGACATCATTTCCATTGGAGGATATGGATTCAATAATAATAATTCAACGACACACACATTTAGCATAATGTATAGTGTGTGTAATATGACCAATTAAACAATATTTGTTGAATTTTGTTCATAAAAGTCTTGGATCATTATGCCCATGTAGATACAGGTGCACATTGTTTATACTTACACTATTTTTTTACGCTTTCCTAAATATTAACCAACGAAATTGAACATGTGAGTGCGTTTTTTAACTTATACACAGATATACACACTTTTTTAGCTGGTGATAATGTGGCTATGTGGCATTGGCATTATTGGCAATCGAATCGGAATTCAGCCGGTAAAATAGAAAGTTTTTTTTCACGTTCCGCAATCGTTTTGATAAATTTCTATAGTCATTTGAAGTGATTTCGGAATACACCTAAGGTCCGAAACAAAAGGGGCAGATTCACAAGCATTTAAGATTTTTATTATTTTCGGAGCAAATATATATATAAACACATAAACAAAAGTTATTGAAATTTTCTACACTTATACGAGATATCCGCAAAAATTTCGTTACAATTAAAGATAAGCAAGTTTTAATAGTTTAATATTTTAGCGTATTATTAGGAAGTGAGGTAACTCAAGACATCAACTGGATCCATAAGGAGAAAAAATGAAATTAACCCCATGTATTGAAATTGTTAGTTCAGTTCTATATTGACCGTATTTTTTCAATTAAGTCTGTGGATACGTGATTAAGCGTACTTGTTTACTTATACTTACAGCGTCAGTTACTTAGTTATGAAAACTGATATGTGATATGTGTTGAAGTTTCACGATCGAGACTAGCAAATTACAGTAGACTATGGATGGGCACCTCCTTTTTTAAAAGTCCATGATGCAACGTTGGCACCTCGTTATCTGTTACAATGATAGGACCTTATACCTCGCCAAGAAGATTAATACAGAACGAACCTTACTCTTGTTGATGATGAAGCCAAATTGATTGACAAGAAGGCAAATCACTTCTTGAGAGAGCTTGCTTCAATCACGAGCATTTAAAAGTCGAGAAACATGGCCCAGTGCAAGCTCACTGCGAGAGAGTTTATTATCAACACCTTTGCGCCCCAGGTTGCGGCTACCTGCTCTCTGCACGCCGAAGCCACTTGTCAAAAGAACAATCTCTCGTTTATCGAGCTGCTCCAGCCTTTCTGCAAGCTCAATACCGAAGGTTACTTTATACCACATTTCTTTATTTTTTCTTCACTGCTGTCTCTTATGACTCGTTCTTATGTTCGTATTCAAACTTTTAAACTTCCGTTTTAGGTCACATTAAAGATCCTCAAGGAACAGTAGTGTCAGTGCGCTCCTTACAAATCTCGGTCAAGGATGTCAATTTTTCTCCTCCAGAGCCAAACATAGCTAGAAAATTGTTAAATGAATCTGCCAGTTCGACTTACAATGAGCGCACAACAGTAGTCCGCACTGGCAGCATAGATCTCAATGTGCCAATGTCGGTACCTTGGTTCGAAGCTTGGAGGGATACTTTTCTCAATGTGCAGTTTCCAGCTGATCATGAATTTACAAAACATTTTTTGGCGTGCATGATTGTGGTCTCCACATCGGATGACAATCCGCTTGAAAAAATTCAACAAATGGCTACTCAGTTGAGCCTCAGTGTTCCTGGAAAATTACCAAAGTGGTTCAATAATAATGCTCTTAGATATTATATTTTGATTCATGATGCTCTTCAAGATGATAGAAAAAAGTAAGTTTTGAAAAAAAGCCAATTTATTTTCATTATTTTTTTACTTAGTAAATTTGACTCCAACTGTTTCTTTTTCAGAGCTGAAGATGTTTTTACTGATATGAAAAATATTTATGGACCAAACAATTGTTTTTTCTTACCACTAAATTCAAGACAATTTACCAGCTCTGATGACAATACTCATCTTCCAGATCCATGGAGTCAGTTCTTAGTTAAGCATTCCGATTTATTAGTCAATAGTGATCAAGATAGCTCTCCTCGCACGCCTGCCGATACTTCAGGTGTGTCTTCCATGCCAAATGCAGTCAACATTGAACAAGAAAAGTTAGTATCACTATTTTTTGTATATTAATTTATTAATTATTTGCACGTAAAATGCTCAATTCAAGATTTTTTCAGGCTTAGCTTTGATAAAAAGTGGTCTTATCCGTTAAATTCGTTGCAACCCTAATTTTTCTGGTATGGTATGGATAGGTGTGTTTTTAAAATGAAGTAGTACAACATTTGACTACTAAGTACGCAATACAAATAAGTGTGTTAAAATGTTAGGACATTATTTTAGTGAATTTAATTTAAGATTTGTATACAATTACCAGTCAAAAGTCAATATTACTTAGTTTGATTTTGTTTAAGTCCAAGTACTAGACATAATAATACTACGAGTGTCATACAAAAAGTAAGCTGAACAGAAAATCCAAATAAAACTTGACCGTTTTTGTATTCGCTACGTGCACAATTTTGGAGCAGCGCCACCGAGGGAAAAACGAGAGATATTGGTCAGGCACAGTAGAAGGCAATATTCGCGATATGTGCTTGATACCTATAGGAACACAGCACCTCGATAGGTACACGAAAGGTTCTGTGTTTATTATACCACGAATTAATATAATGTCTCAAGTGGTACAATCCTACGTGAATAACTAAAGACAAAATTTGTACTACAAGCACTATAAGCGCTTGAGTATTACTTCAACACAAGTCCGTGTACTGTGTGNTTTATTAATTAGTTTTTTATGTCTAAAAAAAAAAAAAAAAATTGAATAGGTCAACTAGTCAAGCTGGGACACCAGTAGCTCCACGAAATTTTGGACTGCCCACTCCAGATAAAAGTGAAAATATAAGTATATCTTCAGGAATTTCCGATTCACAGTTACAACTGGAAGTTGGTCAGGATGTCATTGTCTCAAACGTAACGATGACAGTTCATCCATTGAGTCCAGAAAACGAACTGCCTTTAAAATTCAGTAGTGTTAATAACTCAAAGTCTCTTTTAGATAGTAATTCACCCATGAATGTTAATGTTTGGGCAGATTCACCTGTCCATGTTAGTCCTCAACATGGTGCTAGACTTTCTACTGAAGATCTTGAGAGACTCAAGACTATGATATCTGAATTTTGTTTGAAGAGTCTACTCCCTTACGTTGAGAGGCAAATTGCTCTACTCAATGATCTCATTTCAAATAAAAAAGGTGTTAGTAGGTCTCTTTTTAGTGCTACAAAAAGGTGGTTTGGAACCACTAAACCTGGAATTCCTGGATCAGTTCCTGCTAATGCTGTAATGTAAGTTGACACTCTTTATTCGAAAAGTTTCTCAGTCTAAAGCAAACCAAATAATAGAATTAATATTGATTCGAACCAACATATAAAATAACTAATATTGTATACATAAAAGTAATTACATGTGTGGGTTGTGTAAACTCTTATAACAATTTTTGACGCGTAATTATTTCAGATACACAACAGAATCACCCGAACTGCAATTACGTCGTCTAGGCGATCTCTGCTTCATGTTTGGTCATTATTCGCTCGCATATCAAGCATATCACAATGCTAAACGGGATTTTGCGGCAGATCAAGCATGGGTTTATTACGCAGGTGCACTAGAAATGGCTGCATTAAGTGCTTTCATGATGGATGAAATGATTAGAAAAACAATTGAGTACATGGATGATTCTATTACAACTTACCTAAATACTTGTAAAATGCCTCAGTTTGCTACAAGGGCGACACTCCTTAGTGCAGAGTGTCTGAAAAATCGAGGGCTGTATGGAGAAGCGGCCAAACAATTAATACGAATGACGAGCGAGGATTCTGATTTACGATCGGCATTGTTACTTGAACAAGCAGCGTACTGCTTTATCTCTCCAAAAATGGTGAGAAAATATGCTTTTCACGCCGTTTTAGCTGGCCACAGATTTTCTAAAGCTGGGCAGAAAAAACATTCCTTACGCTGCTACAGGCAAGCTTATCAAGTAAGTGATAAATATTTACAGAAGATGAAAATAACTTGTTAAACTTTTCCTGACTTGGATACTGTTGATTATTCTCAGGTGTACAATAATAAGGGCTGGTCCTTAGCTGAAGATCATATTCATTTTACCATTGGCAGACAGGCCGCTTCTTTGAAACAACTCACAGATGCTATAACTGTTTTTGAAAAACTGTTAAATGCCTCCAGTAAACAGCCAGCTCTTCAACAGGCAGCTTTTTTACGAGAATTTTTGTACATACACGACGTGAGTGTATCTTTCAAATGATTCGATCATTGCAACTTTTTTTCGTATAATTTAACACTTAAATGTATTTCACAGTTGTTGGTGCAAGAATCAAAGACATCCCCAACTAACTTTCCACTTTTGCCTTTGCCATTAGTTGAAGATAATCAAATCAAAGTATTATTGGGACCTGTTTTAAGACCAGGCAATAATATTGAATTAGTAAGTCAAATATTATCGTTCAGTCAAGATGCGGATGACGTGCGATGGTCGAAATTGGAAGAAATTCTACTTTCCAAAGCTCAAGGAACCATGCCAATGATTTTCAAACCAACGGTCACGATTTACACCAACACCAGTAACAATTCAGCCCAACCAAATGCTGTTATAAAGGAACCAATCTACTTGTGTATAACGTTATCCAATCCTCTGTTGATCCCTTTGCCTCTTTCAAACTTGAAATTACTTTGGTCTTTTGATGACAATGGCACTATTGTTAATAACGAAAATTCTCCTGAATCTGAAGAAAATCTTGCCAACACTTTAAAAATCGATTCAGTCATTCTTCAACCTGCGTCAAAACAAACGATTGTTCTGTCAGTAAGACCCTTGAAAATTGGGCAGATGAAGATTTTGGGGATTTGTTATAATTTATTGAATCCAGTTCAAGCGCAAGTTGATCAAGTAAACTCGAGTCCATCATCTTTTGTTTGCGGGAAACGTTTGTTCGAAATCCAAGGACAGAAGTTGAAAAATGTCAAAGAAAAGTCTGGCGTGTCATTGTATGGAGTAGATCAACGACTTGACATCAATATCGTCGATGAAGCACCTTTCATGCAGGTACGAAAATGAACAAATTTGGATTGAAGCATAAACACACGTGACTTTAAAAAAAATTTCGTTGATAATCCTTCCTTTTCTTGGATACTATGTTCCCATTCTAGATTACGTTTTCAAGCCTTTCACCCGAAATGTTGTGCGGTGAGCTTCAATGTATGGATGTAACGATCAAAAATGTCGGAAATGCTCCATTGAAAAATATTTATGTAGGATCTACCAACCCAAAATTATTTACACTTTCTATTGAAGAGCAAGAGTTCAAAAAAGGTACTTCCGCGGTTTGTTATTATTTTGATTTAAAAACCTGTAATTTCATACAAACGTATGATTTTGTTTGCAGGAGAAACTAAAAGAATGGATGAGCTTGTTACCAAAATTAATTTGCCTGCCGAAAAAAATGACGTTCTGCTTGTTGGCGATTCCTTTAAAATGACGCTTTGGGTTTGTGCGCCCCACGAAAAGGGAAACCACAGACTAGATTTATTATTTTATTATGAAAATTTGCAACAGACGTGCATACCAAAGTACAGACTGAGCCGTCACAGTTGGCATTTAACGGTTTTAGATTCTATCCAGTCGAGTGCTATTGCTCGCAGAAGTGCCACAAACAATGATAATTTTTCCTTGATAAATTTGATCATCGATATAAAAAATTCCAATCAAGTGCACGATCCGTTTATGAATGAAATTGAACTAACAAACATGGTTTTCCAAAGTGATACCTGGATATTGTCGAAATCAACAGACGTTTGGACAGACGTGAAAGTACAGCCCCAGGAGATGATACACTTTTTACTGAAACTTTGCCGAAAAGCAAGCGATGGCGTGAACTTGTCCGAGATTCCTCTGTCAAAAACCAACGATTCTAAAACCGCCAATGATATACCTTATGCAAATTTCATTAAGAAACGGCATATCAGACCATTGGATGACAACGATGCCCAAAACGACAGTCAGCAGTCTCGATCGAAAGTGAAAAACGATCCTACCTTTTCGGCTTTGAAATTGGACTCGACGATAGTACTCAGGTGGCGAGCCAAAGTTACCGAGGGTGGAACGGTCGTGCGCAACGCAATCGGCCAGAATTACATAGATCTGCAATACTTGAATAAAGCTTACAACCATCCGACCGAGAAGCAGATAGAACCGATCGAATATTCCGGGCGTCTAAAGATTTTCGGACCGGACGTCGTTATTCCGGATTTGCAGACACTTTCGAGGAAAAATTGCTACTCGGAGTTAGAGTATCAAAAGAATTTGATATGGTACCAGTTGAAACACTCGAAAGAAGTGTCTCACGATTTCTCGCGCAGTCGGATATGTGTTCTGCGAGTCACAATGCGCATGCAGAATAACTCTCAATCCCTCGTCCATGTAAAAGTTGATACAATCGGAACGAGCAGGTTGGCACATTTGTTTAATTTTCCATGAGTTTTTTATGTGTACTGATATACTATATTATCGAAAACTTTTTTTCGTTCTAGTCAAAATATTTTACCAAACATCAAAACCCAACTCTACTCTCCACAAGCTTCAACATCATTCCGTTATGCTGGTCAAACTACATTTAAGTGTCAATTAGAAGCGTATGGGCAACGGGAGATTGAGCTTCAAGCTATTCTTCCTACTTCAGGAACTTACAATTTATCATCCAGATTGGAAATCTCTGCTAGAGCTGAAAGCAAACTCGAATACGTTTTGCAGAAATGGAGGACGGAAAGCGTATGCATTATTAGTAATGTGAAACAGTTGATAGTTTGAATGAGAAATTTTTTTTAATATTTTAATATATATCTATATTTTGACTCAAACACATTTGTAGAATATGTAAATATTACTATATAGCATATTTTTTGTTAGAAAAACGAAATATTTATTGCTATTATATGTAATGTTAAAAAATCAAGAAACTTGTATAAAGTATGTAGTGTGTGGTGCCTTAAAAACCATACGGAATTTTAATATAATAGTTTTAATTTTTAATTGACAGTGGGTTACAATGAGCCGGGTGCTTTTATTGTTTAGTCATTATAAATGTAAGCAACAGTATCCTATCAAAAAGTTATCTGTGGATGAGAGAACGTTTAAAAGAAAAATAATCTTGAGCTGCACAAGTAGTTTACCAACTATTAAATGATTATTGTGCGGTCAAAAAAAAGGGTTTCTTGAGTGTAAATATTTAATAAAAACTTATTGTGTATAAAAGCAATCGATTATGTAAATATAAACATATTAAAAAATATTTTTGTCGTTTCTCGTTTAAAAAAATTATTTTAAATTCCAATCTATATGTCTAACTGTGCTGCACGCACGATAATTATTGGACATAATTATATTTTTATAAAGATTTATCCGTAAACGTAAATATTAAAGATTAAGTGGGTCATGTAGTTGTTAATTAAAGTGTTCCAAGAAAATTTGTATTATACATTCAGTATACTTAGTTTTTATGTCAGCTACCGCACCTACTTTACCTATTCAGGATTCGCGTGATTCGCGCGCACAACAGTCAAACTCTCCGAGAAATATCAACAATTCGAGGCCCACTCACGGTGTGTCTTTGGCCCTGTGATGGCACAACATAATTCAGTTCTATGATTTGTTCAATAAAATGCTCAATAAAAGAGTTATTCTTTTATTCATTAATCAATAGCTGTTAAAGATTTCCAGAGCCTAGACACAGCTAGTTCCGTAGGCTAACCTCAACTATGGGCAATTATGCGGGTGATTTTATAATTTGGTAAAAACATACCGATAATTGTTCACGTATTAATTTACATATAAAAATAAAAATAATCACTCTTATGTGACTTGGTCTTTATTTTCTTTCACAGCCTCATAGTTTTGTTTTCACTATGCATCATATACAGTACAACGCATATAATCAAATCTTTCATTGGAAGTGGAGAAAATATAATTAGTTCACAAACTTATTACAGTTGGATCATTAGATTTTGTTTCAATTTTTGTGGCTATGCCACTGTGTTGTTACCAGGATACCTCATTTTCAAGTATGTTAGAAGAAGTAAATACTTCCAAAGGAGAGGTGAGTATTGTTCAAGGTTCATTAGTCGCAATTAAATTTTTGTTTCATGACAGAAAAATACCTTGTTTACTAACAATCATTTATGATCGTGAATTATTTTCTTTTAAATAGGCAAAGGATGCCTGCCCAGACTAGTCCATTCTTGTTTTGTGGGAAGTGGAGATCAAGGATTGCTTGATTCTTCACACTATTCACCCACACCAACTAATAGTCACTCGCAGCGAACTTTTCTTCAAGATTCATTATTACTGATTCATTGCTTTTTGGGACTACAAGTTAGTTATTTGACATGGGGCTACTTGCAGGAAAAAATCATGACTCAGGTAACTTTATCACAGCAGTCAATTTGTTTTTGCTGATATTCTCCAATGGATCGAATGAATTGCAAAATCATTTGTTCAATTATCTTTATTTCAGAAATATGATGATGGAAGTGGTAACACAAGTCATTTTAAAGACTCTCAATTTCTAGTCTTTATAAATAGAGTGCTTGCAGTTTTCATATCTGCAGTCTGTTTATTAATCATCAGACAACCGCCTCACACAATTCCGCTGTACAAATACGCATTTTGTTCGTTCTCTAATGTCTTGAGTAGTTGGTGCCAATATGAAGCTCTCAAGTACGTAAGTTTTCCAACTCAGGTGTTAGCTAAGGCTTCAAAAATTATTCCTGTCATGATCATGGGAAAAATTGTATCTCGTGCAAAGTATGAATACTACGAATACGTAACAGCTGTGCTGATTTCCATTGGAATGATGATGTTTATGTTGGGTAGCACTGATCATAAAAATGGTACAATGCTTGTTATTTGACATAACTTAAAAACTATATTGCCAAACACTTTCCAGTGGATGCATGATAGGATAATTTTTAATTAAATCTTCAGATGGTGCCACCACATTTTCTGGAGTGATACTTTTGGGTGCTTACATGACATTGGACAGCTTTACGAGCAATTGGCAAAATGCCTTGTTCAATGATTACGGTGTTACTAGTTTGCAAATGATGTGCGCTGTTAATTTATTTTCTTGTTTGCTGACAGCAACTTCATTGTTTCAACAGTCTAGCTTATGGTATTCTTTAGCCTTCATAACAACGGTAAAAGTAATTAAACCATCCTTTTTTTAAACCTTAAATAAAATAAACTAACAACATTTTTTTTTTCCAGTACCCTCACTTTATATTGGATTGTATTTTAATTTCTGTATTCTCTACAACGGGACAATTGTACATATTTTATACAATTTCGAATTTTGGAGCTGTTACATTCATCATAATGATGACGGTACGCCAGGTAAGATAACTTTCGTATTGAATTTTTTTATCATGTTCTTATTTAAAAAAAATAAGATGACTATATCAACAATACTCGTAGGGGTTTGCGATCCTTTTATCGTGTTTGCTGTATCATCACTACATTACACCACTAGGTATACTTGGAATATTTTTAGTATTTTTGGCAGTGTTCCTACGTATATATTGCAATAATAGATTGCGCTCTATTAAGAAACGACGTGCTGAGGCTATTAGCATAAAAAACAAATCGTAACTAATCATATTTTCAGAAAGATATTTATTTTCTACTGTACATGTTGTAAATACATAACTTAGGGAAAAAAAATCTCACACTTGATATTTTAAGCACGAAATAGGAACAGAACAAATTTCATTTCATTATAACTAAGTAAATAATCAAGTAAAAGATTCAATTTTTAAATAATAATTATAACAATGATTATGATATACATTTGATCATAATGACAAACATGCTTTTGATAATAAATAATGAATATGCCACAATGAACTTTTGTGCGTTAAAATCTTTGGTATATGTGTGTATATAAAATCTTTGGTATAAAAGGTGACATGTCTCCAAAAATATTTAGCCTTCTGGTGCAGGACGTCTAAAAACCGCCACAAGGAACATTATTGCGACTATGAGTTCTGATATTAGCAAGACCATTTGTATACCACACAATATCTGCTCCAACCTTAAGGTTCTGTCTTGCCAAAATAGAAAATAAAGAGTAGCTAGGCTACTAGGCACATTGAGAGCTAGGCCCAATAAAAAAGGCAAACCATGGTCCAACAAATTTCCTTTTCTGCCTAGATAAATTCTAATTCCTTCTGTGGTAATTAGAAATAGCAATAGTGCAAATTCCATTGAAACTGTACCAAAACTTGATGGGAAATTGTAAGCCTTTACACATTTCATGCAGAATTCACAAGTTGAAAACATTCCAAAGTAGAACATATTCAAGTACAAAAGTACTTGGTATAATAAAGAGAGCATAACTGCTGAAGACATTGTGGTATTGTACTTTTATTTTATTCGACAAGTAGGTACGTAGTTTAGCTTATAACTTCTCTTGCTGTCCCCTAATGGTTACTAAGCAATATTTGTTATTGTTTTACACTTATTTTACCAATGCTAAAGTATAACTACTGATCCCGTTTTCTTGTACTTGAACACTTTCTTCAGACTTCTTTTGAAACTGTGAATAAAAAAATAATACTAAACTAAAAAAGAAAAATTTATAATTAAAAAAATTTCACTTCTTTTTTTTCATTTATATCAGGTTTTCTCGTCTCTGTCAGAAACCGAAAATTTTTTAGGTCAGGTTAAAGTGGGTATAAAGTAAAGCGCCAACAGAGTGAGTTCAAAAATACTTACTGAATTTACGATGTCAATAAATAAAAAAAAAAAGTAACAAAGGTACCATGTAATTTTTTTTCGCAAGTAAGTGATAAATAAATATATTTTTGCTCCGGTATATCTAAATTGACTTAATACAACAAGTACTTACTTGATAATCAGCAGTATCTGAAAAATTTAAATTTAAATGCTACCTACAGCTGACCAGACTGACTGTCGAAATACCAAATTTATTATAATCACACTACAATTGGTTTGATAGTTTTATTTATATCGAGCTCGTGTGTTAAACGCCCTACTTAATGCATAACCCACACCAATGAAATTTAATTTTAAATGGTCAGTTTTTCTCTTCACGATTTAACTCGTTACCTTTAAGATAACATGTAAAAATAGTTTAACATAAAAATATATATTGTAAGGTTCGCATGCAACTGTATAAAAAAAGTAAAAAATATATTTTTAAAATCATGTAAATAAAAATCAAGTTTGATTTTAGTGTGGAGAGATTTAAAAAAAAAATGCATATCGATTTTTTTATGTCAATTTATTTTAATAAATAATTTAAAAATATTTTTTTCATTTTAAATAAATTCATCTTGTAATATCATTGTATAAATTTTACTCTTCTGTGTACTCGAGTGCACATATATTTTTGTGCGTGTATTGTACATGTACATTGCAAAAAGTGTTAAAAACCTTAAATCTGTTGTCTTAAATCTAATCCAATAAGTCCACACGTAAAATCAAGTAACTGTATACTATCAAAGTTTTTTGTGTTACTACTTGATAATACAGAAAAAATATACGAATGATTTTTACAAAATTGATCCTTACAAATTTTAGTTAACTTTAGAACTCTATTTTTTATAAAATGTAACACTCAATATTGTTTACGTAAAATATTCCTTTTTTCTTTTCGTAAATATCGAATGTATGATCCTTTGTTATTAATTATGTGAAACTTTTATTCGAATCACATTAATCAGTCGCATTTACAATCACATGTAGATTTGAAAATATACACCTCTTTTTATTAACCATTACGTATCTAAGAATATCATTTTCTCCTCTCGTTTGGTCAACAAGCACATTTATTTGATTCAGAACAGAAAATTACTCAAATTCTCTTTTACTTCGTCCTTTCAAAATAAGAATAGTTTTTAAAAAGGAGCAATGATTGCTCGTATGCAAATATGCAATTTAAATACAAAAATTTTGATAAATTTTATCTATATGTCGCGTTTAGACGGTGGTACTAAATGACTTGGTAATTCCGTAGGCAACTCATAGCCGTCCGTTTTGACTTTAATTAAATGCATGGCCAATGCAAATTCATCTGAATCGAGGAATCCATCTCTATCGACATCTGCCAATTTCCAGATTTTCCCAAGTATAGTGTTTGGTAATTTAGATTTAATCATTTCGGTTTTAGCAGCTGTAAAATATCAAACGTAAATTAATTTTTATAAAATATGTATGGATTTTAATAGTATGGTTACAAGTCGTTGATCAATCAAAAATATCTACCTGCACCGGTAATTTTTCCATCAGATGGACCAAGCGATTCAAACAAAGTGTCGTACTTATGTTTAAGTTTCATGACAATCCATTCAGGCTCATTAGAACCAGCGTCAATTCCTTCTCCCTTTTTGTAACCAAATGGACTTTCTTGATCTTCAACTCCCTCAAATGCACCTCCTATAAGTATTTAAAAATTTTTTAAACTGATTCTTACTAGTTTGACAATATCTAAAGCCGTTGCAATTGCTACCATACCTTTGATGAGTGGCTCCGATGTAGTAGTCATATCTTCGTGAGGAATCATATTCATAAGTTTTGAGATATCTTCCGAGAGCATCTTGTCTACAACTTCCAACAATTTAGGTCGGATTTGATTAAATTTCATAAAGTCGTGATGGGCTAGATTTTCCTGCATTTTTTTGAGATCCGGAAAATCACCAGGCGAAATTTGTTGCTCGCGCTGAATTTGATCGTAAATTTGACCCAAGTTTTTAATCAGTTCTTTTTTTCTACTATCTTTGCCGAACATGGTGGGCATATCTTTCCGCAGCGCACTGATAATGTGTGCATGTACCTGCAAAAACGATAGATGTTGATTAATTAATTACATGTAACAATAAATTGTAAAAAATCAACGTGACTCATGTTTGGCTTACCTTGGCTAAACGAGCTCGTTTAATTAAATCATTAAGTTTTCTAAGCGCAGCATTTCTAGGCAGCGATCGCATGTCTCTGAACAAATCTTGTTCTTCGTCTTCAAATAGTCTGAAAGCAAATTATCTCCTTTTTACTATGACAAAAAAACTTATTAACGATAAATCTACTTGAATTACATTAGTGACAGAACTTTGAGTCTGCATTGCTTGAAATGATTGGATAAATTGATGCTGTATATGAATTATACAAACCTCCTGTTTCCATCGAATCTTAAAGGTTGATCCCAAAAAGAACCAATATATACACGTGCCACTTCGGGTGTCTGTAAAACTTTGCCAAGAGACCACATAAGAGCACCATAAACTCTCATGAGCTGTTGATGATCCACCATGTCTGCTTTATTGAGAACAATTCTTATCTTGTCGTCGTGACCACGCAGTGCCTCTATCGAACGTCGAAATTCGTCCGATATGTCTAATTTATGTGCATCAAACAGAAGAATAATTCTGTCAACACGTTCTGCAAACCATTCCAATACCCCGGTAAAATCGTATCCTCTATCTACCTGTGAAACGAAGAAACCACGGCCGATTTTAGGAACGACATAAATGGTGACGACATTTGTTCATGATTGTTAAAACACATGCACACACATACCCTCTGCTTCTCACCAGAGAGAATTCCTGGAGTGTCGATTATAGAAATACCCTTCAATACTTCCGATTTGAGCGTGGAGCACTGAAAACGATTGAGAAACGCATTTCCAAACTTTGTGAGTGGCTTGAACTGCTTTTGTGGATCAACGATGAGGGCATTGCCAGGAATAACGCCTTCCTTCTCATCGTACATAACGGCAATAAATCTGTCCGTGGTTGGCTCAGGCCCTATCCTTATGCCAGGAAAGTCTCTTTCCAGCAGATACTTGATAAATGTCGTTTTACCCGTTGAGTACTGCCCAACTAGCAGTATCATGGGTTTGGCGTCAAAGTCAGGATCCTCCAGCTGGGGCGAGTGAAATTCATGGAAGTGGTAGTATTGCTCCAGTGGCAGTAGCTTGGATTTATAAATGTTTTTGAGACCCTCGGTGACGTTTTCGTACACCTCATGTTTGCCAGGACCCTCTCTGCTCAGCCAGCTGAACATTTCGAATCAACTCGAGCGCAGCTCTTTTTACAAAAACTTGAACACTGAAAAAAAAAAGAATTGTATTTTAGACGAGTCACCATGCAATTACACTAGTCAAGAATAAGGAGGGGAGCAGACGAAGTTTTAGTAGGTAGCATATGACAGTCGTTTGTAAAAACAGGTGCCAAGTGCACTTTCACTTTGAGTGTGCGAGTATGTTACGTTTCGTGCCATCCCATCAGCAGTTTTTTTTCCTACGATGTCAAAGAACAACGAAAACATCACAACGAACAAAAGAGTCGAACCTTAAACGGCAACAATTGAAAGATTTGACGAAACGAAGCAATAAGGCAACTTAATGGTACATGGAACTCTCGGAGCTGGCTCCTGGCTGTACACACTAGTAGGTGGTGAATGTAATGACACGATTCTGTGTGTATACACCTATGAACTGTTACGCACAATATAAGTACCACACCACGTCGTAAAGAAAAAAAAAAAAAACAAGCAACTGTAGGCGCCGTCAATTAAAGCCAATCGAGCTGCATGCTGTGTGTACACTAGAAAATTGGAACGCGGCCCCGGCGCGCGAGAGATGTTCAGAGTTTCCGAGACTTCTCGAGAGACACATCAGCGTTTTAACCTTTTCTTTCCCGACGTGCGTGTCTGCCGTTGATGATGCATGTGCAACCAGTGCAACACCGTGATGCGTTGCAAAGGCATCAGCCACGCCACGCCACGCAGCGTATGGTAACTATGATGTACACATTGTCTTCCAACACATGGGTCATTCCGTAGAAACTTGCAATGTTGAGATTAAAAAACTTCCAATTTTTTTGACACTTTTTCATTTAGAACCACGGCGTTATGGAGAGAAACTTTAGGACAATGCCCAGTTTTTAACAGTATCTACGTTTTGTTTTGTTTGGTTTTTTTTATTTACAAAATTTTTACTAAACAATTTTCGTGGATCACAGTTGAGGACAATTTTTTTTGTTGGATTGGTGCAGTCACCGTGATTAATCTAACGTACAATCATCTTCAAAATATTAGTAGTTTTCGAGAGCCATAAGTTCGCCTGCGTCATTGTTGACAAAAATATACGTACGGGAGATTTAAGTTGTCTGTTGACACGATAAACATGAGGGGATACTATATACCTCTTTGAATAATTGTATTAAATTTATATTGAAATTCATTGAGCTAGCAAAAAATTGGTGAAAAATGTTGAAATCTCTAATTGCCGCAATATTATTGGAAATAATAATTGCGATTTATGATTTTTCTGTACGAGTATTATATTTGAGAAAAATTGATTTAAAAAAAAAAAAAAAAAAAAAAAAAAAACCGTGAAAGGAATCGCCCGTTTTTTATGTACTTGATCATTGCGCATAAGACTGTGCCGACAATATTGCAAGTTTCGGCAGAATGGGATATTTATATTTTACATAGTTGATAGTATGGGACAACGTAGTGCGCTTGCGACAGTCCAAAAAAAGAAACCAAAGGAAGAAAGAAAAAAAAAAAATGTCTGCCCAGTGTTTACACTGTATATGACCCGCTAACATATGTGGTGGACAGATAAGACATGGAAATTTGAGAAACAAACGTTGTGTGCAGTGGAGGTTTGAGTTTCAGAGACGATATCACGATTCACGATTACATGCAACGAGTTTATGTATACGAAGCGGAAAGAAAAGGCGACATATCCTGCGTTTTTTTTTTCGGATGCGGAACTGCAGGTAAAAGTTTTGTTGTATCGGTATATGGTATTAACTTGAAGTTGGAAAGGGAAGTGAGGGGGCGGAGTAGACCCATAATTATATATACTGCACTGCGCTGTTGTGCATCATGCTGTGGTATCTATACACACTTTGTACAGATGGGTACACTGTTTACTGGTACGTTAATTTTTTTTTTTTTTTTTTTTTTAATTTCTTAAAAATTGCTAAATAACAACAACTCACTTGAGCGTTAAAAAAGTTAACAACAAAAAACTCGGCCAAGCAAAAAAATTATATTTCGTCCAACAAGTACAACATTCACTGATTCGCTTGATAAAACTTCAACGCTGGTACGGTAGGAAAAACATCACTTGCGGAGGGCCGAGCAAACAAAAAATTAAGTGTGCCTCGTAAAATGGTTGTCAACGTGCTAAAATTTGTCAACAAGCCAATGAAACATTTATTTGAGTCACCGTATAGGTACTTGTATACGATTTTAAACTGTTTGGATTTAAAAAAAAAAAATTCCTTCTTAAGTATACGGTAACATTCCTGCGGTACTTTGAACTGTTCACCCATACTATTTTACGTTGCTATCATTTTATCATACAACGTACACATACACAACGCAACATAATACCCCAGAATCCGGACGCGGATGTATAGTAAACCAAGTTTGCATTCGCACACCCTTGTTTGTACAATCTATACTTATGTACTTGAATTATTGTATACACGTATAAAAGACTTTTAATGGAATGACTCATGAGAGGCAAGCACTCGCTGCTCTGATATTAATATTGGATGGTTATTGGGCTATTGTTGATTGCATGGGAAAAAAGAGCTATCAATTACAAGTTGTAAGAAAGGAAGGAGCTAACTCGGAAAATCGCTGTTTCTCATGGAGAGTTTGGAAAAAAAGTTGTATCGAGTAGCAAAAAATGAAAGTTCTTCTAATAAATTGTTCTTTATCCCGTGAGCAAAACAATTATTCAATGAGTATTGGATTCAACTATGAGTATATTAAATCGAAAGTGAAGAAAAATTTTTCACGGCTCGGTAAAATTTCAATGATGGCCTTTTTTAAAATTAACGTAAACGTTTCCACGTTTTGTTGGCTGGTAAATCATTTTTTTTTTACACGCAGGTATTGTCCGTTAATAAATCAAACTCGTATTTTTTTTTTTAATATTCCGATTAAATGTAATTTGCAAATGTCAGTGTATGCGGGTGTGGGATACCTATACTTTATATAGCGGTGACTCATCGGCTAGTTTGTACGACGAAATCATAAAATAATCATTCCTAGATATAGAACATGATAACTTAATTATTTCTTCAATGCCCAATGAGTAAGTGTACTTTAATTGTAAAATAATACAAAACGATGACTGTGGATAACAACAAATGCTTTATAACATCGATCAGACCATTGAAAATTTTTTTTCTCAAGGAAAGTACGCCTCGATCGTTTAACGAAAGTTATACACGTATCAAACTATCGGTAATTTTTTTTTTATAAGATACGAAGTTATCCATACGGAATTAAACTTCGATAGGCAGAATAGGCATTTTTTGAATCTACCAAGATATACGATAATGCATATTATTTATCTCGCTCGGAAGAGAGTAGTAATTATTAAGTCAATCGATATATTATATATGTAGTAACTCCAATGAGTAAATGTAACTATTGGTTTGTGCGTGCGATAGGTAGAGAAAAAAAGGAATTTTCATTTACTATATTTATAGTGTTAAATGTTGATACTTATGCATGCATGCATGGAGATAAACCGAATTGTGCCCACGAACGGGGAAAAAGTCGAGTAGTTTTCACTGGGACTTGTTGGTAGTAAAATTAATTTGTCTCTTGCAATGCTCTAAACTACATGTTGTATATCACATGACGAGCATATATTATAACTATAAGTACCTGCACAAAACGAAGCATAAAAAAAGTTCTGGATAAAAATGTACTCTTGGGTATACTTTGAACGATGGAAATCCAAAATGAAAAATCAAACGAAATCGAGTAAAGCCAGTGTATAGTATGTAGGTGTACCCCCAAGGTAACGTAAACGTATAGAAAAAGGAACACTCAATGAAACAACAGTCGATTCGGGGAACGCCAATCGCACGCGGATGATACAATTGTAATTAAGAATCGAGATCGCGGCTAATCGAGTTACATTGAACTGTTGGACTGTGGGCCACTCGTTGCCTATACGTGAGTCTACATACAACCACGTGCGTACACAAAACATATGCATAAGTATATACCACTATTAATTTATGGGTCTCGCTATGTTAACGCACAAGTCAAGTGGCGCGCGCGACAGCAAGCCTAATCTATTTTTTTTTTTTTTTTTTTTGATTGTTCACGTTAGATGTCAATCTCACCTAGTTTTAGTACGTATTATTATTTTTTTTTTTTTTTTTTTTTTTAGTTTTTCGTAACTTTAGAGGTACTTAACTTTACAGACACGTCACGACGATATACGAATACTCATGATACACATGCGTAGTACAACGTATAAAGAAAGTCAGGCGGATTATGTATTTTACGCGATCGTTTGGACATATTGTATGTATGAGCATAGGTGTATACATGTATATATAATATGTAAAGTGCAACGATGCGAGTCAGTCGCGTCAAGGAATCGTTTGTATTAGTTACAAGGACGTAATGCTGACGCTCGGTCTGTTTCTGGCTCTGGACAAGCTATTTAAACATTTTTTTTTTTTTCACTGATGCAATAATATTGTACGTGCAGGTGTGTATATCACAGGTAGGTGATGTACCGATACTCGTAACTTTTTCGTAAATTTTTGAATTTGCCTTTTTTAACAACACACACACACACATATATAAATTTAAATGCTCCGTTATGTCATATGTTGTATATGCTGCAGGGTAAAGTGAAAGAAGAAAGTTTTTTTTTCTCAAAACAAAAGATTAGATGTATACTTGTAACTTATACTCGAATAGTTATGTTTCCCTAAAAAAAGAAAGAAAGAAAGAAAAAAAAAAGTGAAGAGAGAAAGTTGAACGAAAATGACGAAACTTTGTGTAACAGATATAAAAACGAACGAGTATAGGGCATATACATATACACATTTCTTATTGCTACGTATGTTGGGAAAAACCGAAAAATGTACCTTAAAAAATATCAACAAGTTATAGGTACACCTCTGACTGTACAGTCATCCATACTACTTATTTCTACGACGGTACAATCAACCTGGGCGCAAGTCAATTTCCAAAAAACACACGTGCGCGTGTGTACCTATAATGCAATGAATTTTGAGTAAACGCAGTTGATGTATACGTAATCGACTGGAAATCCGCTGTAAAAATGTAAATCTATCCACTGAATATCATATATAGGTATATAAAATATAAGGTAGTACATGCCTAGAGGGGTAAACGAATTTTCCTACCCCAATCAGTTACAGACTAAGTATAACTTTTTTGTCAATCGAGCGAACGAGAGTTATGCAATAACAATTGTTATTTCAAGAACTTATGTGCGCGCTCCGCGTATATATACGAGGAAACACAGATAATATGCACGCGAAAATACACCATTGTACAGCAGAGTAAGTATATATATTAGGTATTTAAATGTCCAGACTGGCAAAGCGCAGATAATAGTACCATATTTATCGCGTACTGGAAAATTAAATACATAGAGTCAGGTGTGTATACCTAATACGCGATTTAGAGGAGGTCCCGACACCCCGGACCTATCACAAACATAAGCACACCTGTACCTACGCGTTGTATGTACATTACAACAAACAAGCCCGCACCCACGTGCATGGGTTAACAACCTGATTACCGATTTCAATGGAGCACACTGTGTAATATGATATACGCGACTCTATGGAAACGGGTGTAGGTGTTGTAGACATTTTGTTGGTTGTTATACACTTATAAGTTACACAGCCAGAATATGTCACTCGATAGCCGCCGAAGCACGTGGAGAACAAACCGAGTACGCGTAACGTCTGATGCACCTCCAAAAAGTTGTCAATCAAAAGTCTGAACCGATCACTGCAGGGATACATCAGGTAAGTATCTACATATGAAGCTTCGACGGATGGGATGGAAAACAATAAGGGATTTGTACCTATACGTATGTTGATGTTGTAGGTGATGGTGGCGTAACGATGTACACTTGATAAAAATGAGACTCGAACAACAATCGACTCGCGGGGACACTTACCAGCGCGTGCACGCGCCACCGGCTTCGCGACCAAACTGACGAGTCTAATGCTCGTGTACGTTGCACGGCTTGTCCTACACACACATCTACCTCAATTTTCGGACAAAGCTATAATATCAGCTCGAATACATTTAATACACCCGCCGGGGATGGGTATGCGTGCCATCGCGTTGCCATCCATAGTTTGGGAGTGGCGGCGATGGCGAGCCCAATATAATCGTACCTACAATCTTCCTTGTACATGTACGCGGTACTTATACGCGCTCCGTCGCGAGGTGATGATAATTGGGCGCGCTTCGCGTGATTCATCGTCATAGTTGTACGTCTGTAGAACGCTTGATATTTTTCAAAGCTCCGATGGATGCAGTATGCTATATTATAGTGACGTGTGTCGATTTCACACCATATTACTAGATAGGTAGCTCTAAACGTCAACCGCGCGTGTAAAAAAAAAGCGTTTTTTTTTTTTTTTTTTTTTTTTTTTTTCATGGACGTTTCATCGGAGTAGCAGTTTGTTCGAAATGAAATAACAGAGTTGGATTTTTCACGCTCCGCAAGCCACAGATAGCCAATGACTAATCTTATCTCTCCGCGCTCTCGTCCACGTACGAGGATTTTTTTTTTCTACGCGTATAGCGCCGATATCATCGATTTCGTCGTTACGGCCAAGTGAATTTGACGCTCAATATATTCGGCTGAAATTTAGACCATACGAGTTTCGGCCGTTATCTCCCCGACTCTCACTCCACGTATCTAAAGGTATAATATGTATATGTGTTTGGGTAGCTATATGCATGCACACGCTCATACGTGATCGTCTCGCGCGAGTCGCGAAACGATGATTTACAAGAACCAGTGCTATCTCAACATTGACCCAATACGCGTCTAGGCATGTGTGCGTAGTAGTCTTATCTGCCGTTCGAGACTCCATCGGGCAGTAATGGTAACTAACCCACATGCATGATGTATACTTTTAGCGCGTATTAAATGATGAAAAAACACTTTTCGGCCCACCTCCGGTGCAAACTGGACCAACTCGGAGCTTCGTCAAATTCACAACCTTCTCGATTCTTCCGTTTCTCGTTGCAATGGTGCATATATAATACATGTGCCTAACTATAACCGTCCACACACCGGTGCGATTGTTCCTCGCAAAACTCGGGATGTCCCATATAAATGCTGTGTGGCCACACACAACGAGCGCTCTGTATCGCTCTTAGAGCATATTATATACAGATTATATGTATTATGTATATGCTCTAAGGTATCGCTCGCCGTTACGTGAAACGGTGAAACACCAGTTGCGCAAGTGCAGGACTCTTTTATTTCAAAGCGTCTCTCGTACTTGGGACTGTAACGATTTGCGCTGACGGGCGATTAACAGTAGGAGTACATATGTATACATACGTAGGTCCAGCCGCCGTCGTCGTTTAAGAGCTCGTCCTTCCGATGCGGACCGTATAAATATATTATACAATGTGCGCGCTTCGTCGCCCGGAATCGGTTCATTGCATTTTATGTATATATATATACATATGATATATGCGTGCAGACAATCGGATCGTTTACGCACGGGCCGACACCGAATGTCTCTGATGATAACTTTGACATGTTTTAGGTGTGTGTGTGTATATATGTATGTAATGTCATGAAACCAATTGAGCTCGGTTCGCTTGTCGTTTTCATTGCTCGATTCGTGTGCGTTTGCGTTACGTCTGCGGTGTAAAGAGGATAAATTAACGCATTTATCGCAAAAATCCTCTGTAGCGCCTTTGTTACGTCGATCGACTTTGTGCCATTGCAGATAGCTCTGGCTCTCTCGTATACACTATAGTTACAGATTTTTTTTTTTGTCTTCCGCGATGTTGGAGTTGGTTTTTCATTTTTTTTTATTTTTAGAACATCGGTTGAAAAATCTAGGTGATGGCGCGTCACGTCGTGTTTGCCATCAGCGCATTGGTGTTTTACGTAACTTGTTGTACCTACGTGTAACAACGATGCCTCGGTATTAAAAGTCACGCTACTTTTGACACCTCGTTCGAAAGTCATACAGTATACCCGTATGCAATTTTTATAAAATTTGGAAAATCAATTTTCTATAGGCATCGTTTATTAAAATGTATTGATGCATGCGTTGCGTTTTCATTTTTGCCAAAGATATCGTCTTCGAATCAAATTGTTTGTGAAACAGATCCATCAAACGAGTCGGGTGCTAGATAAAATGACACATAGTACAGTCACTCTTCCGCGTACTATGCAGCTTCTATTTTTTATTTTCTTATCTTTTTTACCCAGGCATAAAAATAGAGGGAGCCGACATCGATGAGGCTGTAAAAACAACGTATACTTTACACGTGTATCAACGCATACATACATAGGTATATAATCTCGACGAATAAATAAAATGAGTAATAACAATGATATTCTTAAAAGCTGAACAAACGTGAATGAGAAGTAAATATATACCACGTTATGCATATGCCCATGAATCAGAGAAAAACGAAAGAAAAAATTTGTACAAAGATTTTTTATTTTTCCATTTAATTATAGATGACGTAAGTATTCTCTATTTTCTGGGCTTCCCTTTTGGCACCTATCCACGTTTACCCAATAAATTGTTCTTCGCCACTTCGCAACTATATTACCTGTGCTTTTACGCAATATAAACTCCACTGAAAGAAGCGCCTTGGACAATGGAAATTTTGTTTGCCCTCGTCGTACTTACCCATTGCTATATGTATCAGGTATAAGAGAATGAATCATACATAAGCGCGAATTTCAAGTGTTTCGCGTCAATCGGAGCGCTAACCGGACTCGACGTTGCGAATCCGCAATTTGTCAGATAAGCGCGCAAGATCGATTGGCCGGCCACGCTCTGCACGTCTATACTTCTCCGGGTATATGTAAACCTCTCGAACACGTCTTTCTTGGTTAGACGAGTGTCCGCCAACTTTTTTACGATGAGCAAAACCTGAATAGTAGCTAATGAACGGCCAATCAAGTGCAACAGGGCAAAGTCACAAAAATGAGAGTGCGCAGCGTTTGGAGAGAATGAAAAAACCCAGTTTCCCCTCTTGGTCCACGAAGTAAGTGGATCCATCGGCGTGGGAATCGTTCGTTTTTGCAAGAGTCGCGCGTCAGAGGTGTGACCGATGGAGTTTAATCTAACGGTTCAAAGTCGGTCGTATCTATACTGTTGCCGACACTGGTGTGTCTGCTCACAGTGACGTCTCGGTTCGACGACACATAACAAGTAGACACTCATTTTCAATACAAATACCGTGGGAGAAAAACTAGTTAAAAATCACGAATCTCCTCAAAGGAAGAAAATAGCCTAGTTGTTTTTATTCCTACATGCCAGTAACGGCATGAATTGCTGTTTTCCGTTTAAAAGAGGTACACACTTTGTCGATCAAACGTGTTACGTCGTAATGAGTTCCCAACAGGAGAATATATTTTTTTTTTTTTAAATGGCATTTTCAAGTACTGCTAACAATTTTACAAAAAATATTTATATTTTCATAATTATTCGTCAATATATATGTATATCAACTGTAACAACTATACAATGTATGGTAGTGTGAATCACAAGTATACAATCACAACATGGGCACATTGTACAAATTAACATAATGTATATAAGTACTACAATCGCGTCGATTGGCAAACGTAGCTTATTGTTTCTATCGTCAAACACACGATTTATTGTCTCGATATCGAAAGAGTACTTGAAACGCGCAACTGCCTAACGTATGCATCTTGATTCGTTCACAGTGGCGTTACGCTTGTCCTTGACATTTCGCTATTGAAAATAAACAAATTGATAAAAAAAAAAATTTACGCTTTGCACTCTTCGTCCCAGTCGTTTGGAAGTACGTCACTCCACACGTCGAACAATTCATCTAGTAGACACGGATCGCTCTCGCAGCCGGGTATTTTCAAGCTATGCGGAGGTGTTCCCTGCTCGGTGTTGTTTAACATGGAAATCTGCAAAAAATAAATTTGACAAAAATTAAATCGCCATCGAAAAACCTTATAAAGCGCAACTCACGTGGACTACGCGTGACTGGCCGCCCCTGGCGACTCTGAGCTCGTAAATAAGCGTCGCGCCCACGTCGAGCTTGAAGAGCTCGTCTACGAAACCCATGGCTCGCAAAGTGTTGACGATACTCAGATCGTGGGTGCCGTACAAGAAGATTTTTTCCTCCTTTTTGCCACCTCTCATGTTGTCCAAGATGTGCTTAAGCAACGGGCCTTTAATGGCCCCGCCAAAATTATACGAATTAAAATACAAATGAGCAGCCCGCATTTTTGGAAGATTAAATAGAGACAGGCCATGTACCTCCTCGGAGTCGCTGTTGTAGTGCGTTGCTCGTGAATAGCGTGTAACTACGAGCGGCCAGTTCCCGCATCTTGGCGTTGTAGTACTGTTTGGTCCATTCCGGAAGTACCAGTCCATTTTTTTCCTGCGCAAGCACTCGCTCAATTTTGGCTCTTCAAAGGAAATGCTTGAAAAATACGTTTACCTCGATTTCCAAGGTGTTGTAGAGAAACTCGACGTCCGTGACGGTTTTCACCATTTGGCCCGTGTGTCGCGTCAGGTTTTCGTAGTAGGACTTTGACTCCTCGTCGGATCTGAGCGACTCGTTGCGGTACGCCTCCTCGAGCGCGGCATCCAATTTCGGGCACGGCTTTTTCACTACCAGGACCTTTGCAACAGACAAGTCAAAATTCAATTGGCACGTGTACTTATTCCCGCGTCCAGTCGCGGTACAACGATGATCAAATGAAAATCAAAGAGCATTGCAACCTGGTCCAACTCCCTGGGCAAGTAGTGGACGGGAATGGGTCGCCAGGGCAGTCCCTGGACAAAGGCCTCTTCCTCGTCCTGGGGGTACAGTCCGGCGAGCATCGCCTGGGTCGACATGATGCAACGGTCCGCGTAACTCGAGTTTACCACGACGCTGCCCGGGACGTACGTGTGGTCCGTTACGTAGCCGTAGTTGCTACGCACCCACTGGCCCAACGTGTACATTTGCTTCATGCCGAGCTGAAAATCACACGCGTATATTCGTACATTTTTTCACGTATGAATGGTAATGCGACAGGTAGACTTGGGCACAATTGTTTACTGGATTTTTCAAAACTTTGAATGACAAATTTTTTTTTCCCCAAATAAAGTGCATTTGTTTTGCTCAAAAGAACTTTTGGTTCACTATACCATTCACAATAAAATATTACAATCATTTTTTTATTCTGGCAGACACATACATTTTATGTACTAAAGTTTGTTGTAAAGTCTTTGAAATTAAAAANTGCCAATTAAATTTTCGGCTCGCGCGCTAGCTCATGTATATATATATGTATCCGTATCATATACGTATACTCGTACCGATCTCGTGTCTGCGCCGTTATTATTTTTATCATCGTAGGTATACGTATGTGTGTACATGTACAAACACACAAACGTGCGCGATTGTCGCGCGAAAAAAAAAAAAAAAAAAAAGAAAAAAAAATACTGTAGGAAAATTAAAAAATTATCTGTGCCCAAGTTTGGTGACGAGAATCACTGGACGTCTACTTTATGTATACACTTGAAAATGGCATACCTTAGTTAGAGCTCCCCAACCGCCGGGCCAAAGATGGTTCACGTGTGGATCATTGGGATAAGTTTCTGTCGGGTTTCTGTCGCCGTGACGAAAAACCTGAAAGCACATTATCGTAGGTGAATTAAAATTAAATTATTCGTTGCTGCTGCTGGGAAATCCAAAACGCTTCGAGCTCCACGTCATATCGGTGGTTCACGTTATCGTATACACCCAAACATTATCAAATTTAGCGAATAAAAAAATAAACAAGAGATAAAAGACAATAAACGCGTGTATGAGCAAATGTTGAAAATATAATTAGTATTGAAAGGGAAAATCTTCATGCAAATAATATGATGTCGCATCAATTGATGTTCAATGGACTGCAATGTGTTTCGTCTGTAATGTATAGTATATTTAATATTTTGCCGACAAAAAATCCCGCATTGCCAAAAGCGTGTTAATTGACAATGTGCTTAAGCTTGGCAAAAAATTCGCGTTTGTAATCAGACCCAATCAAGATTCCCTCGATTTTTTAATCTTTCGAGGCAGAAATTTTTCGTTTGAATCACATGGCGAATCAAGAAAGTATTTTTCTGTTTGTTTAAAAAAAAAAAAAAAAAGAAAAAAAAACGATTACCATCATAAATAAACTATGTTGTACTTACGATGAATACTTTCTTGAGGGACGGGTCCTTTGGTTTCTCCCCGAAAGCTTTGAAAGCGAAAAGGACGCAGCCGATTGTGACTGCAAGCGCCACGACCGAAACGCATGTTTTCCTCTTTTTGGTCTGACAGACACTTAACAATTGGCTCCGGCTCTCCATGCTCTTCGTTTGATCGGTAAAATGATGTATCTACGAATTTCACAATGTTTTTTTTTTTTTTTTTTTTCACAAATACCCCAGAAAAGTATTTTATTAATAACGATACGATCGGTCAAGTAAACTGAAACCAAAACAGGTAAGTACTCGATGATGAAAGCTCGAGTGAGAGAAACGATCGCCGATGTACCGTCCGTGGCGCTGTAAGCTGTGCCCGACTATCATCGCACTACTCTATACTGTACACTTCACATCAACGTGCAGCAAAGCCGCTCCTCGCGAAGATAGTGAGTATATAGAAAGTGTGCTCTAACACTTACTTTATTATATGTTTGTTGTACTGTCTCGTGAGATCGTATGTAACACGTCGGCTCGGCTATTTGTCACCCGATGATCGACGGCAGCTGTAGCTCCATGATGCCTCTTCCTCGATATCCGGGGCGAGGCTAGCACTACCTATTTGGTTGCCCATCGAACTCATACGAGACGGAGAGTCGATAATCGGCCGACTGTGCCACTGTGGCGCAGCGGTTATATACATA
This sequence comes from Copidosoma floridanum, assembly GCF_000648655.2. The sequence continues at coordinate 935,332 of NW_019379479.1, forward strand.
TGTATTTCCCTCGCTCTAGCGCACACACTAACATGTATACCGATTTTTTTTTCTATTTCCTTTGATACGTCACTGCGTATGGGATACCAGGAGCGTATGTACGAGGGACGGGTGCCACGCCTATACCTCCTTCAGGGTCTTTTTGCTTCGATAAACTCGTAGTGAAATAATTGAATATCTTCATGGATTGTTTATGCTTTTTTTTTTTTTTCATTTAATCGATTCATGGTAACAGTCAGGTGCTTACATACGTATAGGAGAATAATGAAATGTGATTTTTTTTTTTTCGTTTTTTGTTTCATTTTATTACAATCATAAAATAACAAGTTACTTTTTTTTCCTATTTTTTTTTTTTTTTTTTCAATCTCTAACATAGAAAATAAACCATTGCTTAAAAATATACTTATTTGATCCTCGATATGCGACTTCCTGCGTCTTTTCGACCCACGTTTTTTCATTCAACTAATTCCTTTCTTCACATTTTGCGCTATAAAGGTATCTGATCAACTTTCAAAAACATGCACAAATGTTTGTATACTATGTACCCAACTTTTTCTAATTTTTTCTCTTTTTCAAAGCATAGGCAAGAAAAATAAACCTAATTACGCGTAACAGTTTCATAATTTTATACAATGAAAATTGGTTAACTGTTCGCGCTTTTGGTTTTGTTGATAAAACAAAGTGTTGTTTTACAACAGCGCTTTGGAAAAAATAAAATTACTGTTTACTAGTTTTTATTGGGTAAATAAATGAAAATGTTGTAAATAAATATAATTCATCATTTTGTCATGGGTTTTTTTTGTTCCTGGTTTGATGATTATCAATCGATGCAGGAATTAAACATATACGTAAACGATAAAACTTCTATCTAGAAATAATAAAGTACACAAGTATTTTCTCTTTTTTTGGAGAGATTAACTTTTTTTTCATACAATATCTATTACACACGTATAATATTAAGGATTGATGTCACATTGATCGTCACAGCTTTTTACGTAGCACGTGCCATTTTCCGTACTAATTTTCATATGCCATTCGTTAGTTTGAAAATTTTATTGCAAAAAACATGACCGAAAGTACTGTTTATTCAAATTAATTAGGATTTTTGCTCTAAAACAACGTACATAGTAAACATTTATTCTCTTTCTAATTTTAGTACAAATAACTATTTCTCATTCTACTGTGCGCATGTATTGATAGTTTAGCGAAGCGACAATTTTTTTCTACCTACATTTAGGAAAGAATTTATGGTGAGACACACATAGTACAGTGCAAGAATTTTTATTTTAACTTTTTTTTTGGTATCTCTCTGAAATTATCTGATCCGTCTTTTAAAATCAACAATACAATAGTTTATGCTTAAACAAATTAGTATTTGTTTACGTTGAACTAAAATGGTTTTATAAACATGGAAAAGTTTGATAAAAAGCCATGCTGTAAAATTTGATGGTCAACCGAGTGTGAAGTAATTCATATATAAAAATAATATTAACATCACTATAAGCTTAGTTACATATTATGCGTGTACAAACAATGACAGTTTTCTTTTATCTATATACAACTGTAAAATAAATGATTAGCCAAGTTCCGCAAAACACGTCATGTATAATAGTGTGCGTTTATTCGTGTGTACATCTATATATTATACGCGCATGGACGATCTATGCCGATGGGGTCACATGCGTAATACATTATTTTAATACTGATCGTGAAAGTGCACGTGCCAAGTTTGCGAAATTGCCATGACAGCGTGAGTTTTTAGAAATTCCTTTTGAATTATTTCGATCCTGCGATTCTCACGTGGCGACGTACTACTTCTTTGGTAATTATACAATAGAACATCGATTTAATATACATTAATTTACGTACGTCCTTTTTTTTTCTTCTCCCTTTCTCCGAGTTCAGTTTTTTTTTCTTTTTCGTTGCGCTGCACATAATTTTTGTTTGTGTGTTTTATAAGGTTCACAATACATATCAACGACACATAATTTTAGTTTAATTGTTTACTCTCTAGAACTTTATCGTTATTGTATGACAATTCTTGTAAAGGCTTTTGAGGCGAATTGAAAAGACATTCGAATTACGTGTTGTAAGCTCCATTTGAAAAAAAAGAAAAAAATTTTGAAAGCTTTTTAATACTCAACAGAATCTTTACAGACAACACTTGCATTTTCAATCCATTAAAATCATATTTATACTTTACAACAATTGTACTTTCCACAAATATGCATGTGTACGTATATATATATATATTTGATTTAAATTTATTTCCCATACAGTTTCAAAATAATTAGCCATTTCATTTAACACAGTCCTAATAATGTAATCACATGTTTTCAAAACTATTTTATAATGTATGTATGTAATAACAGTGGATGGCGTAAAATTTCGATTTCGATCGAATCAAGAAAGTATGTACTACTTGCAGCTGTCACGCAATGAAATCTTCGACAAGACCGTAAACTACATTTGTTTTGAATAATATGTTGCAAAGCGTTTATCAATCATGATGCGGGTTTGGTCGCGTGGAATCGTTGTGAAAATACGTTTCATTAAAAATTGCCAGAAAAGCGAAAATCGTCCATCAAGCGATAATGCGCGCAGGAAAAAATCAATTGCGATCGAAGACGTTAACATTAAATATATAACAACAAGGAGTAAGCAGTGACTACTTGTATAATGTGTATAATTTTGTGCGTCTTGCGAGCGATACCATAGCGACGTACATGGGTTAAGTACAGCACGTAAGAAAAAAAAAAAAAAAAAAAAAAAAAAAAAAAAAAAAAAAAAAAAAAAAAAANNAAAAAAAAAAAAAAAAAAAAAAAAAAAAAAAAAAAAAAAAAAAAAAAAAAAAAAAATGTATCGATAAATAGGAGAACATGGAATAAGTAACATAACGGGCATGCACCAGCTGGTGAGTATATAATTGGTGTGTCTGCAGTGCGTCCCCTACGCGGGCTGAGTGTCTTTGGTGGAATCGAGAAAAGGAGTAGCAGCGTTCGCGAGAGCCGAGTCGGAAGTGGTGGTGGTGGTGATCGTCTACGCGGCTGACTCGGAGCGGCGCCTTCTTCCGGGACCGCCGGCGTAATTGGCGGCCGCGAGACCCATGAGGTGCTTAGCCGCTTGGCTGCCGCTGTAGCCGCGGTTCAGGCCCAAATCGAGGCTTCGCTTCTGGCTGTAACCATCCAATTACCAATGTAGCCATCATCGGGTGTTTGCGTTGTATGTTTTAATAATTACAAGGTGTACGAAAGCATAATTTAATTTTGCATCGTTCAATGTAATGTAAAATAAATATAAATTGAAGATAATTTATTGATGTATACTTACTCTTCCGGTGCCCTGATCAGACCCATGCTCTCCAGCCTTTCCAGCAATTCTTGCGTGGCGTCGGGATAATCCATCTGATACGGATTCCAAGCTGCCCGTCGCTCGTCGTACGCCAGTCTACAAAGTAAATTCGTACAAGTGCCACCACATGGTCATATTTCTTTTTTTCTTTTTTTTTTCCCCGCATCGAAAAATCACATCAAACCCAATGAAATTTCAGATAATTGCGTGTATATGCATATGGATAACGGGTATGTAGCAGCACTCCTATAGTATCATCTGGGGTATAATGCAAAGACCGCCGCAATTCAAAGTCGCGCGCGAGAGAGCCGCTATAATTGGCCATTGAATTTAACGCATGACGAACGCGTGTGCGGATGTATATACGTATACGCATACAGATACGCGCCCTCATCACCAGCACCGAGTTTGAGATAACGAGAAGCAAAGACGAGATCGTCCATCTCCCGGGGTATAACTTATTCTTTCTTTCTTCCCGCAGCACTGATTAACACGAGGGTATATCTCATTATGAATTCGTAAGCCGCATCCGCGCGTGCAACCTGGAAACAAGCTTAAAGTAAACATCTTCGGAGAAGGGGCGGGGGGTATGTAGTTGCAAGCTCCTTGTTTATGTGTGCCCCGGTCCCTATCTACTATATATGTGTAATATGATATACACCTGGAGGGTAGATATAGGTGTAGGTTGTACAGCGCCGAGCTTACTGAAATTAAATAATCGGACGAGCGGTATTATGTATATATAATATAAATGAGTAGCTCACCTGTACGGTAGAGCCTGGGTGGGGTAGGAGGCGGCGAAGGCGGCGAGAACCACGGCCGCCAGCAGCAATCGGGGGAGCGCGATTTTCTTCTGCATCCCTGATGAGGTGCCCTCTGCCGCTGTTGCTCTTTTTTTTATTTATTTTTTTTTATTTTTCCCACTGCACCGACTGTTTGGACCCTCACTGCAGATCTGTCTGTCAGTTCAAATTATTATCATCATTGTTATCGTTCACCATTAAAATTAACCGAGACTAGGTAGATTTTGTTCATTTGTATTTAAATTTTTTAACTTATTCCTCTCTCGTACTCACATTGTTGTTTTTTTTTTTTTTGTTTTTTTTTTTTTCTTTTTATTGCATGAAATGTTCACATCTCATCATTGAGCAACGGGGGAATTAAATTCAGTCATTGTATAAAGATCAATAATTTTTTTTTTTTTTTTTTCAACGGTGCAAAATCAGCGATTGCGTGTATACCTACACGTGACTGAAAAAATACACGGTTGTACGTGGTTCATTACAAGCACGTCGAGCTGTCCGCCAAGCTTTTTCACACCCCTACGGACTATACAGGTATATTATACGTACCCACTGTGGGATACAGCAAAACGAACCCAAGACGAGTCAATTGCGCGTTTATCTAGGGCTTCAAGTCATTCGGCAGGGTGTACATAGTCAAGAGGGCGTCGCCACTGCCTAATAAACTTGTATCCTTCGCTCGTTAGTCAGCTCCGACGTGCCGGATGATGATACAACTATACACATGTATATATATATATTTTCTCGGGTATTTATTCGAGAAAAACTCAAGAAAATACCACTTTACGGCTACGGGGGAAGGGGTGGCAAAGAGAGCCATTCTCTGCAGCCGTTAGAGTTGTTCTGCTCGAAGAGAAAAAGGAAATTAAAAAAAAAAACGTCCCAACGAACATATACCTATACCTACGGTATAGTAAAACGTAAAAGGAAGGAATAAAACGTCGAGGCTGGGCCTCCGCAAAAAAGTGTAAATTGACGTCGACACTTTTTTTTTTCCACCCCGACGGCGGGCGCATCCCTTTACATGCCCGCTCGGTTGGCTCTGAAAATTTTAGCGCACCGCTGTGTGGGCTACTAACTACTGCCCCTTCCAGAGATGAGCTTGGATGGTTTTTTCATTTTTTTTTTCATTTTGATTTTTAAATTATATCAAGCCGGGGGGCGTAACGCGATACCCCCGCCCGTCTGCAATTTCAGCCCCGGCCTCAAACGGATAATTACTCGCGCGAGCGTTTTTTTTTTTAAACATTCGTTTTTCAAACCCGCCGCGTTTTCCTTCCCGTGGTCGGGAAATCAAACGTATAAGGCATGAAAAAAACAACAATCAAATCACGTGCATATATATACACGTATTATTATGCACAAGGTGTATAGGTGTAGGGTATAAATACACATTTATTGTACTCCATAAGTGCGAAAGCATCGGGGAAATAATAGAAGCGTCGTCTTGATTGGCTCGCTCGGGGATTAACCGAGTCGCGGGGGAGGCAGCTGTTACAGCTAACTCATTCACGATGGGGGGGACGCGTGCAGCTTGCAAATGTTGCACCATAGCTATTTGTGGTATATATATATATGCAGTTGCGTTGCACCGTATAGAGCAGAGAGGGAGAAATCGGTGCGCAAGTCGCGCAATGTATATTCCGCAGCCATTACGCGAAAATGAAGCTCCACTGGGCGATTAAAAGCACCTCGCGTTGCGCCATGCATATTGCTCGGTAGATTTGGTTTTTTAACGCCGAGGGCCGCGCGCTACTTCGAGGATTAAAACTGCGCGCGTTTAGGAGGGCTAAAAAAGGGGAATTCCGGTGCAATAAGTATACGGCATTGCCATCATCGGTTAATCGAAAATTTTATTAAGCTGTACGGGACACCGGGCACGTTTTAACTTAACGAGCGAGGCCTTTTACCTTATTAAAACCCGTGATTTTCCTCTCCGTTGTATCGAGAAAAAGCTCCCCCGCACCATCCATATTATATGTGACCAATTTGTTGCTAAGCAACGTTTTTTTCTTTTCCCGCGAAGCAATCGCTGAGCACGAACTTTTTTGCCACACGCGCGTCCCTTAAAAATGCAAACCCGAGCTCTTTTCCCCTCGTACTTAATATCCAATGCGAGTACTCGCGAGACGGATTTTTCTTCCTTTTGCTCGTCCACCGCGGCAAGTGTACCCGTGTATAATACCTCTACCTATATTGCGAAAGTGGGTGCACATTAAAACCGGTTAATGTAATAAATAAATACAACAATTTTACCTCGCACAACCAACCGGGGACTTCGGTACAAGTTTATTATTTACGATGAGTACCTCATACATATAAGGTGTATCGCAGATTCAAAAGAGAACACCCGCATGTGTGTGTGTCGTTGAAAACTTGGGTGGCGTTAACGTCGGCCGTTAATTTACGCGCCGCGCTTATTCTCCGATAAATTCCACGCGAGAGCCACTAAAAGGACGACGTTATCCAGCGACGAGATTCCAAGCTCGGGGGGCTAGAAGAATCGGGACTCGTCGGCTCTGACGTCACAGTGCACGGAAGCCCAAAGACAAACGGCCGACAACTTGTTGCCCCGCGGATATATACCTGCATACCACTACCTTCTCCCGCACGCGCGTACCTATACCTTACATGTATATGTGTGTACATGCCCGCATGGGGTAATCACTGGCGATAAATTTGATTAATCCGCCGACGCGCGACTGAGCTTCGATACTAACTCCTACGTGTGCGGGGAAATATTTTCGCGGGAATAACGGTACTGAAATTTTCACGCCCTTACGACCCTTGAGCTCGAAAGAGGTCTGATTTTTTTTGGTTTTTCCAATTATTTTCCCGTTGAATTGTTTACCACTCGCAGTGCTGTGCTCGATAGCCGCGAGTAATGACTCTCCGTTAAATTACGTTAGAGCCCACCTTCCGAGAAACGCCCTCGGCGTATTCTTTTATACTGCTTTGTCTTTTTACCAAAGCTTTTTGCTTTTTTTTATTGGCTCCGACGAAAATTATATCTATAATTCCTATTCAATGGCACATTGTTTATTCATTGCATATTTGGTAAATAAAATCTAATGGATTATCGAGCTTGGACTCGTGTGTCGAAAATTGCTGTTTCAAATTACAATACTTGGATTTTTTTTTTCCCCCTCCTTCAAACTTTAGTACTCAGCCTTACCACTTGATGCGTTATTTTGTGGTGGCACAAACGAGAACCCCTTAAACTTCCACGTTGTTCCCGGTATTAAAAAATCACCCGTAAAAACCCGTAAAAGTACACTTGTACCGTCCAGCGTTAACATTTTTCCTCGTCGGCCTCTGAAACAGATTTTCCGAGATGGCTTTCAACCTCTTCCAAGACTTCCAATGTGCACAAGACCGGTTAAAAAAAAAAAAAAAAAAAAAAAGGTAGGGTTTTAAGGGTCTCGGCGTGGATGTATGGAGTCGTAACTGCGGAGACGTAGATAATTTATGCTTCCGGTCGTTGGAGACCCCGTGAAAGCAGGTCCCATTTCGCGATGGGCGATAAAGTAAAAGGTGGTATATATATAGGTAACACTTGCAGAAATGGTATAAACGCAACTTGCGTGGCGCCGAGCTGTACAAAGTTTGCATAACTTCTCTCGCAAACGTATACATATATACATATATGTACTTGATAAATTTGATCGTCATGGGGGGCTGCTGTAGGTACATCTGGGTCGTCGATTAAAGCTCGTGGTGTACTGCGCAAATGATAAGTACGTGTACTCCTCCACACACATGATTGCTCCCTATATTTTCTTGCCTCGTCACTCTACTCGTAAGTACTGGCGGCATTGCTCCAGTTTTCGTCTGATACTGGTACATTAGGTATTGTACGCGCTTTCGGCTAAACAGGAAAAAACAAACGACAAACAACTTTTTCGGATCGGGTAGGTATAATGTACAAGCAATGGAGCTCTCTCTCTATTACGACCACAAGCCCCACTGTACGAATTGTCTGGCTGTCCCGGACGAGGGGCGTGATTCGCCCGAATTTCCACGCTTTGTTACTCATCTCACTTTATATTTTCCTACGCCGCCGATGATATGCATTAATGTAACTGTATAGCTCCTCGAGATCCAAACAAATATACTCCGTGTACGACGCGCTTGTTCGAGCACAAAAAATTGAGGGTTGAATAAAAAGAAATGTATATACTCACGTCTCCCGCTGACGATGCATTACTCGAAGCTCTGGGTATCCACGAGATTGCAAGAAATGTGGTGTATATGACAACCCATGGTTACAACAAAATGCTAATCGAGTCGGTTTAACGGCAGCGTAGTTTCTTTGGCTCAAACCATACGAGAGTTGGCAGGACGATTGGCGCTCAATTACATGAATAAATAATATATGTTGGCCTTGCTTTCGTACAACTCACCGGCTACCGTGACTGCACTCTCGCTCGAACGTACGATCCGGCCCTCGCTTTGTAATTTCAATAGAATTGCACGTGCAGGCAATCGCAGGGCGAGTAAATTTTATTTGCCCGATTTATTTGAGCGGTAGCAGTGTGGCAGCTCTGTTATTTATGCCCCAATCACGGAATTACTCCCTCCCAAGGAAAGAGGAATGAAAAAAAAAAAAAAAAAAAAAAAAAAGACTATTCGCGTTCGCCTGTACATAAAACGGGTGGTTGCAAATTGAGAACTCGAGGTTTGCTTTGTACTCCGGAACGACAAGAAGAAGAAGAAGAAAGGGAGAAAAAACCACATCGGTAGCTCGAGAACGACAAATACGCGTTGGCATTGATGTTCCTCCTTGCGCGACTGTTTCGCCGCTTCCGAGTCGACGCGTTCGTTTCTTCTCACTTGTTTATTCATTCGATGGGCAATAATGGCCCCGGTCAGAGAAACGGAGTGTGTACCCGCCATCCCAAGTGTACATTTAGAACTGCACGTCGCGGTTGATTAATGCTCGGAGGACAAATTTGAATAAATTGAAAGGGGTGAGAGTCTATGTCTCTCGAATCCATCTCCTTGCGACTGAAAAAAAAAAAAAAAAAAAAAAGGGAGTGGAAGAAGCGACGTCGCTAAATCATCGCTCCGGGCGTTGTGTTTAATAGCAGCGAGAGAGACAGAGGGAAGAATAAGTTGGCGTGCGTGTGCTATATTATACGCGCGCGGGGGATAAATGTGCGAGGCCGCGTGACGTATTGTAATAAGCTGCGGAGATGTAAATTGATGAAGCGGCGCTCTCGAGACGCTCGTTTTTTTCGCGGCGAGAGCATAAAGTCGTCGTCTTCGTTGGCTTAAGACGCAAAGGCGCCGTAAAACGCAAACGTCAGAAGCACGCGGCTAGACGTGTGTATACCTAGTTCGCTGGGGAGGGGAAAAAAAATGATCGAGGACAGCGTGTATAATACCCACTTTTGCTCGTATACGCGCTTGCTCCATTTGTTATGCGCCTTTTCCACCTTCCGGAATATACTTTTTGCGAATGATAACGGCCAGAGGCACAAGCTTAGGCGCTAAGAAAAACGACAGCCGAGGAAACACTGGCCGGAGTTTAATCGAGAAACTTGCGGACACGCGCACATTTTCGATTTTTGTACAGGCATCGGTGGTGTAACCGGCGCGTACGCGCGTAATTTTTTACACTCGATGAGGTGATTGGCGAAAAGGTAGACCAAGAGGATGAACTTATAGACGCTTCTTTCGGAATATGGCTCCCGTATGGTTGTACTTTTCTTGCGCTTGTTCGCTTCCGCGTGAAAAATATTATATGTGTATGAATACGCGTATACAGATTATGGAATCGTTGGAATGTTTCATTCATATGTGTGCGCCATGGCTTTCCCCTCCCACCTACCTTCAACCGTAATGGTAGTGGTAGGTACTTATATAAAGTAAAGCCCCATTGCTCGGAAGTGGCCTACTGTTATTTTTGAGGTTTTACGGGCTTACGGGGGAGTCATTATTCTTCGCACGACTCGTAAATTGCGAATACGTACACCCGAGTACCAAGGTTTCACGCGTCGCGCGTTTTATTTCATCAAACGGCCATCATAAATTGTTACCATCATTAGCATACAGCCATTCGACTGGGGTGGGAAACATTTTCGCGAAAAGTATATTTATCGGTGCATAAATTGATTCAAGCAACGTGACTGACGGTATATAATTATGTATACATGTGAAAATATATTGAAGGGAAGGTAAAAAGGAGCTTTTTAAAACATAATACCAAACACTTTTTTCCTTACAAAATTGAAGAAAGAAATTTTTTTTTAATTTAATGATCAAACGAGTGATTGATACTTGTTTTTTTTTCAATGCCATCGGTTCAAGTACACTTGAAAATTTTTTTGTGCATTTAATGAAACTCATCGAGATCTGTCCTTGCACAAGACCTGGATTACATTTATTTTTCATCGCCCATCTCGACAATCGAGTATATACCCTTTGCTTGTAAACGTACACCATCAGTTTGCCGAGCGATTGCGTACACGAGGTAGGTGGAGGGGGTGAAAAATCATTCCTGTAAACTCAATGACGCGACCTGCTCCGAAGAGAAAATTTCCACCTGAGTCGAATAAAAATAATTTTCAAGTCGATTGTACGGGTAATTGGCGAGAGTAGCGAGATATCGAGTTTGCAGCTGCTGTGTACAGGCACTCGGGGCATTATTTGTTACTTTCTTCGACTAAAGGCCAAAGAAGGAGAAAAAAAAAAAAAAAACGAAAGTAAAAGTAGTCGCAGTGCTTACAATTAGTTCATCGAGCGAAGCATCGAGAGGAGCAAAGTCCAAGTGTTCGCCTCGTTTTGTTTGAAAGCGCCGGTGACAATGAACTACAGGTATATATAAACGCAGCGCAAGCCCGAGCCCCTACACTTGTACACAGGTATACCTATACGAGTTGATCCTGTCCCCGTGTATTTATACGCCGTACATAGTTACAGGGTAACTGCATCGCGCGTGTACGAGCGCGCAAGCCAAGTTTTTGCCGCTAACAAACTATTCACGCGCGCGTCGGCTAAGCCGGGCATTCCGTGTACGCGTGGCTGAAGTATTTTTTTTCTTTCATCGAGCCGACGCAAAAATGTTTTCCAAAGAGATTTTACTACTTGCGTTTGTTTAATTGTTTTTTTTTTTTTTTTATCCATTGAATATTTTACTGTGGATGAATTCACTCGGATTTTTCGGGAGCGTAACGTATTTGCATGCAAGGAAACAGCCGATACAGGGAATACGACTACCCCCGAGGAAATTTTTATTTTTATCAATATTTATATATCGGAATTGGCTCGCGCTCTCCTTTCAAGTGGCATCGATATCGGAATATCATATCATATCGTCGTGGTTATTTCATCGCGATTGATAATAAATAAAATTGTCGGATTATTTCATTAAACTTTTATTGCCGAGGCAATTTGCCGATATCGCGTAAAATGATGGTGCGAGTGGCGACTGGATAAAATTCCACTCGATTTAACAAATTAAAGAGTAAAACAACACTGCTTTGATTTAAGAGAGAAAAAAAAAAAAGAGAAATCGCTGACATTCAATTTAACTCCATAATATGACGTACGGACGGAGGCGAGAGAAGAATAGGTGGGAGGGTGGCGCGGAGGAGATTTCCCTCGCGATGTCGCGAAAGATAAAGAGACGCGGGCAACGTGTACACGTATACATCTCATCCACGTATAGCTGTAACGCAAAAGTACAACCAACGCGTCAAATCGCAGATGCGCGATGCTTGTCTCTACTTTCTTTGCTTCGAGGATACATAAAAAAAAAAAAAAAAAAAAAAGTATAAGTATCACAAGTACTGTTAATTATACGTCATCCGCGTACACGTGTATACATCCTATGTGTTGGTAGATCCGAGTTTGCGTCACTCCCTCTATATAAAGCCCGAATCGACGTCTTGGCTTTAGTTTTCTTTTTCCTTTTGGCTATTCTTCCGTATACCTATGCAAATAATTTTAAACCACGTGTAATTAGTGCGCGGGTGCGAGCTTTTTTCACAACTTCCTCAAAAGCATCGTACGTATTATATACTCTATGCGCTGCGGCTTCTTCTTGACGCTCGCTGGCCTGAAAATCATAATTTCAACTCTAAAGGGGAAAAAAAAAAAAAAGAATTTAGGTCAGTAAGTATCGAAAATCATCAGTAGCGTGCTCGTCTTCCATCGATGTGATCATTGTTTACCTACACACTATAGATGTGTAGGCACAATTGCTCGAAATGAAGTAAAAACACGTGAACCGCTGCCGAGTGTAAGGTATTACATACACATTGGAATGGGAGAGAAAATAAATATACAAATATATATGTACGTATCTGATGTTGGAGCCACGTGGGGAATTCGAGGGGTGAAGCGGGAGAGTATATAGCGGGGGGTTGGGGGGGGGAAACGAGGGAGAGTTGTCGTGCTGACGTGAGCCGAGACATCTGTTTTCGGAGCAAAGCTTGATGGATCTCGGGATGGAAAAGCACTTGTGCACCCTGTACATACACGTAGGCACGTATATCTATGTGGTGATTTTATATGACCCCCGTGACGAGCATGTGTATACGATACTTCCCACCCTTCCCACGCGTGCACGTACAGAGGCGTGTATATATTTATTTATGATCGTATGGGTTCTATTGATCACCTCGATTTGGCGCGCGACGCGTGTTCATCCCGCGAAAGTTGGAAGATACTGGGCCGACGATTGTTCCGTCACCTCTTGGTATACAACATGTCTCATTTGCACTTGAAAACTCGCTCCAGTGCATTTTCGTGATTCAACAGGTGGACATTGGCTTTCACTAACTTGATTTTACTGTAATCGTCACAAACGAGTCACATTGGAATTCAATTGAAATGGCAAATTCTTGCAGGGTGTAAGTACGTATATATATATATATATATATATACACATGCAATCATTGCCTTTGATATGTACATTCATATTATGTGTCCTTCACAGGTACATGCCCCTCTTGATGAGTGACGATTCGCGTTGAAACGAAAAAAAAGAGAGAGAGAGAGAGACGAGTATGGAACAACCCAGGGGAGAATCGTTATAATTCAGGGTTGGTAAACCATCGCTCCTCTAATTGATCTGTCAAGAGCTCGTGACTTTGAAAACCCGTGCCCGGCAGATCCGCAGAGATGGAAAAAAAAAAAACAAACAATTAGCTATACTCGTGCACGCCAAAGCGGCTCAATTTGTTATCAAGTTTCATTGTGGAGTCGCAATCGGCACTTTTACTTTATTTATTTTTTTTTTTTCAACTTTGTACCACCTGTACGTGTGTAGGAACATGGGCGTAAACTCACACGTATACACACGGGGTGGCGAGTTGAGTGGATGATTGGGTTTGCCGCCTCCGTGGGCCCCGGTGTATCGATAATTGACGCGCGGATTCCTCGGAAGCGCCCACTGTACTTGCCTCGATTTTCCCCCCTCCCATCCATCCCTTCGCGCCGCACAGGATATCGGATTTTTCAACGGACGATCGCCCGCCCAGGCCTTGACTCTCTCGTTTTGCTTCTTTTCCCTCCGAAGCAACGCGAATTACCTACAGGTTAGAGTGAATTATCTCTCGAAGCATGAGTTTTCGAAAGAAAAGAATACGACAAGTCTACGTTTATCCCCGATTTAGCTATTTCGCGAAAATGCTTTATCCATGTACAAATTCGTCCAGTATTTTATAGAATGAAACTTTTGTATATTGCGATTTCATCGTCCCATCGTATCTGCTCGGCTTAAAGAGGTGATGCTGCTATACACACTTGCCCTCAAAATTGAGCCATCGTCGGAATCCCTTGCTCGATGTAACGAAACAGGTGTATGTACACTGCTCGGATGATAATTCACCGAGTGACGTACGCGAAAGCAGCAACGAGGGGAGAAACATCGACAATCGGAAAAGAAACGGATGCTCGAGTGAGGGCCGGCCGCGCCCGCGTAATTTAATTAACACCGGTTAGCTTTCCTTCCTATGGCCGATCGATTGTACACTCACTGTGCCATTACCCCTCCCCCTCCCCCCCGGTTGCGTTGTATCGCGCCGAAGGAAACGCGCGGAGGACGTGTACAGGAAAAACTTCGAGCTTTGCCTCGTTTGCCCGGGAGCTCGGGATTTATTCACACCCGCGCGTGTGGGGTTGTAAGAGTCGACTCGGTCCTCGAGTTGGAGTTTTTGTTTTCTTTAATTTATGCCTACTCTCTCTCTCTCTCTCTTTTTTTCTCTGTCGTGGAAAAAACACGTTGACGAGCCATCACGTGGTTCTGTGCATTTTCAATCAATAACCAAGGCAACAGTTGGTACACACACACACTTCTTACCGATAATCATTTTTCATTGCTAATTTTCAACAAGAAACTCACAGTGGCGTTGTAGACGTTTGGGTAAAAAATACGTCAAGGCCATGTAAACCGCAATCCCATAGATGTGTAAAAATAGATGGGCTGAAGGAGGAAACGAACGACCCCTGGGTACATATATATACAAGTGTGTCGTCCTACAATGGATATCGCGTGTAGTTATTCTGACTCGTCCTACAGCCCGTATATATATATATAACTTGTATAGGTACACGCATGAATAGATATCGGCATAATGTATGTATAAATAAGTCCTTCGATTTATTTATGGAGATTTTCGACCGCCCCCCATGAGTGGAAAATTCGACGACATTAGCATTTCTTTTCTCATTTTGTTTGCTTTTCTTTGTTGTCTCAAAGTTGCGGAATCTCCTGATGTGTTTTTTTTTCCCCCATCGGAACTGGCTCGTCTGACCATACATTGACCGCGACCACTCACTTTTCTACATGACGATACGCGAATTCGGCATTTCGCCAACCGTATACTATATTAATTTGCTGAACGCGTCATATGTTATAACAAGCGTGAAAGGGAAGAAAAGCTCCTCTCCGTCCGTATGAAGCAATTTAATGGGGGAATATGTACAAAGCCACGCATCCGCGCGTGTCGCCGTCGAGGGTTGCTCTCGAGCGTGGATGGACCCTCGCAGGGATGCAATCACGGTACTTTCATTCATCCCGACGCGGAGACAATGGGATCGACATTCACTGCAACTGAAGGGCTGGTCGGTTGTCGCGCTAAACCGAAGGACGGCAATTCATAAGAAATGAATCATACGAAAAAAAAAAAAATAAAATAAAATAAAATCATCGCCGATATTTTTAACCCGAATCAATCTGAATATGGGTTTTGCATTATGTATGGATGGCAAGTTTATTTCTGCCGAAAGTAGGATCGAGTCCCTTCTTTCTTAGAGCGGATACATTCCCTGCATGATTTACTCCGCTGATTGTCCCCGTCTCCTCGATTTTTTTTTGTCCACCGTCGATTCCCACGTACGAGCGTGGAAGGTTTTTTTACACCGAGAAAGTCCAAGTGTCACTGATGGATGGGATGACTTTCACCCCTCAGGGCGTGTACAAGTTTGCTGTTCTGTACAACAGGACCTACGCTTCTTGGCTCGAAAACACGACCTATAAAACATCATTTTAATCCCAGTTTGGCCGTGAATTGATATTTTTCCATCGGCGAGGGCAAAGACAGTGATGCTCTTGTGATGAAAACAAGAGAGAGAGAGAGACGAGGTCGCGATACTTTGTGTGCGATGATGGATCGGGAAAATACTAAAGGAATACGCGTTTAATTGATTGGGGACTTTATCTCTGCCGTGGGTGCCCTTAATAAACCGGACTCGGGGCTTCGAGGATGCACAAACGGCAAAACCCGCGTTATTCGATCATTCGCGGCACAGCTAAGATTAAGTGCTTCCGGTGGTTTCCGTCAACTTTAATTACACCGGGATGTATTTTTGTAATTTTCTGAGCTCGCGGCGTTAATCGAAACTCCGTGAGATGTAAAAAGGCACCGCGGCGCTGTCAGTTTTACGGGACAACGTGAGTGAAGCCCCCGTCGCTGCTCCGGTACGCGAGTCACGTTTTTTAACTACGCCCGGCCTCGTTGATAATACGACATATATATATGCCTTGTTCAGCCTACGGCCAAGGGTTTTAAATTAGACCTCGTGCAGTGGCTCGGTGCGAATCAATCGGTGGTGCCATGGACAATGTGGAATCAAAGGTTATTCATTGAAAGCGGCGAACGCGCGTGAGCGCCCTGCGTCAGCGTTTTTTAAAAATGTTTTACAACCCCTTCCACGGATGCGGGCTTTTTTTCAATCGACAAAAATAAACGCCGGTTGGGAGGCCATACAGGGCAAGCTTGAAAGCAAAACAGCCAACAGCTTTGGTCGGGGTGTCAAGCCCACTCTTCGGTTTTTTAATTTCCCAAACTCATGTGGGTACGATGAAAAGCTGTTCGTAAAACGCTTTTAGTACATCGAAGAAAAGGGGTCTCCGCACCACGCGCCCCCTCTATTTTTTTTGTTTCATATTTTTTTTATTGAAATTTCACCAACTCTCTGAATAAAGGGCTCTTAGTTGGAGTGAAAACACACCGACCTCCCGAGCATCGAAAAATCGATAGTAATCCACGATGACAGAGCGAGTTAGCAGTTTAATGCCTCTTGCACTCACTACTGATCCGGTGAAAGACGAAAAGTCAAACGTCTGTTGGAAAAGCAATCCTTTTATCATTTTGAGTCCCCAGTAATACTTTTCTTACACAGACAGTACACCTGTTACTGAACACATCTATACGAGTATGCCTTACGCAGGGCCAATCGTATCAGTTTATCATGTACAAAGTGCGCGCGTGTGTATTTGTATAGCCCATTTGTGTACACAATGCATATTCATGAGCGCTCGGATGTGGATGTTGTGGGACATTGTCATAACGTACAATACAAGCGGGTGCGGTTTTCCCTGTGCCCGGACACTTGCCGCAATCGCGGCATTTCCATAATTTTGTAATCAGTACTGATGCGTATACGCTGTGTGACATTGTAAAGTGAAACCTACACCGTACGGTGGTGTAGCGAAGCCTTTAGCTTGTACCTACTTTGTTGATGATCGGTTATATCGGCTAAATGAACGAACGAGATTCGAGGTGATTTTTGCCCTTCCGTTCGAATGTAATATACCGGTATACTACAATTTGTTAAACCAACCGGTTTTAATATTAGAATAAAAGATCGAAATGATATCAATTTGATACAACGCAGAGAAAACAACTGATAATAAAAGTACTTATAAATGTTATAACGATGATTTCATCAACTTTGCATTTTTACTTTGCATCGCGTGAGCTCGTTCATTTTTTTGGTGTCTCGAAAAAGTACATCCGAGATTAGTTGGTCGGTGCCCCTTAGGTATTTCACTTTGGCACACAATATTCGTCGACAAAGTGATAATATGCGCATAAACAGCCGAGAGGAAGCACACATCCATATGCGGACAGAGTATGTCATTTATAATCCGATTTCCCACCGTATTTTCTTGAAAAAAAAGGCAGGCTTAATCATAAACGCGCGCACATATGATATTACCAATCACGCGTGTTGAAAATTAGAGCAGTGAGCCGATTATATCACGAAGACGAGGCATGTACAGGCAAGCACACGTTTCCATCATATAGTATGTTTATTTGAGATAGTTCTCTACAGATATGATTTGATGTAGGAAATATTACGTAAATAATTTTTTATTTTCAATTGATGTTAAAATTTCCAAAATCTTCCATCTACTTTAAACGAAGCGATAAAAATTGAGTCTTTGGTGTAAGAGAAACATACTTATCGTCATAAAAATGGTACTTCCGTATCATAAGACACACATTAAAATTGTTATGAAATTTCTACTATGTTGGTCACGTATCCCCAAGTGGGTAAGTATATAGGTACTATATAGCAGTTTTCCGCGACGATTGCATCCCAAGTGCCAGCGAGCGGACCGCCTTAAACAGATTTCACTCCGTACGGGATGCTTTAATCGAGAGTTGTAACTTGATTCGAGTCCTCGCAGCTGTGGGAAATAAACCGATGCAGAGCACTTTCGTTGCAGCCGAGCGTATCCATTTTAGGTACACCCCGCAAGTCGGACGGGATTACATAATCATCGTATTTTGCACGCAAGTACACACAATATATATATATATATTATTGCAGCGGGGACCATTAATTTGTTGTCTCGATCGTAAAGCACTTCCTCTCCGATCGTGCGCTCGATTCATTCGCTCCTGGAAGAAATCAAGTATCAACTGTATCCATAGAATTTGGCTCGACGTTTCCGCTCCGAGCTCGTAATTTAGTGCGCGCGATATTGAAGAATAAAAAGCATTTTTACGTCTTTGGGTATACCTCGCGAGTGCGTCAGCGGAAGATAAGGTGGGGAAAGAAAAAGAGAGTTAGACCGATGGGAACCGAAAAAGTAGAAAATAACCAACGATTTGCGTCCTCGGCTCAAACTTGAACTAACCGGAGTATTTTTGTATTTTTTTGTTTTTGTTTTTTTTTGGTACGAGAATATCCGTCACCGGCGAAAAAGGGATTGATTCGCGGATGCATTAATACCCATAAGTGGAAGTTCAAGTTTTAACCACTGAAATATCTGTAGGTACATCAATGTCAGCTCGTCCTTGCCGCATGGTAATGAAACTTGGCAAGGTCACGCGCAATGAGCAAATGTTAACTGTACAAACTGTATCCCTTCAAAAGAAAAAAAAAAAAAAAAAAAAAAGAAAAGAAACTATCAACGTCGTTTGACGGGTCGCTTTCAAGTGTTTGTCGCACACGCGGGCGTCAACGTCCAATCGATTCAACAGAGTGTATATACCCATGTACAAGTATATAAATGTATGGTCTTCAGAAGTATATACTGTACAGTTACACGTGTAACGGATCAGAGCACGAGGTTTCCTTTTTTCTAGAGCTGCTTGCTCTCTCGTGTACCTACATACATATCGGAGACAAACACGAATCGAAGGCTGCTGGACCCCGATGACAAGTCCGGGATCTTGCCTGCTCTGCCAATTACGAAATAATACTCGATTTATCCCCCGGCACTTGCACAAGTAACGGTTAGAAGTGGCACTTTGTATAATTAATTACCTTAATTTTACTCGAGAGGAGGTGGGGGGTGGGGTGGGGTAAAGCTGGCTAAACGAAACGTGGCTAATTTCGCGCGACGCTCGCGAAGGACGTGATCAGCGTGGTAGTTGTCCTTGGTTGTTTTGCCGTTTCCGAGCTAAGAATGTTTAACGCGGGGTGTGCCTACTGCACGGGAGCAACCAAACTTCAAATTTGATTGGACAAACGGTTGGCGCTACGTAACATTATCGTCATTTCACAAAGTTTTCTCGCGCGCCATTCGCGCTCCTCCGCGTAATTTTGCATAGTAACTAGATAAACGTTTCATCGGTTCATCAACTCTATAGGGTATAGGTTGTACAAAAAGTAAGCATCCGCGATGAACCTGCAAGAGGAGACGTGAATTGATTCGAACTTGGAGACGGTTTATTTTCTACTCTCCCCTCTCCCTAAATATAGTGCTGTAAGTGTATGTATATGCAGTCAATCGACGTTTCCGCTTCGTTTGTTGAAAAACCCGAGATGATTCTCGCGCTACTCGTACATACATCGGCAATCCGTACCTATACTTATCCTTTTAGTTTTACGCGTCACTGCGCGCTGCACCGTCACGCGTGTATATCAATATGATACGCGTGCGGTTCGATTCGTAAATCCGCGAAGCCCGTAGGATGTAAGGCAATTTGGCGGGGGTGTATTGCGCGCGTAGCTCGTGGAAAAATTGAAAAACGCGTGGATAATGGGACGCAGACGTGGAGCAAAGGGGTAGAAGTGCGTCGGAGCTTCGAGCCAATACGTATAATAGGATGAGGGGGAGGGACGACGAGGTGCGGATGCGCGTGCATGTGCGGGAGAATTAGCGCGCGATGAAGGAATTCGCGACCTACTCGGCTGGAAAATCGATCCCCCCCCCGTGGAGCTTTAAATGGTATTAGGAACTCGCTAGGCGCGGCTCTCGTGTTTCTTCGTTTCCCCTACTCTCTCATTGTATTTGAGAGTTTGATAACTTTTACACATGCTGTATAGGTTTTGTTGATGATATTACTGTTGCCATGATTTCAAACGATTTTTCAGGTGTGTGTATTTTTACCTGGATAATGCATGCAAAGTTTGTCCAAACAGCTTCATTAGACCATCAAACAATATAATCATTATAAGCACACTCATTTTTTTTCGGCAAATTTTTGGTAAAATTTTCAGTCGTCGATGCATGATCTGCTACACTTTCAACCTAAATTCTGCACTTTAAGACCTTTGCTACTTTTTTTTTTTTCACTATTCGAATGCAGTTGTTGAATAAAAATAAAAACAACTCGATGACAGCTGAATATTCGCGTCAAAAGTAAGCGATTATCGCAAATGAACAAAAGCACACACACACACACACATCTCGTCAACGCGAGGCGTCCAGGTGTTTACGTTTACGACGGTATTTGTTTGTTGGTCAGTTGTACGTACGAAACGTACAGGTATAGCACGCAGTTGTGTGAAACACGGATTATACATAACGTGACAACGCGCGTGGGATGGGACATTCGTTATGTTGACAGCAGGTTACAGTTGATGAGATGTGACAAAATTGTTGCACGCTATATATATGTATACGTCCACGAGCCATGATGATTATTTGGTACGGTGGATATTATTATTATTATACCTGTGGTCCATACGACTATTGTATACATATACCTATGTAGGTATATTGATAGCCTCTCACATCACGAAAACATAGAGGCAATAACATACCTAAATCTCCTTGCTTCGTATCGTACCGATCGGTCATCCATCTTTTATTTTGCCACTATTACGTGCGCGTATAGGTACATCGCTCTGGCCTCGATATATTATGTGGAAGAAGTCTTATTATCATCCGAAACAAAGGACGCCTAGTTGATTTGACTGGTGATTGGTTGTAGTCTATATAATTCGTAAAAACCTTTAACCCCGAGCACCCGTGGATAATATTTTTTCTTTTTTTTTTCCAAGTTATGCGGACACGCCCTCGGTCATGGCATATTTTCGCAGAGGATTAACCAAACTGCAAAAATACCGCTTCCCAGCCAGCTTGAATGCAACGCGAGAGCATCATCGCAACGCAGCCCGCGGCCTTTATCCGGTTTAGCCTGGAATTCTTTTGTGCCCCACGCAATTATTTACTTCTTTTACACGTGCACACGCCGATGATTTCGATGGTATACACATCATCAGGTGTACCCCACCTGCACATCAGAACCTCCATCTGCACGTGATTTTAAAATCATTGAAATTCAGGCGGTGCAGTTGTACCCGTTCCATTATAGAATATCATGTCGCGTCGGGTAAGATTTCAACCGTACGAGCACGGCTCATTGGGTGCGTTCAGTAGAACAGCCCGAGTTTGGTCAGACGCTCAAGTAGTGTGCCCGTCTGCGTGTTAGCGATTCAAAAAAACGAAATTTTTAATATCAATTCGAGTAGTTTGTTGGTCAAAATGGCGTGGATGACAGCACGCGCGATAAAAAAACCGAGTATAAGCGCACAAAAAAAGATTGGGATGCGGGATAAAGGTGTAAAACTGGCGAGCTGAGCGTTTTGCTTGAACTTCATTTAACTCGGGATTCGTTATCCCAACGTGAACATCAAAAGCTAAAAGCTCCGCGTGAGATATTAAATAACGCGTTTGCAGCATCATCAGCAACAACGGCAACGGAGTGAAAGATAGGGGCGGGCAGCCTTAATTGGATTTCTCTAAATTGTTGCTCTCGTTGGAATTTCATCGTCGAATTAGCTCTCGTGCCTGCGTACACATTAATAAATAAAGAAAAAAAAAATTAAAATAAATTGAAAGGTGTATAAAAAAAGCGTAGGTATATATATATATTATATAAATTTGGACTCAAAGTATCATCGTTTGTTCTGTACAACAAAGTAAGACGAAGCTTCTGTTGCTTCATTCATGTACCACACGCACGCGGGCGCATCGTCTAAAATCGAGGACGACGTGGTTATTCCGAGATTAATACGAGCGCGTCGGTAGCACCGGTAAACTTCCAACAGCCGCGTAAAATATTACCCTCGTTTTTCGCGTCCTTCGGTATCTCTTGTAAATCGTGGTATAACCCATACTTATACGTCGTTATATACCGAAGCCTCGTCGCCCAAGATGGCCCTCGAGCTTCCCGCGCAATCATGACCCTCCCTCCCTTGGCTGGCCATATCGCCCCAAGTACAATGTACAGCATTTGCCGGTATGAGGCGCGAATCACCGCTCTATTGTGCGTGTACCTCGCCATGTACGGTATAGATGTGTATCATATATTATACAGCCTGCGATTTCGAGGGGATCGACTTTAGGGGAGGAGAGCTGACAATGAGATAGCGCCGCAGTGGAAATAAAAGGGCCTAAACTGTATCCTTACGAGAATACATACATATATATATATATATATATATATATATAGGCACATATATATATACGCATAAATTATATCTATATACAGGTAAAAGTGACGTAAAACGAGAAGGTTTATAGGCGTGTGTACGCGATGACGTACGTGTAATATTCGATTAGGCCGATTATTTGTTTCCTCGCTGGCAAATTCATCGTTGTATCGTGCGTAATTACATGGTAGTTACAGCCATCGGTCGCTCCTTAGGCGTAATGAATGTTCGGCGAATTTCCGGCAGAGGCGTCATTGACGTGTGTTGCCCGAAAATAGTGTGGATCGAACAAGAGGCGCGACTTTACGGCCACCCAGTGCCCGCGATGATACACTCAAGACTGACACCTCCCGAGAGCGGCCCATCTCCCGTTCAAACAGCCGGTAATTGTGTCAAAAACCAATAGAAGCGAGGGTTCCTTCGAAAACACGTATACGTCAATTAGTGCAGCTGCGGGGGCACAATGGCTATCAACGGATAATGTAGGTGTACAATTATGTACACACGCGCTCGTACAACCCCATATTTTGTCGATCCTCCCGATTTGTGATTGGTTTGTACGGTTTAACAAGCGCGTCCTCTGCACACTTGCGTATATTATGTCACCGAACGCTCCAGACGTTGATATAGGCTCGACGTGCCTGATAATCGATACAGGTACAATCGGCAACCGGATGTAATAGGTATACACTGGACACGAAAGAAGGAAAAAATCTTACATGTAAAAAAAAAAAAAAAAAAAAAATGTGGCAACGAAAAGCACGATCATCCAGATTGTACGAACGGGTGCTGTATCGGGGGGAATCGAGATTCCCGGTATGCCTGTTGTAGGGTTTTCCTGCATAATGCTCGACAATGGTAATAGACCAATCTCCTGTTCGCCGCTGTGCAGAGAATATACACGTACATACACGAATATATATACTACTCGCTGTTGCGCCTCAGCCGGCTGATTGGTTCATCTCGTCACCACCGCCAACACCATAACCTCGGTCCGTGCAATCGATTCTTTAGAGGGTAGCTGTAACGCCAGCGCATCCATATGGTTACACACCATTGAAAATTTGTGTATGTAGGTTGGTTACAGAGCACCGGGTACGGACAGTTAATGCGATCGGCGTTTCCCCAAATTTTATTGCCGAGTGTTTGGACGATGTACATGTGTGCCTACTTGATTGTGCTAATTGAAAAGGAAATTACGTGGTCGCATCCGATACGTCAAGTATAATAGCTCCGTTAACCATTTGTAAATGAAAATAGCAAGTGTTATATGTTTTCGGCCACTAGGAATCAATTAGTGTTTCGTTCTCACGGCACCTAGGGTTGACCTGTTGGCTTTTTTGTTTTGGTTATTCGCGACCAAGTACTGAGCGCGTGCAGTTATCTATATCGGATACTTCAAAAAGTCTATCGGTTTTTTTTTATTTTTTTTTTATTTTTATAAATAAAGAAGTTAGATAAATAAACTAAAAGCGTGACGCGGGGTGCATGTTTTCAAATTACGTAACATTTTTCAGTTCGTTCATATATATTATATTCTCAAAACATTTTCTCTTTTATCTAACGTTGAAAGTCTTGGAAACTACAAAAAAAACAAAAAAAAAAAAACCCTTACTTTCTAAGCTATTTTAATAGTTATTAGTTTTGTTTTTGCGCACTGCAAATAAGGAAAAACAACGGGCGATTTCTCAAGGGCAGCCTTTTTCAATTTTTTCTCTGCCGACGGTCGCAGGGATATTTATGAAAACGGATGCACTGTTGTCGTATACGCGTTATCTCACCGAGTGTTTTTTTGTTGCCGTGCGATTGAACGAGCGAATGAAGCAACCTTTGTTTTCAAGAACCAATGACACCTTTTGTATGGCAAGTGTTGCGTGACATTACGAGCGCTGCACGTGTTATATATTATATGTGTAACCAAGCAGGATGTATAAACACAAATTTTTTTTTTTTTATATTATAGTGCTCTACGTCCGGCTCCTTTAATAAGGGGCACTACTATGGGCACTTAGCACTTGGGAAAGGGACAAGGAAAGGGATGGGGAGGCCCCCCATTACAGGGAGGGGGTAGGGGGAAATTAGGCAATTATGCTGCGAGAAGGTCGCCTAAATCCTCCTTGAGGAGCATTGCGTGGTGAAAAATCACAGAGGTACTTGCCCGACAATGTCGCACTGGCCGAGAATCGAACCACTGTCTCCCGCGTGTCAATCCACGACCCAGCCGACTGAGCCACCGCGCTCTCTTATTTACTTACACAAATAAACGAGCAAAAAAGAAGGTACAAGCCGATGTATACCTATAATTGAGGTTGTTCCACGACGCACATTTTTTTTTCCCCCCAACCAACGTCGAACGAGCATGTATAGAAAGTATCGGGCTAAACGCGAAATCCCCCCTGAACTAGGGGCGTGCGGGAGGGGAAAAAAAATTAAACTTTTGCGCGCAAGCAGATTCCAACTTATACATGTATGTATCGCGGGCAAACGTCACGTAATGCATACTGCATGAATATAGATGTAGGTATACACGTTGGGTTATATTCAGTGGTGTTACGGCACAACACGGCGACGGGCCACGCAGAGTGTATAGTTACGATGATCGTGCTTGTGACCGGAATAAAACGCACTCGATGGGGAGCCGTTGAAATTCAAGAAGGATCTTTCCGAGTTGACCCCACGAAATCGTCGATGTTGCCACATATATACCTACTCCTAATTTTAATTCGTTTGGCTGAATATACACTCGTAAGGTGTTAAACATACCTTTTATGCTCGTAGGGGAAAAAAAAGAGATTCTGTAACTTTATGGAATAAGTACATCCAGTGCATCCGAGAAAACGGACGGAGGGGCTGATTGGCCGTGTAAGAAGTAAAAATAAGGGCACGCACTTCCGAGGCTGCAGAGAAATAAGAAATCATGCCACGGAAATAATAGGGGCGGAAAAATTTTCCCATTTCCTCGGATGACACATACACGCCGGTATAACAGTGTAGTGGCGTGAGCGGCATCCGGGACCAAATTTATATAAATATTTTCCTCGGGAGCGAAACGAATGGCCGCACGCGTCCCCTCTCGGAAGGTGGGGTGGCTTGTAATTTGTTCTTTGCACGCGTTTGTAAATAAATTGCACGACGAGTCGTGGTGGACGAGCAGGACCGGAGAGAGAGAGAGAAAGAGAATTCCCGGGCGCCCGATTTTCGTGGTCGCCGCCGCAACTTTTCTCTCTCACTCCGTTTTTCGACTCCCCCGTGGCAAATTTTCTGGGCCGTTTTGCCCGTCTGTCCGTTGTTGTCGTTTAGCTAGCCGAGAAATGTAACGAGCCACCTGGAGAGGACCCTTTACCTTTGTTATTGCATTACGTTGGGGAGAAGTACAGTATACAACAATAATACAGAGACCAAATCGGTTTCACTATACCTGTGGCCTTGGGACGAAAATACGTTACGCTCGACCAGCTATAAAAGATTCAAGGGAAAAGGGTGTCCCGTGCGAAATGTACCTATACTAGACAGAAAGATTGCGCTTGAAGATTTTTTTTTTTTTGTTTTAACATCTAAACTTGTAGAAAAAATATATTTGTGTTTATCTATTTCTTTTTTTTTTTTTGGCGGGGGGCAGCTGACTTGAGGAGGATAAGTGACAAACGAACCTTGTCCTCCAACCACGAAATTGCTTTCGAAAAAAAATGTTCAGCGTATAGTTTATATTTGATCGTCGTGCAGTACGATAATTTTCAAAGTGCAAAAAAAAAATAGTAGTTTTCCTACGAGTTTGAAAAGTCTCTGTTTGCGAACCGAGAGGTTTGCGGCCCGAGCCGAAGGCGAGGCCCTTAACGATGTTCGTAAAGGAGACTTTTCGAACGAGTTCCGGAAAACTGCTTTTTCGCCCGAGGAAGTACCAGCCTCCCAAAACCACCCGAGGGCGGAAAAAACTTTTTTCAATTGATACGGCTCTTTTTTGTATGTATAGGCGTCGATATCCATCTGTATGACTTTTTTGTATTAAATCATGTATAAATCTGATTCAAAGAATTGGTTACGTAATACTATAAAGATTTATGCTCTACTGTATACGCGAATTTGTAAACAGCTCTAAAACCACCGGTTGATCCTTTCCGCGGGAGCAACTTACGGCCTTGGCAATCTATTTTCACCGGCACGTGCATACACGCACCACACCACATTCGTATCGAAATCAAATGTCATCTGTTATTTCGCCCCAAACCTGCATGTATACTCCCCTTCTCTTTCACCCTCATCTTCTTCCCATCGCTTCGTGAATCACAGGTGGCGACGTGATACATGGGGCGGAACTGTGAAAACTCGTTTGTCGCTCGTGTGTGATACATACATGTTTATGTATACGTGGATGTTATAGGCACTGTGGATATTTTCGATGGAGATGTGCTGCCATAGAGTAGGTATTTCACATCAATTATCTCCAACTGCCGATCCCTCCCACCACAGTATCAACTGGTAATTTTTCATTTAGTGGATAATTACCCGATGGATCCACATCATACAAAAAGAGACTTGTTTCCTCCAAAGCGCGAGAAACGAATGATCCTGAATACATTATTTCATCGGGTCAAGCTATTTTCGACGAGCATAATTGTACAAAGATGGGGTACGTTCTACATTTTTTTTCTTCAAAAGTTTGACGCGGATAGTCGCCCTCAGTTTTGCTCATCGACACCAAAAGTTAATGATCATCGTATAACTATTGGAGGAGGGTTGATGAGTGATGTTATACTATTCATCCCGTGTAAAGGTGGGTTTTCATCAAATATCAACTCGAGCACCGTTGATTTCATAATAATTTAGGGTCCTGGAGAAGAACAAAAAAAAAAATTCCTGGGGAAAAAGCAAAGCTAAGACCGGCCATGAAGATTCACATCGCGATAACGTACACAATAACTACGATAATGACGACACTCTATACTGCATTATCATGAGACGTATCGTGTATAGGTAGAGATGTGCATTATTAATTCGGTACGTTTTTCCGTGCAAGCCCGGATGCCTGAACGATTGTACTCTTCGGTCGTGACGTAAATTCGAGATACACGCGTCAAAGTGGTCGTTGTGACAATCGATATACACGCAGGCTCGAGTGGTCGGCAAACGTTTTCTCACCCCCACCTGTATCTATCTGGGTTATGTATATAAATTGGTGAGAAAATTTAGGGGAAGCCTATACTGGCGAGAAGGAAAAAGAGCCGCTATACCCTACACCGACATGGTTTTGCTCGTCACCCAATTTCTCCTGCAACCCTGTGTACCTTTTCTTAAAATTCATTCACCAGCTTGTGGCCATGATTCACGTATTAAAACCGCACGTCAAAATGGTCGAGTGAATATTGCGCAAACTTTTATAAAACGCGTACTTGGTCTTTTGTATCGAACCTCGTGCCTCGTGCGAGTAACAATGCAGAGGTGCGCGTACATACAGCCCGTACAATGTAACAAACTTTCGAGTGCCGGTAAAGTTAATTGTTTGACAACTTTGTACAATTTTTGCCCAAAGAACGTATAGTCGAATGCATTGGCGAACGTGATAATACATACGTGTACTATTTTTACAATTTTTATCTGACTCCTTCCAAAATGGGGTACGTATGACGCGCATAAAAAATTAATTCCCTGTTTCGTACTCGCGCTATATCGTCAAACGAAGAGATTTTTGTACGTAAGCATGCATTATGTATGTCACAGGGAATAAAAAATAATGTAATTTCTTATTAATATCTTTACTAGATCTCTCATCATGTGGTTGCGCCATCCAGATATTAGAATTCATGATCAAAATTGGTAGAAAGACTTTCCAAACGAGAGATCAAAGAGAAATCTCATTGTTCGGGTGTAATCCGTCTTTTCAGTTACTCGCACGAATTGGAAAAAGAAGAAGAAAAAAAAAAAAAAAAAAAAAAAGAAGCCCATCGTAAGGTATTACAAGTAGACATTATCTCTTGATAATAAAAATACAGTTGGAAGCGGGAAGTGAGGGGTTGAATCCATTGTGGCAGTACACGAGAAGTATCCGCGGCCGATTTACCCACCAACTCCGAGGGAGGGAAAAAAGCTCCCCGAAGCACAATCGCAAATTTACTTTTCTTTCTCTGTCCCTCTTTTTACTTTTTATCCGATTACGCATCAGGCGCGATTGTTCGGTGCTCCCATTCGGTTGCGCTCTCCTTTCGCGTATTTACCGTATCACTGGGAATCCCACGCTTTAAACGTAAATAGATAAAAATACTTTCACTCGCGACACCCTCGTTTTCTTATCTCCTCCAAGTTTTACCGATACCTACTCCACTTTTCTTTTTTCTCCCCTTCAATTCCCCGCGTCGTATCGGCGAAGCAGATATAAACCATTCGCCGGACACTTTCCCCCCGTTTGCGCGAAAAGCTCACCATACTTGATCTTAAAATTTGCCGGGGACTTTTTTTTATAAAAAAAAAAAAAAAAAAAATCGGTAGTTTGAGCCACGTATGACTATTTTTCAAGAGCAAACTGCCCGTAGGGACTATAGATTATATATACATCGGATGGCCCTTTTATTTGCGCGATTGGCATCGTGCCAAGTTGCTCGCTTGAAATTTATGAAACTCTTACATCGCGCGAAAGTTGGTATACGTGGGAACGTCATTGCTATTGGTATTTCATTTTTTCGCCAGTAATAAATGTACAGTGGGACCTACCTGTTGGAAGCGAGGCTGGACTTCTCGAATCTGGCCGTGGAGGAAACTTTGCGCAGTCGAGTCGTGTGCGAGTCCTGACGGGGGTAGAGCTGCGAGTCGCCGGCCGGGGGTGCCAAAGATGAGTGCGCGGCAGCGAGGACCGACCCGCGTTTATATAAAGCCCGCGCGCGCTACTCTGCTCCCTCGCGGGTGTACGTGCGCCCACGCGGCCGGCCAATCGGTACTCCCGTTTGCTGCGCTACCCCCCCCCCCCCACCCATCCATCACCGCTGCTTCGTGTGTAGCTGTATATCCTCACGAGCAACCAACCCCTCCGAGTGTCGTTCCTCTGGTTTCGCGCACGAGACTCCAGGAGGACGTCATTGTCGGCTTCCCATGGCTTGAGTACTGTCAGGAGTACACACACATATATATGCTTATGTTGTTCATTTTCATAGAGTTTAAATAATGTTGTTTATCGGCGTGGCCTCTTGAATCAGTAATCGACAGGTGGCACGCGCCGATTTGCCCAGAGCTTCGAGTGCCACCTGTACGTAATTGCAGCTTACTCTGTTTGCTCTTGTCATCCCTTGGGGTTTCCCAGGTTTAGGGGTACGAAAAATAACAACTTTTTGTTGTTGTAAAAACTTCTCTTTCTCAAACTTCTTTGCTAATTAGCAGGGTTGGGGTTAACTTTGGACTCGACATATATATACTTTGATGCGCGAAATTATGCCCGCTTCGTTGGATAAATTCAAATGGCGGCGAGAATGAAAAGTTTTTTTACGGTAAAAAGCGTTTGTTATCTCTTGCCTCGTCATATGGTTGGAGATTGTAGTATCATGGGTATATGGTACAGGATATAAACTTGTGCAATGAGCTACGTATATGTGAAGCATGTTATGGAATACTTCAAGTTATGGTCGAGAAATTGCTCAATAACTCGTCAGATTGAAAAGTATATTTTTTAAGTGGATGTACGGTTGTAAAAGAAAAAAAAAAAAAAAAAAAAATTCCATGTTACACGTATAACTATATTGTGATCTTTAAGTACTTTTGTTCAAAATAAAGAAAGATTAAATCTTGAGCCAGTTGCAGCGTGTATCGAGATGAAAGCCAGATAATGAGCTTGTTAATGAGCTCGTACTTATTACCGAAGTGATGGAATTTCTTAACAATACAAACTACCCTTGACGTAAAGTATGTGGTTATTGGAGTTTGAGACTCGACTGGACATTGATGAATAAAAATGATGTAAACTTTGGATTGTGATTATTTTCGAAATGGTTTTTTCTTTGTAGCAGTGGGCGAATCATCCCGGAAAATTTTAGCACAATCATCGCTCCTCGCGAAATGCGCGAGTTTCTGACGCTTTAACTGATTCTGTATTTCGAATGTAAAAAGTTTTCTTTTGTCCGCAAGTTGCGGAGAAATCCCGTGATAAATCCTACTCCAATTTCTTGAAGTATCATTTGATCATAAGATATTTTTTGCAAATCGTAAAAGTTAAAATCGCAAAACAATGAAAAAAAAAACATCGCTTGATAAAATACTCTGATTAACGATCTTGCCTAAATGTCGTTAAAATCTACCAAAGGATTTGTATGATCTCTTAAAAATACGCAGCTTTTAATTTTTTTTTTCAAATCCCTCAGAATCGATGCAGAGATAAACATATGATTTTCCAAAGTAATTAATAGAGACTGATTTTGTTTCGAAAAAATACTCATCAAAATATAAATACAGGTCCGACACAGTACTTTCGACACCGATAAAATTGATATTTTATGTGCGCACTTTTGACCAGTAATGACTGGACAATTCACCATAACCCATTTAACATTTCTTTAATGATATATTTTTTTCGTTGCATCATTTTATTGCACAGCTGTAGCATATATAGTTCTGCATTTGCGAACTATTTATGACATGTGCATATTATGCAAATCAATAATCGATAACAACTAATTGACTATCGATAAATAAATGACTTTATAAGGGCAGTGATGACACTGAAAATAATCGTAACTTTTGACATATTCATAAATATTAAAAATAAATGTTTGTCAAGTACAAGCGACCATTGCTATCAGTGAATGTGAATTTCAGGGAAAAATTCTAGAATAAAGTCCATCGTACACGGATAAAAATAACAACAAAGTAAAGCGAAAAAAAATGGACGTATGGAAAAGCAACCTTGATTCGTGAAAGTAAAACAAAATAATAGAAGAAAAAAAAAAAAAAAGAAAGAAACCAACGAATAACGCTTACAGTCGAAAATCGTAAAAATTGAAACAAACACGGGAATGACGTTCATCCCGAACGTCACTACGTGAATCGTTTAATTTGCTGCCTTTACTTTTCCCTTTCCCCACGATATGTCCATCCGTCTGCCCGTCTCTGGTGGAATTTTTCTCGAACGTCTTTTATTCTTGCCAAGTCACCGCGGATGGAGTCAGTAATGAATTAAGTACATCAGTTTATTTCTTACACACGCATATATATACATATAAATATATGTAAAAAAAAAATCTGTATGCAGGAAAAACAGCGTATGCTTTATTTATATATACGTTTGTGCGAGTTGTGCACACAATGCGTTTATACACGATTGATACAGAAAAACAATAGAGTATAAGGTAATTGCAATCACAGCGTGTATTGGTGCAGCCTGTGCCGATCTCGCGCATCGGCTGGATCTCCGTAGACTTATTTAACCGAAAAATGTGTGCATATACACATTCAGGTTGCACCGTTGCACAGCCCGAGTGATTGATGATCCAGCAGCCGTGCAGGGCGCCTGACGTCACCGCCGAAACGCGGATCTGCGATGGGCAGGTTTGCGCTAACTTGGCGTACTTTCTCCTCGCCCAGTGTTTACCACTTAGCGATCTGCTGATAGGTAGTGCTTGACGGGCTTATTTTTCACTGGGCGAACTTACATTTACTTTTACACCACCAGCGTATACAGCTGGTTTAGAAATTTCAAACAAAGTGACGTGACAAGTCCGTCCCTGGGGGAATGTCCCCCGTGCGTTTATCGACCATATTTGTGTACGAATGGCGCGGAAGGAGCCCGAGGGTTTGGTGCGTTGGCGTACGGGTGTTCGAACAAAAAATCTGGACCCGTGAAAAATTCGCCAGTCAGCCGCGCGTCATCAATAATTTCGATGCGAACGAGCTATTAGTCTTCCGGATAGTCGGGCCATGCAAGACGATTACTCTCGGTTTAAGGGGGTGCGCGCAAATCCTTCGACACTCAACACTTTTGTATATACATCTATATAATTGTACCCATATGTACTTATACATAAACACCATTGGTTTTTTCACCAACATTTTTCACCATGTGTAATAAAATGCATGTAAGTATTACCCACAGTGGTGTCAGTGATCACTGTGTACATGTTTTGTCTCGGTCATTACAAAATTAAGTGGAGGTAAGATTTTTCAACGATGATATATATTGTATTTTTGTGAAAAAAAAAAAAAAGAGTGACTCCGTATACGGTTGAATGCTCAATTTGTATAGGGTCTAATGTATACTTCGTGAAGGAACTTTAGGACTTGGTTTCCCACGCAAAACATCGATTCGAAGTAGTGAGCTTAAGTGGTCGTCATCCCTACCGGAAGCAGCAGAAGGACGACTCGGTCTGCAAACGACCGCTAACAAATAACGCCCTGGCAGACGGGGAGCACGCCATATAATGTGCCGTACTTCCACGTAGGAGGAGGAGGAGGAAAACAAAGAGGGGGGGATAAATTAATCATTTGCGCTCGAGACTACTCTCTTTACTCGTGAGTTTTCCTTGATCTAGATTATTAACATGTCGCGCCGCCTGTTCCTCCGGCTCTTTGACATTTTCTCCACACCGTGAAAATTGCCGGTTGATTTTTGAAAATGACGAAACGCTCCCAAACCCGCGTTGGCTGGTCTCACTCTCGTACATCCATTATATACTTAGTAGTCGTGGATCTTAGCCGCAGCAGCTGGTGTCGAATCGCGTCACCGGTCTTTGGGTGACGCACAACCCGCGGTCCGAGTGTCGGAGGCTGCGTCGCCTCGAGACCCGCGGGCTGGATGCATATATTATTCCATACACCCATGTACGACAGAGTTTTCTCTCGCATCGAGCTGCAGTTTAATGGGCGCTGGATTATTGTCGCTTAGCCGATTTGCATGGCGTGGACGAAGCGGGGGCTCGCAAGGACCCGCTTGGTTTATACACAACAGTATGATTTTTCGAGTGCTACGTGCATTGTATCTTTATATTATTTCGGGATAAAATACGCGTGGGATTTTCACCGTTTCAAATTGTATTTAATTATAAAAAAAAGAATAACTTCCATGAAAATGACGAGTCGATAGCGCGTCATCCCAAAAGCGTGCCATTGATGAAAAACAAATATTTTGCGTGAAAAATAAATTTTCTCACGTCAAAGTTACACGTAACTATACCATTTTTTCCCCCATCAGAGTTTGTTACACGTGCGCGTTTAAAACAAGCAAGCCTAATCGAAATGTTGACCAAGTTGCGCTTTTCGGTGTATAGGAATAAAGAAAAAATAAAAAGGAAAAACCCCCGCGTAAAATTTAATAAAGCAGCAAAGGCCGATTTTTAATTGGATTCGTTTAAATTTAGAAGGAGCAATCGAATCAGCTTCCATCGCTCGGCTAAAAAAGTTACTGGTACGTAACGTAGAGGATATCAATATTATACCCGAGGAGCTTGTTTACCCTGACTTAAGAGCAACTGATGGAGCCAAGAGCTTCGCGTCACCGCAGGGGAACCGATGGCCTAGAAGGTTGTACGTACATTTATACGCATAGCGCCGGAGCAGAGGGAATCAGGGGTAGTACGCGACTTTCGTCTTGGAAAGGGAAGTACTCCGTCAAACGACTTGGGTGCACCGGTCACTTGAGCTCTTACCCCCCTATCCTGTATAACATGTGCAAGGCTCTTCCCATTACAGGTCTCGTCGGGCAAAGGCTGCGCGTGGCCGCGAATTAATTTACCTCTCCTCTTACTTTGCAGACCGAAACTTTGTTTCAAAGTCCAATACCTCCTCCCCCCGTGGATCGCCATAATCTAGTTTTTCTTCACATCTCAACTATATTTGTATCCCCTGCAATTGGGGGTTCATCGTACTCCCGCGGGTATTATATTTATTGCTCTTCCACGATGTTTACGCTCTCCGTCACATAGTTGAGTTTCTCTCGGTGTGGTATACTTTTAAGCGCGCAGTGCAAAAATAATGGATATATAAATCTTTTTTTTTTTTTTTTTCCCATCTCGTCCGATGGGGCTGTTATTTTATTTATCAATCGTTTTAATCGGCCGGTAAAAATAACGAGCCTCCATTAAGCTCGAGACGCGTGACGCATCAGAGGGACAAACGAAAGGGTCCAGCCATTACATTTATCGCCGAGGCCTTTCTCTCGGACATTACACATACCTACGTAATGTTTATATGTAGGAGGATAATAATAATAATAAACAGTTGGTGCGCAGGGTAAGAAACGCGGATGGATGATGATTTTTTGATAACGCATTATAAAGAAAAGCACCCGTTAGCGGGCGGCAGTTTAGCCGTTGGCACCGAGAAATTTGAAATTCAAATGCATGGCCCTCACGAATGGAAATTCGAATCCGCGGAGCTGGAAGAATGCGCGTCTCGACTTTGCAAAGTATATGGTGGGAGTGGGGGGTGGAAATCTTTAAAAAGTTTAAATCCCGAGCTGCGAAACTGTACCGTTAAATCACGTAACAGTCGTCGCGTCCCTTACACCGATACAACTATAATTTTTGTATCAGGGATACACGACGTTGTAACAGCGGCAAAAAACACACGGATCCCCGTCATTGGATTACGAGACGTGTAATATATTTATAACATAGGTGTTACTATACATCTCCGGGGGTGCCTCACGCCCTTTACCAATAACCTTCCCGTATAACATCGGTGTACTTATGAGCGGGAGCACACAGATTTTTCAGGCGAAAGCAGGCCACCCGCGTTACGCTGTATTCGGACGAGGTAAGAAACCCCGTAGCTTATATGTGTACTCGTCGACCACATCGTCGTATAAATGTGGGGAGTAAGAGACGCAGAGAGAGAAGGAGGGAAAAAAAAAAAATTAATGGTCATACGTAGACTGCCGGTGAGAAATAAATAGAGCACGAGAAAACGGGGGCGGGAGGAGGCTCAAGAGGACAGGGAGATAATAAAAATGTTTATTTCACGGATTGCCTGCTGGGTCGTAAAAGTAAAAATCAATCCACCACGTAGTGCCCCTACGCGTATGATATATCTGGGCCGGCTATTGTTTCAACAAACATTGCCGTGATACGTTTCGAGAGCCACTGTCCAACGTCTTACCAGCGCTCTATATCGGTATGATGTTAACCCTCTATGCGATATGTGATGTTATCTTAAAAAAGTCCAAGTATAATCAATTTTTGATCAAAGTTAGGGTAGTCTGAACGGTAGTGTTGATTTGAAAAATGTGCCCCAAAGCATTGATAAGCCAATAACGATCAGAGTAACACTTGTAGAGCTATACGAACTTATAAATATCGACGAACCAAAAAAGTAAATGATGATTATGATGAGGATATCGGACAAATTTGACAACTACCTCCTCACATATTACAAAACTCGTCGTATTAGAGTAACAATAAAACTATCTCAAATCTGACTTAAATAAAATAGCAGTTCACGACGTTAATGTATGAAAAAATCACCTACCAATATAACAGACTTATTGACAATGAAATGTCCTCAAAGAAAACCGCCAAACTTAGTTTTGGGTTTTGGTCCAGTCTAGTCTGGCTTTAAACTCAAGTACTCCTCGTAGTGCGACATCTATACCGATGCTCTACCAACAAACGTAACATTGTGAGTAAAATTTTTTTTTTGGAAAAAGTTTTTTGCTACAGTGTGAGACTCACACGAAGTCATCGATTAGACAACGTATAACGATTGACCAGTTTGATAAATAAATTTATAAATATATAAAAAAAATTTATTTAATTACTAATGACTCAAATTTCAAACTTATGTTGCTGTATCTCCATTATTTATAAAGATGCAGCCGTTTCGAGTGTTGGTTATTTATTTACCTCAAAACTTCAAAATTTAAGTAATTCCATGGTACCATAGTCGCCCGCAGTAATCCACTAGGCTGTCTATGAGGGTTAGGCACGTTTATAAATAATTTTCAATATAAATTATAGTTACAAGCACAGGCAATATGAAGATAAACTTTTAATAACTTCATGAAGTATAATTAAAGGCTTACTTTTCTGTATCTCTAGCACGGGCAAATTAAAAAAAAATTTTTTTTTTTCATTCGGCGACTCCAAATAAACGCTTATTTTGCCGTATCCCCATTATTTACGGAGATACGGCCGTTTTGGGTTTTGGCATCATTCAGAACTCAAAATTTCAAATTATGAATAATTTCACGGCCTTACAGTCGCTCGTAAGGATCTATAAGGACGTCTAGGTACATGGCAAAGCCGTAAAAAAACTTATTATAACCACTTACAGTGCCTAAACGGGCAAAAAAAATAATTTTTTTTTTAATTGTTGACTCCAATTTAAGTCTTATTTAGCCGTATCTCCATTATTTACGGAGATACGGCCGTTTTAAGTTTTGGCATGATTTTGAACTCACAATTTTAAATTATAAATAATTTAGTGGCCTTGCAGTTGCTCGTATGGATCTATTAGGATGTCTAGGTACGTGGCCCAGCCATAGAAATATTTTCTATAATCATTTACAATGCCTTGAACAAGCGAGAAAAAATAAAAATTTTTTTTTAATTTAGTGACTCCAAATTAAGGCTTATTTAGCCGTATCTCCATTATTAACGGAGATACGGCCGTTTTAAGTTTTGGCATGATTTTGAACTCACAATTTTAAATTATAAATAATTTAATGGCCTTGCAGTTGCTCGTATGGATCTATTAGGATGTCTAGGTACATAGCACAGTTGTGGAAAAAATTTTTATAACCAATTACAGTGCCTAAAACGGGCAAGAAAAAAAAATTATTTTTTTCTATTCGGTGACTCCAAATTAAGGCTTATTTAGCCGTATCTCCATTATTTACGGAGATACGGTCGTTTTAAGTTTTGGCATGATTTTGAGCTCACAATTTTAAATTATAAATAATTTAATGGCCTTGCAGTTGCTCGTATGGATCCATTAGGATGTCTAGGTACGTGGCACAGTTGTAAAAAAAATTTTTATAACCACTTACAGTGCCTAAATCGGGCAAGAAAAAAAAATTATTTTTTTTTATTCGATGACTCCAAATTAAGACTTATTTAGCCGTATCTCCATTATTTACGAAGATACGGCCGATTTAAGTTTTGATTTATTTTAAAGCTCAAAATTTAAAATTATGAATAATGTTATGGCCTTGCAGTCGCTCGTAGGGATCTATAAGGATGTCTATGTACATGGCACAGTCGTATAAAAATTTACTAAACCACTTACCATGCCTAGAACGGGCAAGAAAAAAAAAAATTTTATTTTCTATATAGTGACTCCAAATTAAGGCTTATTTAGCCGTATCTCCATTATTTACGGAGATACGGCCGATTTAAGTTTTAGCATGATTTCGAGCTCACAATTTTGAATTATAAATAATTTTATCCTTTTGCAGCCGCTTCTAGGAATTTATAAGGATGTCTAGGAACATGGCCTAGCCGTATAAGAATTTTTAATAACCTCTTGCAGTTATGGCCTTGCAGTCGCTCGTAGGGATCTATTAGGATGTCTATGTACATGGCACAGTCGTACACAAATTTATTAAACCACTTACAGTGCCAAGAACGGGCAAGAAAAAAAAAAAATTTTTTTTTTAATCGTTGACTCCAAATTAAGGCTTATTTAGCCGTATCTCCATTATTTACGGAGATACGGCCGATTTAAGTTTTGATTTATTTTAAAGCTCAAAATTTAAAATTATAAAAAATGTTATGGCCTTATAGTCGCTCGTAGGGATCAATTAGGATGTCTATGTACATGGCACAGTCGTACACAAATTTATTAAACCACTTACAGTGCCAAGAACGGGCAAGAAAAAAAAAAAATTTTTTTTTCAATCGTTGACTCCAAATTAAGGCTTATTTAGCCGTATCTCCATTATTTACGGAGATACGGCCGATTTAAGTTTTGATTTATTTTAAAGCTCAAAATTTAAAATTATAAAAAATGTTATGGCCTTATAGTCGCTCGTAGGGATCAATTAGGATGTCTATGTACATGGCACAGTCGTACACAAATTTATTAAACCACTTACAGTGCCAAGAACGGGCAAGAAAAAAAAAAAATTTTTTTTTCAATCGTTGACTCCAAATTAAGGCTTATTTAGCCGTATCTCCATTATTTACGGAGATACGGCCGATTTAAGTTTTGATTTATTTTAAAGCTCAAAATTTAAAATTATAAAAAATGTTATGGCCTTATAGTCGCTCGTAGGGATCAATTAGGATGTCTATGTACATGGCACAGTCGTACACAAATTTATTAAACCACTTACAGTGCCAAGAACGGGCAAGAAAAAAAAAAAATTTTTTTTTCAATCGTTGACTCCAAATTAAGGCTTATTTAGCCGTATCTCCATTATTTACGGAGATACGGCCGATTTAAGTTTTGATTTATTTTAAAGCTCAAAATTTAAAATTATAAAAAATGTTATGGCCTTATAGTCGCTCGTAGGGATCAATTAGGATGTCTATGTACATGGCACAGTCGTACACAAATTTATTAAACCACTTACAGTGCCAAGAACGGGCAAGAAAAAAAAAAAAATTTTTTTTCAATCGTTGACTCCAAATTAAGGCTTATTTAGCCGTATTTCCATTATTTACGGAGATACGGCCGTTTTCAGTTTTGGCATGATTTCAAGCTCGCAATTTTCAATAATAAATAATTTTATGGCCTTGCAGTCGCTCGTAGGGATCTAATAGGATGTCTAGGTACGTGGCACAGTTGTAAAAAAAATTTTTATAACCACTTACAGTGCCTAAATCGGGCAAGAAAAAAAAATTATTTTTTTTTATTCGATGACTCCAAATTAAGACTTATTTAGCCGTATCTCCATTATTTACGAAGATACGGCCGATTTAAGTTTTGATTTATTTTAAAGCTCAAAATTTAAAATTATGAATAATGTTATGGCCTTGCAGTCGCTCGTAGGGATCTATAAGGATGTCTATGTACATGGCACAGTCGTATAAAAATTTACTAAACCACTTACAGTGCCAAGAACGGGCAAGAAAAAAAAAAAATTTTTTTTTTAATCGTTGACTCCAAATTAAGGCTTATTTAGCCGTATCTCCATTATTTACGGAGATACGGCCGATTTAAGTTTTGGCATGATTTCGAGCTCACAATTTTGAATTATAAATAATGTTATAGCATTGCAGTCGCTCGTAGAAATATATTAGGATATCTAGGTACGTGGCCCAGTTGTTATAATTATTTTTATAATCATTTACAATGCCTTGAACAAGCGAGAAAAAATAAAAAATTTTTTTTCTATTCGGTGACTCCAAATTAAGGCTTATATAGCCGTATCTCCATTATTTACGGAGATACGGTCGTTTTAAGTTTTGGCATGATTTTGAGCTCACAATTTTAAATTATAAATAATTTAACGGCCTTGCAGTTGCTCGTAGAAATATATTAGGATATCTAGGTACGTGGCCCAGCCATAAAAAAATTTTTCATAATCATTTACAATGCCTTGAACAAGCGAGAAAAAATAAAAAATTTTTTTTCTATTCGGTGACTCCAAATTAAGACTTATTTAGCCGTATCTCCATTATTTACGGAGATACGGCCGATTTAAGTTTTGATTTATTTTAAAGCTCAAAATTTAAAATTATAAAAAATGTTATGGCCTTGCAGTCGCTCGTAGGGATCTATTAGGATGTCTATGTACATGGCACAGTCGTACACAAATTTATTAAACCACTTACAGTGCCAAGAACGGGCAAGAAAAAAAAAAAATTTTTTTTTTAATCGTTGACTCCAAATTAAGGCTTATTTAGCCGTATCTCCATTATTTACGGAGATACGGCCGATTTAAGTTTTGATTTATTTTAAAGCTCAAAATTTAAAATTATAAAAAATGTTATGGCCTTGCAGTCGCTCGTAGGGATCTATTAGGATGTCTATGTACATGGCACAGTCGTACACAAATTTATTAAACCACTTACAGTGCCAAGAACGGGCAAGAAAAAAAAAAAATTTTTTTTTTAATCGTTGACTCCAAATTAAGGCTTATTTAGCCGTATCTCCATTATTTACGGAGATACGGCCGATTTAAGTTTTGATTTATTTTAAAGCTCAAAATTTAAAATTATAAAAAATGTTATGGCCTTGCAGTCGCTCGTAGGGATCTATTAGGATGTCTATGTACATGGCACAGTCGTACACAAATTTATTAAACCACTTACAGTGCCAAGAACGGGCAAGAAAAAAAAAAAATTTTTTTTTTAATCGTTGACTCCAAATTAAGGCTTATTTAGCCGTATCTCCATTATTTACGGAGATACGGCCGATTTAAGTTTTGATTTATTTTAAAGCTCAAAATTTAAAATTATAAAAAATGTTATGGCCTTGCAGTCGCTCGTAGGGATCTATTAGGATGTCTATGTACATGGCACAGTCGTACACAAATTTATTAAACCACTTACAGTGCCAAGAACGGGCAAGAAAAAAAAAAAATTTTTTTTTTAATCGTTGACTCCAAATTAAGGCTTATTTAGCCGTATCTCCATTATTTACGGAGATACGGCCGTTTTAAGTTTTGGCATGATTCCGAGCTCACAATTTTGAATTATAAATAATGTTATAGCATTGCAGTCGCTCGTAGAAATATATTAGGATATCTAGGTACGTGGCCCAGTTGTAAAAATTATTTTTATAATCATTTACAATGCCTTGAACAAGCGAGAAAAAATAAAAAATTATTTTTCTATTCGGTGACTCCAAATTAAGGCTTATTTAGCCGTATCTCCATTATTTACGGAGATACGGTCGTTTTAAGTTTTGGCATGATTTTGAGCTCACAATTTTAAATTATAAATAATTTAGTGGCCTTGCAGTTGCTCGTATGGATCTATTAGGATGTCTAAGTACGTGGCCCACCCATAAAAAAATTTTTTATAATCATTTACAATGCCTTGAACAAGCGAGAAAAAATAAAAATTTTTTTTTTAATTTAGTGGCTCCAAATTAAGGCTTATTTAGCCGTATCTTCAGTATTTACGGAGATACGGCCGATTTAAGTTTTGATTTATTTTAAAGCTCAAAATTTAAAATTATAAAAAATGTTATGGCCTTGCAGTCGCTCGTAGGGATCTATTAGGATGTCTATGTACATGGCACAGTCGTACACAAATTTATTAAACCACTTACAGTGCCAAGAACGGGCAAGAAAAAAAAAAAATTTTTTTTTCAATCGTTGACTCCAAATTAAGGCTTATTTAGCCGTATCTCCATTATTTACGGAGATACGGCCGATTTAAGTTTTGATTTATTTTAAAGCTCAAAATTTAAAATTATAAAAAATGTTATGGCCTTGCAGTCGCTCGTAGGGATCTATTAGGATGTCTATGTACATGGCACAGTCGTACACAAATTTATTAAACCACTTACAGTGCCAAGAACGGGCAAGAAAAAAAA
Source organism: Copidosoma floridanum (assembly GCF_000648655.2). Next base: position 977,289 of record NW_019379479.1, read on the forward strand.
AAAATTTTTTTTTTAATCGTTGACTCCAAATTAAGGCTTATTTAGCCGTATCTCCATTATTTACGGAGATACGGCCGATTTAAGTTTTGATTTATTTTAAAGCTCAAAATTTAAAATTATAAAAAATGTTATGGCCTTGCAGTCGCTCGTAGGGATCTATTAGGATGTCTATGTACATGGCACAGTCGTACACAAATTTATTAAACCACTTACAGTGCCAAGAACGGGCAAGAAAAAAAAAAAATTTTTTTTTTAATCGTTGACTCCAAATTAAGGCTTATTTAGCCGTATCTCCATTATTTACGGAGATACGGCCGATTTAAGTTTTGATTTATTTTAAAGCTCAAAATTTAAAATTATAAAAAATGTTATGGCCTTGCAGTCGCTCGTAGGGATCTATTAGGATGTCTATGTACATGGCACAGTCGTACACAAATTTATTAAACCACTTACAGTGCCAAGAACGGGCAAGAAAAAAAAAAAATTTTTTTTTTAATCGTTGACTCCAAATTAAGGCTTATTTAGCCGTATCTCCATTATTTACGGAGATACGGCCGATTTAAGTTTTGATTTATTTTAAAGCTCAAAATTTAAAATTATAAAAAATGTTATGGCCTTGCAGTCGCTCGTAGGGATCTATTAGGATGTCTATGTACATGGCACAGTCGTACACAAATTTATTAAACCACTTACAGTGCCAAGAACGGGCAAGAAAAAAAAAAAATTTTTTTTTTAATCGTTGACTCCAAATTAAGGCTTATTTAGCCGTATCTCCATTATTTACGGAGATACGGCCGATTTAAGTTTTGATTTATTTTAAAGCTCAAAATTTAAAATTATAAAAAATGTTATGGCCTTGCAGTCGCTCGTAGGGATCTATTAGGATGTCTATGTACATGGCACAGTCGTACACAAATTTATTAAACCACTTACAGTGCCAAGAACGGGCAAGAAAAAAAAAAAATTTTTTTTTTAATCGTTGACTCCAAATTAAGGCTTATTTAGCCGTATCTCCATTATTTACGGAGATACGGCCGATTTAAGTTTTGATTTATTTTAAAGCTCAAAATTTAAAATTATAAAAAATGTTATGGCCTTGCAGTCGCTCGTAGGGATCTATTAGGATGTCTATGTACATGGCACAGTCGTACACAAATTTATTAAACCACTTACAGTGCCAAGAACGGGCAAGAAAAAAAAAAAATTTTTTTTTTAATCGTTGACTCCAAATTAAGGCTTATTTAGCCGTATCTCCATTATTTACGGAGATACGGCCGATTTAAGTTTTGATTTATTTTAAAGCTCAAAATTTTAAATTATAAATAATTTAATGGCCTTGCAGTTGCTCGTATGGATCTATTAGGATGTCTAGGTACATAGCACAGTTGTGGAAAAAATTTTTATAACCACTTACAGTGCCTAAAACGGGCAAGAAAAAAAAATTATTTTTTTTTATTCGATGACTCCAAATTAAAGCTTATTTAGCCGTATCTCCATTATTTACGGAGATACGGCCGATTTAAGTTTAGGCATGATTCCGAGCTCACAATTTTAAATTATAAATAATTTAATGGCCTTGCAGTTGCTCGTATGGATCCATTAGGATGTCTAGGTACGTGGCACAGTTGTAAAAAAAATTTTTATAACCACTTACAGTGCCTAAAACGGGCAAGAAAAAAAAATTATTTTTTTTTATTCGATGACTCCAAATTAAAGCTTATTTAGCCGTATCTCCATTATTTACGGAGATACGGCCGTTTTAAGTTTTGGCATGATTCCGAGCTCACAATTTTAAATTATAAATAATTTAATGGCCTTGCAGTTGCTCGTATGGATCCATTAGGATGTCTAGGTACGTGGCACAGTTGTAAAAAAAATTTTTATAACCACTTACAGTGCCTAAAACGGGCAAGAAAAAAAAATTATTTTTTTTTATTCGATGACTCCAAATTAAAGCTTATTTAGCCGTATCTCCATTATTTACGGAGATACGGCCGTTTTAAGTTTTGGCATGATTCCGAGCTCACAATTTTAAATTATAAATAATTTAATGGCCTTGCAGTTGCTCGTATGGATCCATTAGGATGTCTAGGTACGTGGCACAGTTGTAAAAAAAATTTTTATAACCACTTACAGTGCCTAAAACGGGCAAGAAAAAAAAATTATTTTTTTTTATTCGATGACTCCAAATTAAGGCTTATTTAGCCGTATCTCCATTATTTACGGAGATACGGCCGATTTAAGTTTTGATTTATTTTAAAGCTCAAAATTTAAAATTATAAAAAATGTTATGGCCTTGCAGTCGCTCGTAGGGATCTATTAGGATGTCTAGGTACATGGCACAGTCGTACACAAATTTATTAAACCACTTACAGTGCCAAGAACGGGCAAGAAAAAAAAAAAATTTTTTTTTCAATCGTTGACTCCAAATTAAGGCTTATTTAGCCGTATCTCCATTATTTACGGAGATACGGCCGATTTAAGTTTTGATTTATTTTAAAGCTCAAAATTTTAAATTATAAATAATTTAATGGCCTTGCAGTTGCTCGTATGGATCTATTAGGATGTCTAGGTACATGGCACAGTCGTACACAAATTTATTAAACCACTTACAGTGCCAAGAACGGGCAAGAAAAAAAAAAAATTTTTTTTTCAATCGTTGACTCCAAATTAAGGCTTATTTAGCCGTATCTCCATTATTTACGGAGATACGGCCGATTTAAGTTTTGATTTATTTTAAAGCTCAAAATTTAAAATTATAAAAAATGTTATGGCCTTGCAGTCGCTCGTAGGGATCTATTAGGATGTCTATGTACATGGCACAGTCGTACACAAATTTATTAAACCACTTACAGTGCCAAGAACGGGCAAGAAAAAAAAAAAATTTTTTTTTCAATCGTTGACTCCAAATTAAGGCTTATTTAGCCGTATCTCCATTATTTACGGAGATACGGCCGATTTAAGTTTTGATTTATTTTAAAGCTCAAAATTTAAAATTATAAAAAATGTTATGGCCTTGCAGTCGCTCGTAGGGATCTATTAGGATGTCTATGTACATGGCACAGTCGTACACAAATTTATTAAACCACTTACAGTGCCAAGAACGGGCAAGAAAAAAAAAAAATTTTTTTTTCAATCGTTGACTCCAAATTAAGGCTTATTTAGCCGTATCTCCATTATTTACGGAGATACGGCCGATTTAAGTTTTGATTTATTTTAAAGCTCAAAATTTTAAATTATAAATAATTTAATGGCCTTGCAGTTGCTCGTATGGATCTATTAGGATGTCTAGGTACATAGCACAGTTGTGGAAAAAATTTTTATAACCAATTACAGTGCCTAAAACGGGCAAGAAAAAAAAATTATTTTTTTTTATTCGATGACTCCAAATTAAGGCTTATTCAGCCGTATCTCCATTATTTACGGAGATACGGCCGTTTTAAGTTTTGGCATGATTCCGAGCTCACAATTTTAAATTATGAATAATGTTATGGCCTTGCAGTCGCTTGTAGGGATCTATTAGGATGTCTATGTACATGGCACAGTCGTACACAAATTTATTAAACCACTTACAGTGCCAAGAACGGGCAAGAAAAAAAAAAAAATTTTTTTTCAATCGTTGACTCCAAATTAAGGCTTATTTAGCCGTATCTCCATTATTTACGGAGATACGGCCGTTTTCAGTTTTGGCATGATTTCAAGCTCGCAATTTTCAATTATAAATAATGTTATGGCCTTGCAGTCGCTCGTAGGGATCTATTAGGATGTTTAGGTACGTGGCCCAGCCGTAAAAAATTTTTTATAACCACTTACAGTGCCTAGCACGGGCAAATTTAAATTAAAATTTCCAAATAATTCATTCACTTCAAATTATGTTTATCTTGGCCGTATCTGTATTATTTACGGAGTTACGGCTATTCTAAGTTTTGGCTTATTTGAAAACTTGAATCTTTGTATTTGTATAAATTTACAGTTTTGCAGTCGCTCGTAGGGTTTTATCAGGAAGCATAATAAAAATAAAATAAAATTTTTTCAATTTTAATGATTCAGAATTATTGCTTATTATTTGATGTCCTTATAGTTTACAGTGATACGTGCTTTGAAATTTTTGACTATTATATACTCTGAGCCAAGTCGTTTGGATTTTTAGTAACGTTATGGCATTGTTGGCGCTTGTAGTTATGCATTAGACTGTCTGGAAGTGTTATTTAGTTGCTCTACCGACTTTGAAACCTAGCGGTGTGGCTTTGTTTACGCAATTTTAAAAAATTTTGTGTTTTTATTTGAATGACTCAAAAATATTTTATATACTTCTACATTGTTATCATTAACGAAGATATGGCAGTTTAAGATTTTAGCTGTCTTTATCTACATTTACGAATCGGTAGTAATTTGATGGCTCTGGAGTTATTTGTTTAGTTATATATGCAATGAGAGAGATCTAGAAAGATAGTGTGAGATAAATCAGACAGTATTGACACTTATGCTTAATGTCATAAACTTAATGGTCTTTTCTCTCAAACGTATATAAGATACGTATTTTCTGGCAATGCCCCTCCAACGGAGTGCATTTTTCGTTAAGTTTATCGTGTTTTTAAATTGTGTATACATCCGTATGGCACTGTACTTTTAATATTACTAATTTTTATTAAGCATGTGTTCAGATAAAATTGCAACTTTTAAGAAATATATATTTTACCTCCAAATTAAAAGACTTGTTTTCGGCCAACCATTAGTATTAATTAGAGTCGTTTTTTCCGCAAAACTGCGTGAGATACAATGATCATCGTAGATGTGTATCTGACACGAATTTACCGTAGTTTCCATTTCTTACCGCAATTATCGTACGACGAAAATAAAAATTATTTCAAATAATTGGTGAAATTGTCTCCAACAAGTCACGTCTTTAGTTGATATTTCAAATGACGCACCTAAGATGCATATTGTGTTTGCTTGAAAAAATAAACTAAAATATCATAAAATATACCGAACCGCACGAACCCAACTTCATGTACCCACATACATCTTCATGCGGTCACGAGCTTAAAGATTTCTTTTTTTTTTTTCTTTCTTTGCATTACAGTAAAAGACCGAGCCAAGCATGAAATGACCTTTGCCCAGCTGATTCCTGCAGGACGCACGCACACGTACGTCCTATATATAAGACGCAATGTAATCCAGCTGGTACTGCATAAATACATCATACTGTACACGCAACTACGGTAGCTACTCGCGCAAACCTATATTGCACCCGCCGGATAACGACACTGTGTCACCACTGCGCACTGTTCCTCCCGCGGTGCCAAGGATCAAGACTCCACTGTAAGAACACATTTGGCTTTAAATCACACGCAGAAATACTATGTACCTTTACTTAAATTCTACTAGGTTCGGTATATCTGTTGGGATGGTGATACCGATGTTGTTTTTCATTTTAAAAAATAGGTGTCAAGTGCAGGCAAGGGTTTATCCAACTTTATTGATTTAGAGCTGGTTGTTATTGGTCCGTCGTTGGCTCGAGTTTCAGGTGCTATGGGCAAAGACGGAAACAAAAGACGCCGATGTGGCTCCGGACTCCATCGGATATATGTATACACTTACGCGCAAGAGCTTTGCTGCCCGTGGCTTGTACACCAGTACACCCTCGGCATGTGTGTGTATCATCATATCAGCTTGATGTGATGATGATGACTGTGTACGCTCTCTTCTCCTCGCGATAAAGTAAGTATATACTTAGCAGTGGGGGCTTTTAAAAGGCCACCCTGTACTTGCAGTCAAATGGACTATTAGTAAGTACAGTGGATGCGTGGGTGTACCTATACACATGTATACCTATGTACTTTAACGTGCACCATCAATCCTATATTTATATTCGTCCTTCTATTTCATCTGTCTGGTCTAGCCCGAGACGCGAGACGCCTTAGTTGAACCCCTTGACTTACATTTGCGCTTATGTATATCGGTGCAGGAAAGAAGGCGTTATTTTAAGTTTGTTGGGATGAAAAATGCTTTCATCTCGAAGATTTTTATTTATTTTATTTTTTTTTTTTCAACTCATTGTAAAGACACAAATGTACTTTGAACTTTTATCTTACCGTCAGGTGTGAAAAATAACGCGGAAAGTATATAATTTGATTGTCCAACACGAGTGTGTTTTCAAACTTCTAAAGTATACATCTCCAAAGTACTGCATTTTTCCCGACGAATGTAAGATACGCCACTTTTTTCCTAAAAAATTGGAAATGCAGTGCTTTTTTTCGATGCAATATATACCGTATTCAACTTGCTTCGTTACATCCATTATAGTGATAGGGAATTCATAACGTCTAAGCAGAGGTGGTGCGCTTTGCTTCGTAGTAAAATTAAATGAAATTTTTTTTTAATTATTTTGTAATGATATTAACTACTGGCAGTTTGAGCAAATCTACTTACACTTATTCATACAATATATGTGCATCATCGAGTCAGATGATATTGGAATTTTTATACGAGCTCAGTCGCAGTGCGTGAACTTTAAGAAAAACGATACTATTCTATTTTTCAGCTGTAAAAACTACGAAAAAGCATTCGACGATTGAAAAAATTGATCATTTTATTGGCTATAAAATACTTGCCTTTTTTCCTTTCCTTACCCTTCTCATGTAGCCATTATTAATATTATTGTATTTTTCTATGCTGACACTACTATTACTTACTTTTTTCTTTTTGTTTAATAACATTCTCGAAAAATTTCCCCCCTAGAGCTAGCAGTCGGTGAGTAAAGGTAAAGCGGCGTTTGATTTTTCATATACGATCGTGTATCGATACGTTTGAATAACTTTACTTTATTGAACTGTCGACAAGTTGGCACAAAAAAATCAATCCTACCAATATTTTACCTTCACCATTCGTGGGGTATTATTATTTTTAATATGGACTGTATCATTACTTTTTTTTTTATTTTTGCGATCTGAATAATGTCTGATTTTAAAGTAAATGAAGTCAAGAGAGTATCTATATTACTCAAACGGTTTAAGTAGGATTAAATAATTCTAAGATAAATAGTTTTCCAAGATAAAAAAAAGCCGTGATGATGGAAACGAAAAATATTGCACTAGATAAAATAATAAAAGTAAACTTTCATACTTACGCAATATTGGCCGAAGAAATATTTATTTCCTATACAGGACATGCTGTTTCACGTTATCGACAGTGGCTCTTGTTCCGCAATAACCATCATATAATCGAAAAATCAATGAAAGTATTAAAAAGGTGGATGTCAGCATAATGATAAAAATATTTTGTTCATGGGTAATAACATAATATATTGCAAGTAATGAATCTTGCTACGTTTAGAATTGTGTTTAGTTGGTATTATATAGTGTACCTTTGTATATACGTTCCGAGGAAAGAAGCGTTCCCGTTTGTTTTTTCTTTTCCTCACAGCACACTATTGTTATCTCTTTTGGTACTCGTTATTTAGTTGTTTTTCTTATTTGTAGTCAAGAATAAGAAAAAAAATTTCATCTTTTGGATGATCATAAAAGATTTTCTTAATGTGAGCAATAAAAGTATCTTACGATTTCTTACATTATTTCTGTTTTTTATTCTACTACAAAAAATATACTGAACAAAAAAATACATTAACGAACTTACACTGAATGTTTAACTTAGGTACAAGTAAGTACTAAAAACTAGGACGTGTTCAATAAAAATAAATTTATATTTTCATCATATCGAGAACATCTAAAATATGGATCTAAAGCATTTGCAGCGCCGTGGATTTTGTACGGCTTTTTCTACTCTGTCACCCCCACGCCCCCACCGCCCTGCCGCCACACATATACATACCGCATATATGCTTGACTCTTCCACGTGGTTCTTGCGGTAACATCTGCATAGTGTCTGCTGCTGTTTCTTCTGCTTGTCTATATCATTATTGAAATATATTTATAAAGTGTTGCCTGTGATAATGGTGCTGGACCTAGAGCTCTTCCGCGAGGACAAGGGTTTCGAGCCCGAGAAGGTGCGGGAGAACCAGCGCAAACGCTTCAAGGATGTCGGCCTCGTCGACACGGTTATCGACAAGGACAAGACCTGGAGGCAGCTGCGCCACCGGGCCGACAACCTCAACAAGCTCAAGAACGTCTGTAGCAAGGAGATCGGAGAAAAAATGAAGCGCAAGGAGCCCCAGCCGGCTGCCGACGAAGCAGGGGACGCAGTCCCCCAACACATAGCCCAGGATCTCGACGCCCAAGTGACCCCGGATAACCTCAAGACGCTCAGCGTCGCCCAGATCAAGAAGCTACGTGTCCTCATCGACGAGGCTATAGCCGAAAACGCGCGCGAGCTCGAGCGAACCGAGGCTGTAAGGAACGAAGCCCTCAGGGAGGTCGGCAATCACCTGCACAGCTCGGTCCCCGTCAGCAACGACGAGGACGAGAACAAGGTATCTGACACTCCCTTACTCTTGATCGTTCAGCCCTTAGATCCTTCAATTATTGAGTACCCCTGCATACTGTCCATGCTCCCGGCAATAATTTGCACGATTTCATAATTCCAATTTATCTAAATGGTACACGGTTACCTTACCCTATTGTCACTATATTCCAACAGGTGGAGAGGACATACGGAGATTGCATGCAGAGAAAAAAGTACTCTCACGTGGATCTTATTCACATGATTGACGGCATGGATGGGGAACGAGGCTCTGCAGTTGCAGGTGGAAGAGGATATTTTTTGACTGGCCCTGCTGTTTTCTTGGAGCACGCTCTTATCCAGTTGGCTCTCAGAAAGTTATTTGACAGAGGCTACAAGCCTCTGTACACGCCATTTTTTATGCGAAAAGATGCAATGCAGGAAGTTGCACAGCTATCCCAATTTGATGAAGAACTGTACAAGGTAGATTTGCATGCACAGTACCCAAGTATTCATTGTAAACTTTGACTGATTTATATTTCTCGGGCTAGGTGATAGGAAAAGGCAGTGAGAAAGGAGAAGAAAAAGATTTGGAAGAAAAGTATTTGATTGCTACTTCTGAGCAACCTATAGCAGCGTTCCATAGGGGAGAATGGATTCCTGAGACTTCGCTACCCATCAAGTATGCTGGTTTATCTACGTGCTTCAGGCAAGAAGTGGGTTCTCATGGACGTGACACGAGAGGAATCTTTAGGGTCCACCAGTTTGAAAAGGTGAGATGTACATTTTTTTCTTTTTTAATGCACCGAAATCCATAACTTACGATTCTTTTATATAGGTGGAACAATTTTGTCTCACTTCGCCACATGACAATAAGTCGTGGGAAATGATGGAAGAGATGATTAGAAATGCAGAAGATTTTTATCAAGAATTGAACATACCCTATCGAATTGTAAATATAGTATCGGGTGCTTTGAATCACGCTGCTTCAAAAAAACTCGATTTGGAAGCATGGTTTCCTGGATCTGGTGCGTTCAGGGAACTTGTGTCTTGCAGTAATTGCTTGGATTATCAGGCTAGACGTCTGCTGGTTAGGTAAAAAATTTTTATTCTAATCCAATCTTTCTGTTAAACACAGGGACCAATATGAATGATTTTTATTTTAGGTATGGTCAAACTAAAAAAATGAATGCCGCCGTCGACTATGTGCACATGTTAAATGCAACCATGTGTGCAGTAACTCGAGTGATATGTGCTGTTCTAGAGATAAACCAAACAGAAACTGGGATTCAAGTTCCAAAAGCCATAGCTCAATTTATGCCAACACAATACCAAGAGGAAATACCTTTTGTTAAACCTGCCCCAATCGATGAGACGGAAACGAAAAAACAAAAAAAACAAAAAGAAAATCAGATCAAATAGCTTAAACTGTTCTATGTAACGTATAATTGCATTTGAATTTTTTGCAAAACTAATTTATAATGTTTTTTCTGATATTCTTAATATTTGCTAAGAAATTTTATTTCTACTTTCCTACGAATTTAATAAATGGAAATTAGATTTTTCTAAAAATATTTATAATTTTATTAAAACACAGTGGGTAAAATCTTACAAATATAAATCTTAATAACCGAAAACATTTCATATGACTATGCACCGTCTTCCTCTGCCTGCATTTGTTCAATCAATCTTTTACGTTCTTCTGCCCTTTTTAAATTTTTTAAAACCATTGTTTCTAAGTCGTTGTAAGACTCAGTTTCTGAAGTTGTTGTGTCAACAGTTCTTTTAACTTTCTGAAAAGCAAGAAATCGTTCAAATTTATGAATTTACATCGTGGTAAAAGCTTATTTCTGTCAAACTGATACATACAAATATGTCAGGTGCTGATGAAAATGTTAGTCCTTGAGAAAAGGGATTATTCCTCGTGTCGGAAGATCCTTTAGCTGAAGGGAATAGGTTTACTTTGGAACCAAGAGAAAAGTGACTAGCATTAGATTGTACTTTATGAGATGTTTTTCCCTTTTCCCACATTCCTTCTAATTTGAGTGGATTGGATACTAATCCTATCTCATAATTCACTGCAGAAACCTAAAATTATATATTTCGCGAATTTTGTTCTTAAAAATGATTTAAAAGATAGTTATGTACTTACAGCTGCTTCCTTAGTCGTATATTCTACAATAGCTCCACCTCTACCTTTTTTAGCTTCTTTAGACAGAATTAATACTGATATTTCACCATGCTAGAAAGTAATAATACTAATTATATAATTTAAAGTGGTTCAATAATAGATTATAAATAACAAAATTACTTTGGACAAAATTTGACGTAATTTATCCTCAGTGTACCCTCCGTTATTCTCGTCATCCGCAGCAACTTTCCACCTTATCTTAACACGACACTCTTCTTCGCTGTAAGTACTAGTTATATTTCCTTGCAAGTCTTCTAAAATCTTTTTTCTGAGGCGCTCTTTTTCTTCTTCGACTAGCCTTGATCCTTCTTTCCTCAACCTCTCTATTTCAACTTTGAGTTTTTCCTCATCAGTCTGGGCCGAAACATAATCTTTATTCAATGATCTCTTGAAAGCTTCTTCTCTTGCTTCAAGGTCATCTTTTAATTTTCTTCTCTTGGCATTTAATTCCTTAGCTCTAAGCTTAGTCTGTTCTCTTGCGCTCACAACTTTATCATATGCAGCCTAAACGTAAAATTTGTGATTTTTACTTTCAATGTTAATAAAAGTGTGCATAGATACATAGGAATAGTCAACTTACCCTAGCTGATGCATCCGTTAATATTTCTAGTACTCTTGTTAATTGTTGAAATAATTCTGCAGCTTTGGGATTGTTTGGATTCTTGTCAGGATGGCAACTGAGTGCTTTTTTCCTGTAGGCTTTTTTAATCTATAAGTCACAAATAATAATTTCCTCGATTGTTGCAAATACTTTTGTAGAAATCATAAATGTATACAGTTCATGCAATACTTGCCTCTTTTTCATCTGCAGTTTGGTTAACTCCAATTATTTCATACAAATCTAGTTTTAATATATCATCTGCCATTTTGCATCAGCAACTTTGTAAATTTTCGGCTTTAAATGTAACGTTTTGTATTTCTTTAAAAAAAATTAAAACTTAAGACATATACGACACGAGGTTATTTTGCCCTCATCATATACGTATATTATATGTATGACAACAGCAAAATATGTATGATATTCTACAAGAGTTGTATTCCGCAACCACCGCCAGCTATAGTTACATACATCGGGTTTCACGAAAAAGAGCAAGTAAACTGACGTCGTTTACTTTTCAGTAAATCGACAGTTGCTTTGTACCCCCAATCACGCAACGGCGATTGCGGAATACACTCTGTGTTATACCATTCCAACGTTCCTGTTTTATTGGGTCGTTGGGTTATACCATTCCAACGTTCCGGCGTTACTGTGTTATACCATTCCAATGTTCCGCGGTTACTGTGTTTTACCATTCCAACGTTCCTGCTTTATTGGGTTATTGGCTAATACCATTCCGTTGTTTCTGTATTATGTGTGGGTGCAATCCGCAATCGCCACCATTTCGTGGTATTCCGTAACTTTTTTTTCACTGTGTGAGCTTATGTTGTAGCGTAGGCTTCAACCACGCAACGTTGTCATGTAACTCACGTTAGTTTTTTCCTCATCGACTGGCTATTTAAAATTAAAAATTATTTTTAAAGAAAAACGACGTTCTTTGAATTATATTGATGATGTTAAGCCTAAGGAGCAAGTGTTTTGAAATATAAGAAAAAAATTATCACGGAGGACCTGATACCTGATGAATATGTGATAATTTGTGATTTGAACATTCAAGAGCGGGGTCTGATCGGGGCATTCGATATCTCGGTTAAAAATATAAAATAACGATAATGCGCATGCGTAGTTTAGGGATCATCGAAAAAACTGCTTACTCAAGCGAGATATCGAATGCCCCTGTTGATGTCGAAATGTTAGTTTGCAGTTTTTACTACCCTAAATAAAATTACATCGGTTTTTGGTGCTTCAATTCATGTAATTAATTTTTTTCTTTTAATCGCTTCAAAAGATTCTTTTGCTGATTTCAATAAACTTTATATGATTAATTAAAAATTCATAGATGTAAATTTTTTTACATTTTCTGATATACTTAACAAAATGTGAAAAGAACATTTTACTTTATAGAAAAAAATATCTGTATGTAAGTTGCCAATTGAATAATTGAAAATATTTACGTATTAATAATAAATATATTAAAATACTTAACTGGACGGTAAGGTAGAAAATCTCAGGACTGGCTCTCTCGGTCCGAGAGTCTCGAAATCAGAAAAGGAGTGGGAGTAAAAATAACGAGCAACTGAAACTGAATTGGACATTTGGAAATTGGACATTCGTCTGTTGGTTCTTCGAAAGTAAATTTAATAACTGATCATGATGGATTACGAATTCAAGATGAAGACGCAGAAGGACCGCATCAAGGTCGAGGATCTGTTCGAGTACGAGGGCTGCAAAGTCGGGCGAGGTACTTATGGCCACGTCTACAAAGCTCGTCGTAAAGAGGGGTTAGTTTACTTTTTTCTTTCTATTCATTTATTTATTTATATAAGCATTGGCTTTTTGTAACACGCCTTTTAACGTGTACACCCGTATATGGTCCTCTACGTGTGTTACATTAATCTAGAAAATCTTGTCCAAATCAACTTTGCAAGATTCACATTTTTTGCACTTTTTTAACAGCACTTGTGCTTGCGGTATTTTTCATTTTATCCGCTAACTCTTAATGGATAAGTAATACTCCCTAAACTTGAGTACATGCACATCGCATCGAAAAATTAGTAGATTTTCAATTACAAAATTTTGGTCTCTGATCCCAATCTATTAGTCCATCGAGAAAACAGCCCTTATATACTTACATTAATTTTTTTTATAACTAGAGTACCGGACAGTGAACTCAAGAGCAGACCGGATACAAAAGACTTTGCCTTGAAACAAATCGAAGGCACTGGACTGTCCATGTCTGCATGCAGAGAAATCACAGTGAGTTTTATTAAATTGTTTTGGATTCAATACATACAAGTCGCAGTTATAATTTGGAGTCATTGATTTTTTTTTCTTAGCTACTTAGAGAACTCAAGCATGTTAATGTGATTACCCTGATCCGTGTATTTTTATCTCACAATGATAGAAAAGTATGGCTTCTATTTGATTTTGCAGAACACGACTTGTGGGTGAGTTGCTTTGGAATCTTTGTATCATAATACTTTTAACCGTACTTTGACTTCATCAATATTAAAATAATATCGTTCTGCTTGTATTTCAGCACATTATTAAATTTCACAGAACTGCCAAGGCAAACAAAAAACAAATCATGGTACCAAAGGGCATGGTTAAATCTTTACTGTATCAAATCTTAGATGGCATTCATTATTTACATTCCAATTGGGTTCTTCACAGAGATTTGGTATTGCTAATACCTAACCCATACTATCTTTGGTTACATTTTACATAATTATTAATCAAAATGGTAATAATTTTAGAAACCGGCAAATATTTTGGTCATGGGGGAAGGCAATGAAAGGGGACGTGTGAAAATTGCAGATATGGGGTTTGCTAGGTTGTTTAATGCCCCCTTGAAACCTCTAGCAGACTTGGATCCTGTTGTAGTCACTTTCTGGTACAGAGCTCCTGAGTTACTTTTAGGAGCTAGGCATTACACCAAGGCCATTGGTGAGTGTTGTTTCATACTTTTTTAATATTATTTTAAAAATTTTACCACTCAATTATTTTATTTATGCAATGTATTTAAAACATTATTTCAGATATATGGGCCATTGGATGCATTTTCGCAGAACTCTTGACTTCAGAGCCAATTTTTCACTGCAGACAGGAGGACATTAAAACTAGCAACCCATACCATCATGACCAATTAGATAGGTAATAAATTTGTAACAACTTTTGCAGAATTAGGCATCTAACATTTATGCTAAATTTTTAGGATATTCAACGTTATGGGTTTTCCTCTGGAAAAAGATTGGGAAGATATTAAGAAAATGCCTGAACATCAGACTTTGTTAAGAGATTTCAAGAGATCAAAGTAATTTTATTAATTTACATTTTTATTATTTTTGCCTCCATAAGTGACTAAAACATGTGATTTGTATCGTAGTTACGCAAATTGCTCTTTGACAAAGTATATGGATCGTCATAAAATTAAACCAGACAGCAAAGCTTTCAATTTGGTATGAATTTACAATTTTTTATATACTTTATTCAAATTTTAATCGTCTATTTAATAATTCTCTGTTTTTTTTTTTTTTAGTTACAAAAGTTATTAATGATGGATCCCAATAAAAGGATTACATCGGAAAATTCCATGCAAGACCCTTACTTTCAAGAAGATCCAACACCTACTCCAGAGTAAGTTTTATTGACTTACAAATCTATCTAACATTGAGGCTGTTTGTTTCTAATCAAATTCTTTTTTTTACAGTATTTTTGCAGGGTGTCCAATCCCATATCCAAAAAGAGAATTTTTAACAGATGATGATGCCGATGATAAGACTGAAAATAAAACTAGACAAAATCAACAGCAAACAGTAAGTAAAAAGTTTTTTGCAACCAAAAAAATTTATTTTGTTTGAAGAATTGGTTTTTGCTCATAATTGCCTGCAGCATACATATAAAGTCAATTATTAAAATAGACTTTTTATGCTTGAAACTAGACTTCGAGACTGCAATGATTGAAATAAACAATGTAATATTCTTTTTTTTCAGCAACAAAATCAACAGCAGCAAGGAAACGGTGATCACAATCATGGCCAAAATACTAAGAGAGTGAGACTGAACGGCCCGCATGGAACAGATTTTCACCAACACCAAAGCCATGCTATGAGTCAACAGCATCCTCAAGGTATGGTCTATTCGACTGCTCAACCAACACAGCAAGCGAATTTTCATCAGCGTTTTTAATAAGTATCTTTGAAATGACTGATTAAATAAGTTAATTACTGAACAAAGACTAACACTTAAAAAATTCGATACAATCGGCTCTGTGAAGAGTCAGCAAACAATTGTTTTTTGTAAAACACCATTTTTGGAATCGCGATTAATTTTCTCTGTTATCCAATAATCGATTTTATTAAGTTGGAATTGATAACATAGTCTCCTCTTAAAATATTAGATTTTGTACAGTGTAGTATGTTAAAATAAGAATTATAAAGACGTTCACATTTGAGGGTTTCCGTCGCTAACTCTATAACTTGCTACATTATATGATCGTTTATAGAACAGTGGCACTGATTGTCTTGCCGATCCCAACTGCTAAATCATAATTTGACGTAATTACATCTATAAATCGAATTATCGATGTACGAAACTTTTTTCTTGTTTTGAAAAATACTCGTACATTTGTTAGTATAATCATTGCCGCTTGCTTAAAAATGTGATTGCCAGTACTAAAATTTCATGAATCATGGCAAGGCTCTCAATTCGATCTAAAAATATTAAAAAACTCAGACTTTGCAAGGACAGCAAGCAGCTGGACTATAGTGTGTGGAACTAGGTACATTTAAATTTCCAATTTCTAATACGACTAAAATATATGATATACTCTAATGAAACATTTGACAAGATTGTAGTTTTCATAAACTTTTATTTTGCCATTAAAATTATCAGCCTTAAAAAACTATTGGTTTACTGATTGGTTGTCTTAAACGTGTAAGCCATTTGGAAAACTTGTTAAAAGTCGAACAAAAGCTTGAGCAACACAATCTCATTAGTAAACGCGTTTTTTTCCTCGAGCAACGTGTACTAATTTCTTAATTCTATAACGTTTATCAAACTATGCCAGCAGTTGTTGATGCGATGCAATCTCTGCCCCGAAGAGCTCTGCATGTGCCTGTGTCCTCGAGCTGGTTTACGTTATTGGTTTTGCCTTCGGCACTTTGCTAAGGCTACTTTAGGTACTACTTTATGTTACACTGACTCAATCTGATGTAGACCCGATGCAACCTACGTGCTATATGCCTTGTGACGGTGATATCGTAAGAGTATGCACGATTATCGAATATAAATTTACAGAGTTGCAAAGACTTTTGATTTAAAATAAATTTTTTTTTTTTGTACCCATAGAGTGATTTATTATAACATTGTGTCTTGTGGCTTTCGTGCTAAAATTTTTCACACACACAATTAAACAGTTCCGCCAATAGCGTGCGTAATGAAATATATAATACTTACAGTATTAATTCATAGTTTAAACTTACACTAGTAGATTACGCACCTACTTATAAGAAGCGAATGTGAAATCTCAGATTGCATGAAGGGTTGAACATGCGATACAAGACTTTCTTTATCTCCTCCATGTAGTGTATAAATATTTCTTTTATTGCCAACTCGACCAGAAGTTGGTACGTGGAGCAAAAGTGCTACTTTTGGTCGAAGTAGGCAACCAATTAATTATTAGCTCCCATAGCTTCATTCAAAAATGATTATTTGAGGAATGTATAAATAAAAAAACTTATTTTTGTACATAACGCAACGTAAAATTAAAATCACGCAAAGATTTGCATTTGTTGTACTGTATTTGTGACGCGTTATTAATTAGATTAATTAGAGCTATTTTACATCGTATGTATGTTCTTGACTACGATTGTATGAAAATTAAGCCTAAAATCCGTACAGGCGAGATCTGCCGATTATTATGTAGTTTTCAAAGTGTTTTTGGAGCGCTCTGTGTGTGAAAAGTCTCGAATGGCTAAGCATTAATGACTGTGTGTAAGAATTTCGCTAAATTCTGGAAAAAAATTTAGTCAACACAACAATGTTATTCAATAAATAAAATATTTTCAAACAAACATTACATAGCCTTACACTATATCATCTCCCATTTTGGACATCAAAAATTTGATAATATTGACATGAAATTCTTCTTGTTTGAATTAGTAATAATAATAGGTGAGCTAATAAAATAGAAAAGTTGATCCACTTGAACGCGACATCCCGATCGTCGAATCACGATTCCAGACTGCGGTCTGGCGAGCAAGGTTTGCCGCAGGAATTCTCGCAACATTAGAATATCGCGATAGGGCGCTATTGGACTCGAAAATAATGCGTGACGGGACTTGCGTTTACCCTTTGCTTATTTAAATTAACTAGTAAAATACAAGTTTTTTGCGATACGAGAGCCGTGCGGTGGCAGTACACCCTACTTTTTTTTACTCTATTACTTTTTACGCTCTACTCTTTTTCTTTTTCATACCGAAATTCGAATAATTTTTAGAAGAGTCTATGCCATCATCTGTTGAAAGATAAACATTGAAGTTCCTCTAATTACTCTTTACATTTTATTTACTAGTAATTTATATACGTACGCACTTACCGATTACAGTGGAATTTTACGATTAGTGAGCCATTCCTAGAAAAATCATTCGTTATAATTATGGCCCTGAAAAAATACAAATCAAGTTTTTGCAAGATTTTGAAACTAATTTTACTTTTTTCGTACTTTTATGCGATGAATAAAAAAAAAAAAAAGCGAGAACATCCTAAAAAGCCGGTGTGGCACGTCTCTATTTAGACATTTTGTAAATCATGAAAATAATTATCATGAAAAAATTTGATAATTTCATTTAATTTATCCAACAAGGGACTGGTCTGACATAATAAAAAAAGCTTTTCAATGTGACTTGTTGAGTCAAAAAAAAAAAAAAAAAATTGAATAAATCATCTAGATTTTTTCAGAGACTGAATTTTGGCGATCGAACAAATTTATTTGCATCTGCTGTTCACAAAAAGGTTTTTCGACTAACAAAGACCGGATTGAATTTTTCACATTTATTGAATTTGTCTTTTAAAAAGCTATCGTCGACAAAGGTGACTTTTAACTCAAATTGTCCATCGTTTTTTATTGAAATTTAAAAAAAAAAAAAAAGATATATCTATCTACAATACTTAAATGTCATAATTAATATTAGAAAAAAACAAATTGATAATGAACGACAACTATAAACTTTTAAATATTTTGAGAACAAAGAAAACATTATCTGGAAAGCCTTTTTTGTCTACTTTATCTTACGCGTATTTCAATACAATATGTCACTGTATACTCTGTAGAAAAAAGTCAATTTTTTGGGTAAATTTTTTCATAGATTTGTAAGAATTATCATTTCGAAAACTACACACCAGATAAGCATGACTAATTTGCGAAAGGCTGTAACTCCAAAATGATAAGAAGTTAAGCGTAATCTACTGATACGATTTTTCAAAACTACGACCTTTCGGATAAAAATCTGATTTATTGTTTTCGGAAAAACACAATTATACATTTTAATGACGCGCCTGACCAAAAACATTTAAAAAACGTCCGCGGCGATCACCAAAATTACGAAAATCGGTATGGACGTGATTGAAAGGGCCAAGAGGACAAAAGTTTCATCGCGACCTCACGTGTTTCGCCGAGCAACGCAAATTCAGCCTATCGCGATTGTGCGTGACGTCAAAAAAATTTTGCCAATCAATCAGTACCCAAAATTATTCAAAGCGTATACTTATAAATTCACCGGACGGCTTCCAGGGGCTTTGGATTCCATAAACAGCTAACGTACCCTCCGAATCGAATAGAAAAATGTTTTTCTCCGGCCTCGCGGATACACCGATCTGTGGGAAAATTTTTTTCACTTGACAAAGTTATATGCTCATCACGATTTCAAATCTCGTTCGATGTACGTATTATGTATACATACCGGTTTTTCGAACCCATCGGGCCTCTGTTTTTCATCACGCGGCCGGAGTTGGACGAATTGTGCCATTGAGGAGGGTTCGAAATAGTCGACTCATCGCGTACACGTGTTACAAATCCTGCGTTTGAAAATTTTTATTTTCTCGAATCCATTGCGCCAGACACTAAAACGTATTGTACGCGTCCTTATGCCCACCTTGTTACATATTATTGTGACCTGGAAAAATTAATGGTGCGAGCAGTGCCCGGGAAAACCGCTTTTTTTAAATATGTTAGCAGGTGAATACTTTCACTTGCTTGTTGACATCATTGTACAGAAGTTATCGAGCCTGTAACGATAGACGGCGAAAGTGATTTTAAAATGTAACTGCTGGTATACTCATTTGTATAGTCAAATCAGGGCTGAATTGCTTGTTCAGTTCGATATTACCTTCCTCTACTGAGATATGTTACAATTTCATTCTACTAATGTGTAGTTTTGAACATAAAAAGAAAAAAGAAAAAAAAAGTATAGCTGATGAAAAATGAAAACTGAGAAACGATGGCAGTGTCGAGTGTGGCAACTGCAAGGCCATTCCCAGCGCACTTTTTGATTTTCGAACAATTCGACTTCCATAGACAACCCAATTACACAATATTGGTATAAATAGGTTTCCTCATCGAATCTCCACCTGCAGGGCACATCCGAGAGTTGCCTACAAAATAGCGCCCGAGGGTCTTACTTATAAATATATATATATGTATAGACGCGCACCAGTTTCGTGTATTATTTTTCCCAACTTGGGCACTTTCTACGGACTTGGATGACTTGGATCTTTTATTGTGTCCTCGCTCGTAATGATGTATAAAGGAAGATTGTTGCTCGAAACTGTAGTGCCCGGTATCCAACTTAGGGCCCCATCATCTGATCCTCCTTTGCTCGGAAATGTCGCAACGAAAACTGTACTAGATTACATATGTTACCGTTCTAAGAGAAATTTCTAAATTTTTTATTTATTTTTTTTCATTTTCTCGTCAGTTATTACATGAAGTTAATGGCTATATTATTTTCACGCTGAAAAACATGCGCTATCCTAATTGTTGGCTTATTTGGTCTCTTGTAACCAGTAATGATAATAACTAATGGCTTTAACCATATTGTTAAGATAGTAAAAAAAGTTGATCATTAGAGGGAAAAAACAGAGAATTATCACTTGTTCTTCCAACAATAAATGTCCGTGAAATACTTGAGCGATGCCGCGAGCTTTCGAACGGTTTCTTTTCGTTGATAGAGAAATTTTTGTAAAAATACACTCAGGTTGGAAAAAACGCGCGTGTTGAGATTAAAACGTATGAGGGTCGCGTAAATGAATAATACGAATCGAAGGTAACACTGGAATTCTGAAGATGTCCAATTGAAGACGCACTGTACAAGTGGCACTTGTCGACGCCGAGGCACTCGATTCGATAATATCTGCGAATTTTTTCGTCCTATCTTGGGCTACACTTTTTTGCAAGTAGACAATGAGAAAATACGCGCGGAATGCAATGTTTACAAACACTCGAGTGCCTTATCACGAATGCCGCGAGACATTTAAAATACCTAGAATTGTAAAAAGTACAATTAAGAGGGTTATCGGTGGAATTTTATTTTTTCAGAACGAGTCCTTCGAAAAATCGGTACGCAACAATTGCATCATTCAAAATAATATATACGTGCAAATTTCGGGAACTTGAGAGTCAGGATTTTTAATAAATGAAATCGAACAATTTTCCGCTCATACGCGTATTCACATTGTTATTTTCACGTACAGAAGACATCGTGAATTCGTTGCTACAATCACGTTTTAAGAAGTTTGGTTAATTTTTTCTTTCGCATCGGTAGGAAAAGTAATGCAATTGCAATTAAAATGCTCGCGCTGCACTTTACCGAGATTACAACGTCATCGTTGTAAAAAGATACATTACTTTGGCACGTAGTGTTATTTTTATTTTACGCTCGGTGAACACAGGTGATTTGTTAATTATCATACATTTATACGTATAAAAAAATATATTCGTATACATTTAAGTCTGAAAATTATATTTGGAGGCCAAGTTGTCCAATAACACCCTGAAATCATTATATGGACCAGCCATGTCTATATACTTGTATAATATGCCTTACACATTTTCCTACAAATCTCAAACTACCTATTGCTGATCCACTCCTCAAACATCAAGAAATTCGTGTGTGGCCACTTAAATTGTAGTTTTCTTTGATGAAAATCATAATGAAGTAAGCATTTAATTTCCTGGTTGTCCTGTAAACTACAGCAACCACCATACCAGAACGTCCGTGAATCTTTGACTGAACGTAAAAAAAAAAAAAAAAAAAAAAAAACTCCAAAGTGCTGTTTGCTCATAGACCGTAGGTATAGGTACAGGTGTGCGCGATCTGCATACGCGCGGGTACGGGTGAAACATCCTGCCTCCGAGAGCCGCAGAAAAAAAGACCCATGTGGAATTTCGTACGGAAACGAATGTAACGTCCGCGGCGTGGTGGCTGTAGCCGAAGCACCGGGTGATTGACCGGATCGCATATTTTCGCCTCATTTCGTATCTCACGCGTCGTCGTGTCGTTGCACCGGGCCAGACAACCAACCGATGATGCTTAGTTGTACACTGTTTGCCCCGTACTCGCTCGTGTGTAAGTATCGTCTTGCCGGCTTATTACTACCGAGCTATTTTTTTGTCTAAGAAAGCGCAAGTACACGCGCTCACTTATCGCACGCTCGTGATGGATGCCTCGATGAATTCATTGTTAACTCCGGCCAGACAACACAAATGCACGATGAGCGTGAACTTTGATATTTTTATCCGCAAGCTCCGTTGCTCGTTTTCACGCTTTTGCGAATACTCTGCGTGTACGTGCTTTCTTCTCAACGAGATAATTCGTCCCGAGTGCCGATTTACCGATCAGCCCTGGTTCATTTCGAGGAGTTTGTTAAACCATGTATTATTACCTTACCGCAGGCACTACATTGCCATTACCTCCCTGTACGTATGGATATATTTTTTTTTTTTTTTTTTGCGTAAATTGCTATGATATATCGTAAATGGTTTATTACAGTATAAATAACATGTGCAGGACTTTACAGTGCTGTGATTCGGAAATAATTGAGCGTACCGTATAATATGTATTTCATATATATTACTGTAAAATTACGTGTTAAATTTGTTTTCAAGTATTAAATGAAAGGATGTTTTTTCCTAATTCATTGGCAATTAAAAAAAAAAGAAAGTGCATGTACATGAACATGGCAGTGAAAAGGCGTGAATAGAGATCTCAAAAAAACCTCGACAATGTTGTAAAATAATTTTTATAGAACAAACATATTACATACTAGTCATGAAATCCCAAACATTGATAGCTCGTGAGTTAAAGACGCGTAATGATTCAAATGCTTATTGAAGCTATGATAGCGGCCAAGAAATCAAAACATGCTTTTCAATTACAATTTCTTGCATCACAATGCATATATCATTATGTACGTACATGCTGAGATTTTACATCAAGTTGGATTTATTTATGGCTCGTTACCCTAAACAACAATTGGAATAAAAATATCGCGTGTACGAAGGCGTAAATAGTTTTCAACGCAAACACGATGCGTTGCACAAGTTCTTGCACTGTTGTGATTCTATTTCTGTTGAGTGACTGTCTCGTTACGATAAAAAATGAAAAGCTCTCGACGTTTGTTCTTCAAAAATCATAATTTCTTGGGAAAAAATTTAATAAGCAAAAAGGTTAACTCGTTTTACGTAAC
This sequence comes from Copidosoma floridanum, assembly GCF_000648655.2. The sequence continues at coordinate 1,000,220 of NW_019379479.1, forward strand.
GCGTCTCTCGTACTTGTCACGTCGATCGAAATTTTTTCAAGATACCTAAAAAATTTTATTCGTCATACTTTATCAAAAAAAAAAAAAAAAAAAAAAAAAAAAAAAGTAAGTGCGAAAAATTTACACTGCTATTACAAAGTCAGTGCACAGATAAGCTATTTGAAGTTCAAATAGCAAGTTTATTCATTATAACACTCTGTACTCTTTTATCGGACCCTAATTAACATTTTTCACATGTGCGTCAACTATCATTCATATCGCACATTCGCGCCACTTGGTAATGAATTGATATTTTTTTTTTTTTCTATACAAACATCGGTATCATCGAGATTGAGTCCATTTTACATATTGAAAATTTAATCTTGACGATGGAGAAACTTTGACTTGATCGTGCGAAACAAAGCCAAACAAATACCTAATCGGTGAAGTGAGAAAAAAACCTAGTAAAGATGTACACACCCGGAAGGTAAAAAACGATCATCGCCATTCTATTTGAAATACTTAGCAATGGCAGCTAAACAATTCAGCCAACAGGCAAAAGAAATAAATTTTAGTTGCGGCGTAGTGTTGGCTGCGCATAACTTGCGCGTCAAACAAAAAAAAAACAAAATTAAAACAATTACGCGCTTTGATTTATCTTACCTGTATAGTACGAGAGTACCTACACCCCGCACTAACGATCGCGTCGGGGTGAGGTGCTTTGAACCAATTGCCGTTTAGAAAATCATCAGCAAAAGTGTAAGAAACCTAGTTTTTCTCGTTTACCAGTGAATCAAAGTTTTTCATCGTAAAAAAGTTTTTTTTTTACTTTCCAATAATTTTTAAAATCATTAAAGTATCAAATGCCTACAAATAAATAGTCTCAGAGTCAGCGATCGTTGTTGTAACCGACGTGTGCATTGATGTTGAAGAATTTCGTTGTATTTGTAATATTTTGCACACGAGTGAATCACGATTGTTCAGAGGTAATAATACATGCGTCACACAAACAAAATATTTTCGAATCTTACAACATGTTTGTAGACGAGCTACACGGCATCGTGACGATCACTTCCGGTATCGTTGAAAATCACACGCCCATAGACTGTCGCGCGGCTCATAAAGTCTATACTAGAAGGGAAAACCAAAGAGTCAGCAAAGATTGAAATTTCGTCAACTTGTTGAGAATAATAGAGTTACACATTTACGCGCCAAACGCAACTAATTATCCGGTAAAAACGTGGCACCGACTGCAAGAGCAAAAAATAGTTTCTTTTGCCTTCACCTTTGTGTGGAGCGTCGTAATAAATCTTGAGCAAATATTTGACATGTATGTTCGTATCATAGAAACGTCAATGATGGTGATAACGTGAGCTCCATTCATACCCACAATGATTCTCGAGGATAAGAGAGTCGTCCGAAGTAACGCGAACCAAGGAAAAACGCATTTTAAGGTCTTATTTGATATTTCATTGACACTCGTGCTTCTCTTGTCGAGATACTCCGAATTACCGATGCCGTTGGCTCTCGAGCCTCTTCAAGTATATACAAGTGCAATGCCTCGAAGTGCAAGTACTTTAAGTTTAAAAAATTGGGTCTTAAAATGAAAAAAAAAAAAAAAAAAATAGCTCAGTGATTAAACGACTCTTAAAGAGAAGAAAGCTCTTTTTGTCAAATTAAAAACGATCAGCATTCTCGTGAGGATTTCAACGTTTAGTATAACCATTGTATTTAACGAACAATTAAATTTATCGAAACGTACATGAACGCGTTGGAATTTCAACACGCAAACACTTTCGAGATATTTTTATGTATAGTAACAACTTTAGTGATGAAAAGTTGATTTTTAATGCTATACGCTCGCAGATAAATTTATTGCAGCTTGATGTCGCGCTTTCAAGAGACGCTAAATTTCCCCTGTAAACTCAATGATTATTTTGAAACTATATATATATATAGCTTTCTTCTCAACGAGATAATTCGTCCCGAGTGCCGATTTACCGATCAGCCCTGGTTCATTTCGAGGAGTTTGTTAAACCATGTATTATTACCTTACCGCAGGCACTACATTGCCATTACCTCCCTGTACGTATGGATATATTTTTTTTTTTTTTNATGTATATTAGATAAGCGATCCCTGAAACTTTCTCGGCACCGCATCAACTCGGCGCGGAATGCACCGCACTGGCTCGTATTAGTATACAATAATGTAATAGAGTAAAATATATCAGCGCTCTCTCTCTTCCCTCGGGCAATTGGACGCGCAAATGATGATGCTATAGGTATATTTACTACACGTGTACACAACACGTAGTTAAAACCTATTGACAATTGTCGTGTGTAGATCGCGCGTAAATACACACAATGGGTCGCCGAGGCATTATCATCTCGGTATGTTATCGCTCTTGTTTCCTCGTGTGCTCGCCTGTGCCTCGCGCTTTTTCCATCTATACCCCACTTGTACACCTCATCCCTCGGGCCAACGCTCGCACCTTCCTTCGGGGCTCCCATCCATCTCGCACCGATGCTCTTAGCCACGAAAATCGACTTTGGGGGCAGAGGGAAATTCCTGCAGTTGCCCCGTGCATTTTCGTTGATGTACAAAAAAATTGATCAGGTGGACGCGCATAGGTACAATCGAGGGGAGAAACGGGGAAAAAGAGACGAGGCGGGCGTGAGTTAGTTGTAACACCTAGAGAGGGGGTTAGACTCGGGGCGCGCGAGTTTCGGAGCCGAGTCGGAGATCGGTAAGTGTATATGTATAAGCCCATCAAGAGAAGAAGTATATAAGGCCGGTATTATCTGTACGGTATATACACGAGGCAGAGGCAAACTTCAGGTCTCGGCTCGTCGGCTCAGTTGAGCCGCAAACGCCCGGCCGAGTGGTAGTATTTGTATATTATATTATATACATGCGGGACTCTGCTCTGCTGCAGCTCTCTCTCTCTCTCTCTCTCTCGATCTTCTTTTCTCCGTAGGTTATTGAGGTATTGTATACCTATACTCGCGTCTCGCGCTCTTCTCTGCTCTCTCTCTCTCTCTCTCGTTTTCCATCGCTGCATCCTCGCCGAGGCACCCTCTTGTGCAGCAGCTGTACTCTGCTTTGAGAGCATTGGTACATGTATACCTTTATAAATACATATACACACGGGCAAGGCAATCGAGGCTTCCTTTGTGCACTTGTACCCTATACGTATAATACAGTGTATAAGGTATTAAGCGTCGCCGCACCACCGATGCGACTAGTGTCCTGATCGAGTCGCGATCGAGGTGCTTCCGCTTGACAGCCCCCGCCACCTACGTCGCCACCACCTCTCCACCGCCAACCGCAACGTGCATACGTATATATATATTATATACACGTGCATTGGGCTCGCGCTCCTTGGACACTGTTTGTTTGGACACTGCAGCTGATGGCTACTACATCTTCAGCTCGCGGCCACTTCAAGTAACGATAGGTGGCTACGCGCGCATTGTTACCCCAACGGCAAAGATCCACGTGCATCGGGTCCAAGTTACATCAACTGCGCGACATCCTCTCGAGTGAGTACTACATCTTGCACCGGTGGACAAGAAGAGGCCCTTCTATTGCCTCGCCAAAGGACGACTGTCGTCACGCACACCGACACGGGTGAGTTTTCGTTTATTTTACCTTCCTTGCTCTTATCCTTATTCTTATTCCTCGTTGTTGTTGTTGTTGTTGTTTTCATCTGACGACGCAACGATGAATTACATATGTAAGTACTTGTACGCTATTACGGAGTCTTTTGACTGCTGCGCGTGCATTGCACTTTGCGTCCCATTCATTTGAGCGATTCTCTTTTATTTGTCATTTGTTCGTATACCTATATGTACGTATACGATGTTGATCTTGCGTTACATTTTTACGCGGCATTTGTACGAGCTTCCGATAATGAGGCACCAATTTCCAATTGCTGTCATCCAAGTATTTAGTCAGTTTTACCAGGCCGGACAAAAATAATGTTAAATTTTTCTGCTCCGGTAGAAGTGAAAAATAATTAGTTGATTACTGTGCTGTGCTTTCCGTTTAAAAAGTCAAAGTAAATTAAAAAGGCCATTTTGAAATTTTCAAACAAAGATTCGTACGAAGTATGCCGATGTTTGCGGACAAACAATTGAAGATCGCTGATGAAAGATTTTCTGCAGCTTTGAGGATACGAAAGTCAAGCAAAGAAAAAATACCACTCTAGCGACTTACTTAATTTTCTTTTTCTTTTTCTTTTTTTTTTTTTTTTTTTTTTATTCGAATTGTAAGTAGGTATATGGATAACGAAAGTTTCCAGTGAAACGACAATTATTCCAAAAATAGAGTACCTACGACCAACCGTCCCCGGCCGGCGTTCGAACGCCGCGTTATGTTAAACGCCGCTTCGAACGATTTCAAACCGCCCACTTGAAACAGCCGAATTTCCTCCACGCCGTGAGCCCAATCATAATCATGTACGATCATGAGGGGAAAAAACTAAACTTTACCTCATCTGCATTTGATTCCTCGTCGTTTTCACCGAAAATCCAATTTGAAAATCAAATTTGCGTTTCGAAATTCGCCCCTCAATTAAATATTTTTCCACCGCCTTCTGTCTCTCTCTCTCTCGAGCTACGTATAGACCGGCGTAACATTTTATTTATCAATTCGATCGAAAAATACCTGCCACGTTGGGTGCCGTTGAGCGACATTAAAATATTATATTATACCCAGATAATATAACACATTAACCGCGATACACAATTTTTTGTGTGTATACATATGCATAATTAAACGTCGCGCGGCATCGATTAACTGATTAAACGAAAACTCTCTCTCTCTCTCTCTCCTAAACTCGCTTTTAATACATATATATACCTATAATTTAATCTAAAAATATAGACATGTGCGCGAGCTTACGTAACGTATTACAAGTATATATATATATATATATCTAGAGC
>NW_019379479.1:1008032-1045089 GCF_000648655.2 Copidosoma floridanum
GTATGTATGTGTATGTGGATGAATAAATAAAAAAAAAACATTTTCTCAAACAAAAAATCAAACGCTTTTTTCAATTCCGGTGGTCACAAATTCGGTTCGAGAATAATACATTCTGTCCAAGAAAGCCTACAAATTTTGGCAGTTGTTACCATTTTTGAGTACACGATCCCCCCTATGCGGTATCCGAGACTCTGAGCCACTATTACGGGAGAATCACCCATGTATATATATATATTATATATTTACGCACACGTACACCAAAAATACACGCGATGATGGACCCTATTATGGAAATAAGTGATGTATCGGAGAGGCAGCAGCAGTTGTGGCTTATCGGGTTTTCGCTGACTTGGTCGGAGAGACCATAATATATAGACGGATGAAACGAGCCAGAATGTAAAACTCGAGAACTGCTGATATGGAGCCCAGCTGTTGCTTCTCCAGCTCTTTCTCCTTTTTTGCATCTGTCAGAGTACCTTTATGTTATGCAGTTTTTAATACGGGCTAAAACTTCGGGAGGATGGAAGATTCCGAAAATTAAGCGCCAACTGCACTTATTGTTATCATATTTATATATATGTATATATATATACTACTATTTTTAAGCCTCGATGTTGTACCTATATGATGTAATGGTCGATTTGCGGATGAATGTACATGCTTACGCGCACGTGTATATTATATATGGCAGCGGATGAAGATGGGTAATTTTAATTTGATCGATGGGAGTCGCATCAGTTTTTTTGTCATTCGCCCATTGTGAATAAGTTATTAGTACTCGCTCTTTCCTCGTTTTGAAATCTGAGTCAAATGCACGCGCTACGAATTTCATTACAGCTTTTTTAATGTTAGGGGTATGTAGTTGGTGAAGTAACAATCGAAGCGCCTACCTGAAAATAAATTTTACTTACTTTTTCTTGGTGTGTATTTAGCTTTTTTTTTACTGATTCTTTTGTTATTTCATGGCTTTTGATTCCTCACTACGAGCACAAAAGATTTTTTAAAAATTTTCGCATGTCACCCATCGCGGCCGGAAGTAAAAAGTTTATCGATACACGGACAATCTAAAACTTTTTACTTTACCGCGGGATTATATCAGTGTATTTGTACGCCATTTCGGAAGAAATGGGTGTTTTTTCCCTGGTGACGTTACCTATATACATCATCATTTCATATCTTAACTTAAAAAAATTTTTCCTAGAAATTTCACGCTAGAACTAATCTTTGACTAACTTATGAAAAAAAGGGGAAAAACGTCCATCACGTATACTCGTGCAGATTCGACATACATGCAAATTCCTTATCCCCCTCTTCATCTCTCCCCTGGTTTTTTGGCACCCGAGACTTTTGCCCCGCGCTTTAAAAAGAATACGCATTTTTGCAACAGATAAAATTACATGTACTAAAAAAAAAAAAAAAAAAAAAAACGAACAAACTCATCTCGATAAAATGTAAGGCATGCCCGGTAATGGCAATTTTATCTGCGATTCCGGATATACATTGTTTTCCAAACAGCACTCGAGCACGCAGCGAGTATTGAGCAAATCGGTGTCGAAAACATCAACGGCACGCGCTCTCCTCTCGAAATGAGCAAGCAAGTAAAATTACTTAACGAGCCCAAGCGGAAAAGACTGCCGAATGGCAAACACATGGCACTGGTGTGGGTATATAGCGTTGCACCGCAAGTGTCACGTGTACGGACATATGTATAATATGTAAGTGTGACCAAGGAAGAGAGAGAGAGAGAGAGCAATGCGAACAACAAGATTATACATTATATTGACAAAAGGGGAAAAAGTTTGACCAAGTGGTTCCATAATTCATTCAAAAAATAATGTAGATCTCGCGTGGTACCAAACTTTGGGAAAAATATTTACGGTTGCGATTGCAAGAAAAAACCAATCATTGTGCTATCTAGATTTCGTTGCGAACTAATAAGGAGAAGAGGATAGTTTTTTCTTAAGATGAATCAATAACACATCAGCCGGACCGGTCCACATATCCTGTTGAGTCTACGTATATGTATATTAGCACCTGCAGCGCCATAGAAAGTTTTAGAAAGTCTTGTTTCACGACTCCCGTTAAATTATTATTAAAAATACTTAAAAAAACAAATAATAACAAACTCCTCTGCATAATAGTAACAATTAAATTTACAAAGGGGTGGATCATAATATTTTAATAATTTTTTTCAAACTGTAATTTTGTGCTTTCGGTGCTTTTGTGCGGTCATTTTTTTTTTTTTTTTTTTTTTCAAGCTGAGTTTCCTAAGTATGTAGTAGCAGTAATATTGTATAGACTATGGCATCACGTTTGCGGCGGCACGAAGCAATCATCAGCCGATGTGCATCAGGATAAAATCCCGACGGTGACTCACGCGATGTGCTTCAATTGTCCGTACTTATTGTATGCGAAAAAAAAAAAAAAAATGGTCCAAGAGGAAAGTGCGCAAGTTCAATTGCCGGATGGCAGCTCGTTCTCTTGATGAGTTGTTGAATTAATCTTCACTTGCTCGCGCCCATGCAGTGATTCATGGGGCGAAAGGAGACGAAAGTCTGAAAAGATGATAATAAATCGCTAAACGATCATAGTCGCGGTTGATGGACGATAAATCATCGCAGTGACTCAACTTGCACGGACTTTAGTCGGTAACGTCTAAATCCTTAAATTTGTTCTCGTGCACTTTCAGCGCATAAACAGACGCGTAACAAAATCGCCGAACTTAATTGCTCGTTGCCAATCTAATCAACGTAATCGGCAGTGGCGACATTTTGACACACAAATACCATGTTTATCACACGAGAGGGACAACAGGTGATAACCGACAGCGCGAGTCTTTCCCGTACCAACAATAACGCAATACGTAAACAAACCCGTCGGATGGCCGACGCGATGATAAACAACAATAAACAACAAAAAGAAAGGCGGGGGGGGGGGAGCGAGAGAGAGAGAGAGAGAGTGGAGAAAAAAAAGGCAAAAAGCTTGTCGAGAATTGCAGGATCATCATCATCGAGGCAATGTTCACGGACGGCAATTGGCTGGAGGTGGTCGCCACGGTGCTCCTCACGCTCGCTGTGGTCCTGACGAACTGCAAGCCGCTCGTGAAGTTCTGGAGCTGCAAGAAGTGGCCGATGGGAGCGCCGAGTAAGCCGCAGCTTTTAGCTACCATTGGTACACAGAGGCGTGGGTGATCATAGGGAGGTCAGGGGCTCAAAGTAAGACCGTTTTATTCGCAGGCACGACAGGCTCGATCAACGAGGGCGCCAAGGAGGAGGACGCGAGGCCGAAGAAGGTGAAAAAAAAACTCCTCACGGTCCGGGACGTGCCCGGGCCAATGGCCCTACCGATCATCGGCACTTCGTGGATGTTCTTTGGCTTCTGCGGCAGTTACAGCATCGAAAACGCCCACCAAGCCTACAGAGGTAAACTAAGCATCCCCTCTTCGAGTTTTCACGTGTTTAGCTCTTGCATACGCGTATAATATTATATATAAGTATATATATATATATCATGTGTGGCATTTAATAAGCCTCACCGAGCTCGATTGGTTTATTTGGGTCACGCTCGTTGTTATTGGGGAATCGACCACCAAATAAGTACCTACAAATGTATTCGCGTCAGTGGTTATTATTGGGATGGCCGCGACCATCCGGAGCCTCGACTTTATTGCATACTCATACGTGTGTATACAAGTATTGCGCGATTGGCCTTATCGAGTTTTTTCGGCCAAGTCAGTCGTAATGTATATATATTATGACGATGAGTGTTAAACAAAATATCGGTTTGTCGATCGGTTGTAAGCGGCATCGGATCGTTCTTTAATTCGTCACTTAAGAGCAGATATGAGGAGTCGCTACGGGCAAGTGTGCAAGCAGGAATCGTACTGGAACCACCCGATAGTGTCGTTGTACGAGCGGCGGGACATCGAGGCGATACTCAAGCGGCCCGTCAAGTATCCCATGAGACCGGCGCAGGAGGTCATCTCGTACTACCGGCAATCGAGGCAGGATCGCTACGCCACCCTCGGACTCGTCAACGAGTTAGTACACACTCATTTTATCATATTTTAATCTCAACTACATTATACGTGCTAATTGATAATCCCCACTGTTTTCATGCTCTCCCGATGTTTGTATGGTGATAAATTATTTTTTGTTTGTCCGCGTGAAAATCGGTTTCATTTTTCTCTTTTCTCTTTTTTAACGCCACTTGATTTATTTTTTCCCTCCTATTACGATCATCTGTATACACCGAATCATAACACGGGGTATTGAGCACCGTAAATTAAACCTCCGCGATAATCATTGTCCTGTAACCATGTGTGTGTGTACAAACAGTAGCAAATTCGCTTTACCATTTCATATACGAGTGGGCGTATGAATTATATTATGTATGTACCAGTATATTCAATAAAATGAGATAAATGAGAGAAATGAAACCAAATAACATGAATGCACTGTAAATCCAAGTGTGCTATTTTAATTGGAGCGTGTAAACCGCCGTCACGGAATTTACACGTTTCGAGGCGTTTTATTCCAACACGCTTCAAGTGTGTATTTTCCACACGCCTCTAAGCAAATTATTGCTAATTTTTTATTTGCTTCGCAAATCATATGTTTTGTGGCCAAACAAATAATAAAGTTGCATATTACTAATAAAACAAGCAGATTCAAGTACCACCACTGAAAATTATTTTTAAAAATTTTTGAATTGACTGTCATTTAAACTATTTTAGGTTCAAATGATTCCTTTTTTTTGTAGAAAAGAAAAAACACACGTATAAAAACTCGTCACTTTTGTTTAATTTAAGTTGAATTAATAACTCACTATCACTGACTAACAACATAGCAAACTACCTGTGCGATGCATGTGATGCACATCTTAGGATAAACATCTCCTAGGAAGCTTCCACTATAAATTTCTTTCACATCAATCCCGAAAAAGCAGTTATTATTGTAAAAATCCTTCAGACATCAGCATAAAATGGCCAAATGAGCAAAGATGTATACCCTAACTCGTTGTTCACGATGTTCACTCTTGGACTTGGACAAATTAATACTGAGATGATAAATGAACGGTTTCAATATATTATTTAATACATCACATTTCATTACACAATTATTGTAATAAAACACGCTATGTATGTGTAATTAAACACACTTAGATTTACAGTGTGATGTATAAATTGTGCGATTTTCATGCAGGGAGATGATCATTATAGTGGCGGGTGTGAGTGATTGTGCGCGGGTGTGTGTTGAAACTAGCTATTAGTACGGGTGTGGGTGAGCGCGTGGTTGAGCGGGGCTGCGATGATATTAAAGCAAGTGCCAACAAACACTAGGCAGGGAGTTACGTGGCAGAAATTGCGGGCTACCCTGACGCCGGAACTAATGGGGGCTAAAACCATCCTAGGTTTCTTTCCCGCGCTCAACGGCGTGACCGACGACTTGATCGATCTGATACGAAGCCGTAGAGCCGTCGGCACGGCCGCCGTGCACGGGTTCGAGGAGCTCGCCTACAGGATGGGCCTTGAAAGTGAGTAAAACTCTCTTTTTTTCTTTTTCTTTTTTTCTTTTCTTTTTTTTTTTTTCTTTTTTTACTCCAACATTAATCAGTATCCTCTATATCATATCCATACCATCCTCATTTTGGCCTTTTGGAGCAGTTATATCAATGCATTGCTCTACCTTTCCCGATGACCGAATCATATCATGTCACTCGATTTATTTGTTTATATAATTGAATCCAACATCACCCTCGCTGTTTTATCTCGATTATTTTTTTCACGTCTTGAACAATGATGAATAATATTCGACTTCCGATTCATTACGATTTTTATGCGAGTCAGACCGAGTACATCACAAAAAAAAAAAAAAAAAAAAAAAAAAAGTTGAAATTATCTCAACTCAAAAGTTGTACATTTTTAATCGCGGGCACGAGCAGGTATTAATTTTTCATACATAGCAAAAAAAAAAATATATATAATCAGTTACAGTGACATCGATGCATCTTCGTCAATTTCCACGCTTTTGATTGAAACGATATATTTAATTCGCCAATAAATCGACGTTGACATCAATGATCGATTAATCAAGACACACGTTGATCCCTCCCAGGATTAATGCACTCTCGTTGAACTTGTTAGATAAAAGGGTCGATTAAATACATATATCACGAATACAATTTGCAGGCACCTGCATGCTGATGCTCGGCAGGCACTTGGGCTTCCTAAAGCCCGAATCCGTCGGCTCGCTCATCGGCAAACTGGCGGATGCGGTCAGGGAACACTTTTTGGCCTCGAGAGACGCCTTCTACGGCTTCCCCACGTGGAAGCTGTACGCCACTTCCGCCTACAAGAATCTCACGAAAAGCGAGGAGGCCATTTACAAGTTTGTTATATACTTATTTACACGTTTATTACACGTCCACATGGTGTATTTTTCCTTGCCCCTCTACATGCGTATCGTTTATTCGATGATGTATTATTGTTAAACGGTCAATTATCACGTGCAGCATAATATCGGAGCTGATAGAGGCGACGATAAACGAGCACCACGAGAGCGCGAGCGACGAGGACATCGAGGCGGTCTTCCTCTCGATCCTCAGGGAAAAGAGCCTCGACATTCGGGAAAAGCGGGCCGCCATCGTCGACTTTATCGCCGCGGGCATCCACACGGTAAGTGCGAAGCAAAAACATGCATACGCACGGCTTGGAGGGATTATACATGGAATTGGTTGATATTTCAAGGTGGGCAACACGCTGGTCTTCCTCCTTCACACGCTCGGCCGGAATCCCCGGGTCCAGCGACACCTGCGCCGCGAGGCCGACTCCCTAGCGCCGCCGCGCTGCGACATCGGCATAGACGACCTCAAGGACGCCAAGTACATCCGGGCTTTCATCGCCGAGGTGTTCAGGTAACGGATGATCGACCACCGAGTGTGTGCGTTGAACGATTCATTTTTGCCAAGAGCAATTGCTCTCGATCATCGGGTCGTGTGGGTATAGGCGAGTGAGAAATTTTTCGAGTTGCAGGTTACTTCCGACGGCTCCGTGCATAGCTCGGGTACTCGAGGAGCCCATAGATCTCGCCAACTACCATCTCGGTCAAGGGGTAAACACGTTGCAACAAATACATATACATACCTATAAATACACTTTGGTTGCCCGTAATATATGTTTAATGCAATCGCGCTTGTTCATCCAGACGGTGGTGCTCCTGCAGACGTGGATCGCCGGGCTCGACGAGGCAAACTTCAAAGACGCCGATCAGTGTATACCGGAACGTTGGCTCGAGCCGGACAAGTACGAGCCCCACGCCCCGCTGCTGGTCGCGCCTTTCGGCTTCGGCCGGCGCATCTGTCCCGGCAAGCGGTTCGTCGAACAGGCCCTGCAGCTCATCGTCGCCAAGGTACCTTTTTTTTCCCCTCTGGTCCTTTGAACTCCCGTGTTTATGCTTACTCGAGTTGATTTCTTTGCCCTACAGACCGCGCGGGAGTTTGACATAGTCGCGGACGAGGAGCTCGGGTTGCAGTTTGAGTACATAATGGCCCCGAAGGGTCCGGTGACGATTTCGTTCCACGATCGAGTCGACGCTACGTAAGTGGTCGTGCTTGATCCGCATAGAGAGAGAGTGCTACGAAGAAGAGGAGGCGAAGTAAAGAAGAAAGCGAGAGAGAGCGAGAGTCTGAAATTATCAATACCACCCGAATAGCACTCGATTGTTGATAATTATCTACTTTATACGTATACATATACATATAATATAATATATAGTTTATGTTTAACGAGAGGCAAATGTCGGTCGATGTTTACTCGTCAACTTGGATTTTCTCCGCGTATTATTTATCTTCTTGTTTTTGCAATTTTAGCTCGTTTTTTTCTTTTTTTTTTTCTTCTTTTTTAATCGCATCGTCCTGTTTACATTGTCCGCGTCTCGAGTCTTGCGATGCTTATATTTATACACCGTTTATTTATCAGATCACTTTTTTTCTTTTATTTTACCATATATGTAGCTCAAGTGTTTGAAAAAAACTGCGCGGATACGCAGAAAGATTTTTTAATTTAATTTTGTTTATCTTCAGGGAGCCATGGAAAAAAAACTATGTTGAATCGCTCTTTTACGTAAGACCGCGCTTGTACGTCTCGTTACTAATTGTTATTATTTTTTGTTTTTCTTTTTTAATTTTACTCTCGTCAGTTATTATACGGTTTACGATAAGTCGTTATAGTGTGTAATGTGAAAATAGTACGATGCCACTTTACTACCCAACTTATAATATTTTAATCCATCAATCCCGAATGGAAAGCATTGCATGCATCGTTTACTGTACTGTTTATTAAACAACTCATTTTTGTACGTTATATACACGAATACTTATTTGTCTTGGAGTCAATAGGTCGCACCTACTGTACAGTAATTAACTCGTTGATAAAAGACTATACGTGTCATGTTGATAGGTCAGCTGCAAAATGTTGCACCCAACGTGTACAGTCTAACTTTTAGAGTAAGTGTAGTATGTGATGTATTATATTTTTGTACAAGACGTGCAATATGATTCTTTGTTTTTTTTTTCTTCTGTTTTATTAAAAATTATCGCATGTATGCATACCAATTAAACCATTTGTTGTGAAACTGTTGAATGAAAAAAAAGAAAAAGAAAAAAAAAAATTATGCAGTTACTCCGTGGATCTCTTATATTATTTATTTTTTTTATAAATACTGTCCGATCGTTCTGCATGTATATTCATTATAACTGATACCGTAAATGAAAAATTTTATTTTTAAGTGAACTACAGTAATTTGTTAATTATACTTTTTTTATTCAATAAGTGTGGAAAATAAGGTTATTTCGTTTAATACATCATTAATGTTTTATTTCGAATTCGATGTGTTAAAGTTAAACTCTACAATTAGTAGAGTAAAAAGAAAAAAAAAAATATGGTCATGGTAAAAAAAAAAAGAGAACAATAAAGTATTATTATAATCACAAGTCAAGTTTATTAATATCGATTTTCTCTTTGATACAGATAATATGTATGTATATTATATGCAAATATATATATATATATATATTACTTAATTGTTAGTCAGGTGTTACAAAATACTATTTTTATATTTATTTTGCTTGGCGGAGCGCTCGGAAGATTCGTGAGTATGGGTGAGAAAACAAATGTCAACGCGGGACAACATCCAGCTGTACCCGCTACGATGATGATTAAAGTACTAACAATAGTAATAATAATATCAATAGTGACAGTACTAGTAATAATTATTAATAATAATAATAATAATAATATAATGAATCTCCTCCCTTCTCATACATGATTGTCCTTCCTTGCGTTGGCCATCAAATAACAAAAGAGAGAGACGTCGTATTGTTACATGAGTCGTAGAATAAATAGTAGATATAGAAAAAAAGAAAGTGGGAGCAGCGCCGTAAAAAAGCATTGGCTGACTCAAAAAAAGGATGATAATAAGAAACAAAAGAGCATAAGTAGCGTTCAGTCATCTCCCTTAAAACACGCGTAAAATGGCACGTGAGGGATATCATAATATGATTCTCGGTCATATTTAATATGTCATCATCATCATGGTATAATATATATTATATTCGGCACTTTATTGTCACACGCGTGTCTCTGTGATGCATGTGTAAAAACAACACCACAGACAGATTAGGCCAGAGAGAGAGAGAGAGAGATATAACAAAACAACAACAAATATATACGTACTAAAAACAGTGTTGTATAAATAATATACATAAGTATAGGTCATTACGTACTAGCCTCACTTGACGAGAGTTTTGATGCTCTTGGGCAGGTTTGGTATCGAGCCCTTGTTAACGCTCGCGGCGGTGGGCCGCATGAAGCTCTGGCTTCGTGCGGCGACGGTGCCGCTGCGCGGCTGGCTCAGTCTGGTCGCGCTGTTCCGCGCTTGCAGCGAGCTCCTCGAGTCGAGCTGCTTCGCGATCCGACCGACCAACGACGACGGTCCCTGCTGCTGCTGGCGCCCGACGCTGCTTCCACTGCTGCTGCGCGACGTCACGGTCGTCGGCCGATTCCGCTGATGGCCCGAACCTAATACCCCACTCGACGGACGCTGCTGTTGCACCTCCTGCTGACAAACAACGACGACAGTGCCACTTTACCAGGTTAGCTCTCGATGTGTCGATGTGTATGGAGACGGGTGGGTTCGCGAGAGACTCACCCCTGCGGCTCTGCGGATGTTCCTGGCGGGTCCGATGCTGCTGCCGCTGCTGCTGCTTCGGCTGGCCGGTATCTTGGTAACGGAGGACCTTGGCGTGGAGGGCCGCCGCTTGTCCTCGGCCGCTGCCCCTGAGCTCTTGCGCAAGTCGTTTGTGAGCGCCCTTATGGCCGAGGTGTACCTACCGAGTTGGGCTTGGCTGGGTGTCCCGGGCAGTCCCCCGATGTTCCTGACCGTGTTGACCGACGTCGAGCTGTTGAGGGAGCTGCGCGAGCTTCGCAGGCTACTTCGTGAACCCGAGCGCTCCACCGCCTCGTGGCGCGAGCTCGCCCCACCCACGGTGCTCAAGGACGTTGTTCCTCGCTTCGCGCTCTCCAGGCCCCGGTTGCTGCTGCTCGGGAAGCAAACGGTTGGTGTGCTGTTGTATGTGTATAAGAGGGTCGGGGGGGGGGGGAGAGAGGGCTTACCGTGTGGTCGGGACCTCGCGTTTGACGCTGCTGGTGCGCTTGGGTAGGAAGCTCCCCGAGTCCTTGCTGGCCACGCTGTCCCGGCTGTCGCGCCTCTCGAAGCCGCCCTTGATCCTCGAGATGTTCTTGTCCTGGATGGCGGTGGGTCTCGGGTCGGAGCTACCGATGACGCCCTTCGGTAGGCCACCGCTCGTCCTCGGGACGGCGGTGCTGGTGGCGGTGGGGGCCGCCACGGCGGTGGTCGTGCCCGTGCGGGTGAGCTCGGCCGGGGAGCAGCGCGTCGAGTCGTGGGTGTCGGTCTCGTAGTTGCCGGACGAGGCCTCCTGGCTGAGGGTCTCCGAGACGAGGCTCTGCGTCTCCTCGAAACCCTCGTCGTTCAGATCCAGCTCGCGCGCCTTGCTCGTCGCCGTCAGGTCCGAGATGTACCGCGGCGAGCCCTGCTGGCGCCCCGGCAAAGTAGACGCCGGCTGCTCCGTGACCTTTGACCCGCTGCCACTGCTGCCTCCTGTTTACATTTTTTCGCTCATCTTACAATTTTTACCACCTACGTCATGTGGGGTTTTTTTTTTTTTTTTTTACATGTCCATGAATTTCGGTGGTCAAACATCAGGGGATCAATGGTTTCTCGAAACCCAAACACCAGAAACAGCTCGTACACATGATATAGGGATGACTGAAAGATGTTTCTCAAGTACTTATAGCCTACGGGATGAGAGAAACATTATATTGTACCGTTGGCTCGAGCGGTGGCCAGGAGCAAACTGCCGGGCGGCAGGTCCTCGGCGAGGGGGCTGGTAACGAGCTCGGGCTCGTTCATGAGTCTCCGCGACTCGCGCACTTGGCTGGGATCGATCATGCTGCGCCTCCTCTCGCGGCTGGGCGTGGCGCGCTCGGCAACGAAGCTCGCGGGCTCCCTTGGCCGAGACTCCTGCATCACCGGGCTCAAGACTGTATTGGTAACTGCCACGACGGGCGCCGGTTGGGTGACGGGCAGCCGGGAGGAGCCTCCTCCCCTGGTGGCGCTACCGGCGCCGGGTATTCCGGAACTCGCCAGTTGTTGGAGGTCCTTGGCCGCGGCACCTACCCCCGCCACGGCCGCGTCAATCTCCTGCTGGCTGGCCTCGCGCCGCTTGAGCTTGTCCTGCCAGACGCGGAGCATGGCGTCGCTGTCCCGAGCCTGGGAGCCGTCGTCCGTCGCCAGCGCGAGACTGCTGGGCCGACGGGCCGAACTGACCTCCCCGACGCCCCCGTCCGGCACGCACTGCTCGAGCTTCGCCGGTGTCGAGTCCTTGCCGTCGAGGACCACCGGGTCCTGGCTCTTCTTGTAGCGACGCGTGCGCCTGGTCGCCGAGAACCTGTCAAAGTTGCCGGTGCCCAGATCGGGCACCGCGGCCCCCGCCACCTCCTTGCTGTCGGAGGTGAAGAGCCGCCTGGAGGCCGGGGGTGTCTCCACGTTGTCCGAGTCTATGTCGATCCTGTCGTTGACCGCGTCCTCGGCGCCGCGCCTACTCAGCTGGGAGAGACGCCGGGACTGCGGGACGACGCTCGGGGCTACCGGGGAGCGCAGGTAGATCGTCAGCTCGTCGTTGCCGCCCGACTCGCCGCTCTCCGCGCTCGTCTTGCCGCTGTTCTTCTTTCGCTCCTCCTCGCGGATCGCCTGCGAATGTAGCCATGGCGGCTCGGTCATTTAGGATAGTTAATGGCTGGAGATTGCACGTACCTGTAGGGTGCTCGATCCGAGGATGTTGTCCGGGTTGAGCCGAGACCGATGCCTGCGGGAGTACCGGGGGTCGCTCTCCTCGACGCTCGAAACGTTTAAACTCGACTTTCTCCAGGGAGACTTGTCCTTTTGCGACGAAGCGGGCTGGGCTTCTGGTGTGTGTGTTTAAGAAGAAATACATGAAAATCCTACATTAATTGCCTGTACAGTGTTTATTGGGTGGCGCGTACCTTCTATGGCTTCCATGGTTCGCATGACGTCGGTCTTCTCGACCGACGGCCGCCAGTCGTATTTTTGGTACTTGTCGCTTGCCGATGCGTCCTCGGTGAATATACTCGGGTGCAGGACTCTGCCTTCGTTTTCTGCAGGATAAGCAAGTAATTGTAGTATATATCACTAGAAAGCCACCGATGAATATGATACGCATATGTATGGACGCTCACCAGAGTCTTCGAAGGACCGGCGATTGGCTTGTCGCTGCCTCGTTTTTCGCTGAAGCTCCTCACCCGCGCGCTCTTCCTTCTCGTTTTCCGTGAGCCAAGCCTCGATCTTTTGCCTCCACGCTCTCCTATATTGTTTTCAAAAGAACCAATATTTACGTAATTTCATCGGTACAAACGATATGCACATTAGGTATTAATTACCCAGTTGGTCGGGTCTCTTCCTCCTGAGCGAATGGCTTGCTCTCGACGAGAGGCGACGGCGAACTCGGTCTCTCGCGGTCTCCCGAGAAATCGGCGTTCAACAGGTCTCCCCGACGTGGCTGGCCGCGCGCTCGCTTAGCCCACGAGCGATCTGCGGACAGACACAAATTTCTGAGTCACCAAAGCACGACGAGCATACAACAATCAAACAATTGTAACATACCCAAGCTGCCCCACGACTTTCTTTCTCGCGCGTTGTCCTGGCCAGTGGTACGTAAAAAGTCCATCAGATTGTTGTCGTCGTCCTCGCACGGGATGCGACTTCTTCTTCGGCGTAGGGTTCCATTTGGCGTTATATCTGGGAAACGAGGGATCGGTATATGCAGGTCAATATGCATTTCGATACAAAGATTTTTATGAAAAAAAACGGCAAACCTGGCGAATAGGTATCTTCTTTGGTAGAGAGCTGATCGGGACCTCCCGAGCACGAGCCGAGGCGCCGGCGGATACTCGGCGATCCAATGGTCGATATGTCCTCGTCGGACGTGACCATGCCATTCTGCAGTCTCTTGATCTGGCAATTTTCCAACAATGGAAATGTATATAAAGTCTACTGCCCAAGGGGGGAAAAAAACAACTCAACAGCGTAGGCTTACCTTGACGCCGGACTTCTCCAGCGAGCCGTACTCCATCAAGTACAAGCTGTCCGACTCGGAGTTGGGCGTCTCCATCTGGCTGCTGTTCACTGCCGAATAAAAAAGAGTAGGAAGCGTTAGTTCGATCACCCGCGAGTACTAGTACAGGAATTGTTGAAAAACCAACACTCACGGAGGCGCTTCTTGGCGAGGAGCTGCTCCTCCCTCTGCTTGCGCCTCGCGAGCACCTGCTCCTCCTGGAGCTTGCGCCTCTCGTTCTCCGCCACCGCTTGGTTGAACTTTTGGCAAAACTGGTGGAATATCTTGAAGCACTCCTCGATCTTGAAGGTGTTGGCGTCCTCGCAAAAGAACTCGGCCAGGGTCCGCCTGACGCTGTCGAGCTCGTCCATGTCGCGCTGCAGTTGGGCCATCTCTTGCTCGGCCATCTGGAGGAACTGAGCCATCTGCTCCTGGATGTCGGGCTCCGTAGACGGCACCTGTATTTGACTGCGGATCTTCTTGATGCGCGCGTCCAGCGCGTTGTACTCGTTCGTCAGCTGCTCCACCGTCGTCCTTTTCGTATTTACCACCATCATTATTAATACAATCATTTTTATCTCCAGATGATTGGATACTTAATGAGAAAAAAAAAGGATTTACTTGGTAGCTGAGTCGAGGGCGTTCATTCCCCGGGCAAAGTTCAGCAAGTCCTTTCTCTTCCGCTCGGCTTGCTGCGAAAAAAAAGGGGTCGGTGAAATTGAATACCACAAGTATATATGTGAGCGCGAAAAAATTGGAACGGCAAGGACTCACCATCGCTACGTAATGGATGAGATTCATACCGGGCTTGTTCGCCCGGATCTCCGTGAGCTTCTGGAGGGACGACAGCTTGACTCCGGCGGCGTTTCCCGCGTAACCGCCCTGCGAAAATACAGCGAGTGTAACAACACATCATGTATCATGCGTATACCGTAACCAAGTGATAATTATATCATGGGGGGGGGGAGCCTCACCGAGTTCAAAAAGTTACCGGCCACTAATACCATGTAGAGCACCTCTTGCAGAGATTTGTTCGTCATGAGGTCCTCGCCAGCGAGGATCATCGAATTTATACTTGGTTCAAGGTAACTCATGTTCGCCGCGAACTCCTCCTTCAGCAGCATGCACTCGATTCGCAATTTATAACTATAATCGGGATCATGTACGTTTTAATCATCAGCGATCATAGAAAAAAAAAAAAAAAAAAAAAAGAGAGAGGGAAACTCACTTTGGTACTTGGATGAGCTGGAGGAAGAATTTCTCGGCGTTGCCGAGCTTCGACTTGTCGCCGTCGAAGCCCTTGAGCATTTCGAGCTCGTCGACCTCCGGCAAGATCTTCAAAAGGCCCCTTAGCTTCTCGGCGCCGATGTCGTCGTGACCCCCGTCCCGGATCAGCTGGATTATGTCCTCGTTCGAGCTGCAAGTTTCAATTATTATACTTTCGTTTTTTTTTTTTTTTTTTTTTTTTTTTTTTATTCATCATCACCCATTAAGCATGTCATTGTACCGACCTCCTAAACTGCTTCAAAAATATGTTGACGTTCAAGCTCCTCTTGCCGTCCAGCAGCGCGATCTGCGGATAAACGCGTAGTGTCATGGATCGTATATCATATCATTATTACAAAAAAAGTCGGATAATAGTTATGGAGGTTCAGCTGCCTGACCTCGGTGGGCTCGCGTCGGCGTCTCTCGGCGTCCGTGCCGTTGGCCGAGCCTCCGGTACAGTTGGCATTGGCGGGCACCATCGGGGGCACCTGCTGGCAGAACAGACCCTCCATCTCCGCCCAGTCGAGGTCTGCCATTGGCGAGTTCTGGTGCTCGTTGGCGACCAGCGACCAAATGTTCCGCTTACCGATCACCTGCGCCGATTCAAGTCGAGACAGGTAGTGTCGTTACTTGGCGATATCACCAATAGATATTATAATATATGATATGGTTGTAATCAACGTATGTGCACCTTGTGGTTCGGGATCTTGTTCCAGTTGATGGTCTTCATCTTGGCCTTGGGGGTGGGTATCTCCTGTTGGGGCAGGAGCTTGGCCCCGGTGCCGGTGGGTGGCTCGGGCGTGGGCACTCGGGCCGAGCCGGTACCACTCGAGCCCGCACCGGCCGGCTGGGCCGACAACTGCAGCAACAAACTGTTGGGAGGCGGCGACGGGGGTGGTGGGCCGCTCGGGGTCAACGTAGGCTGCTGTTGTAGCATGACGAGAGGCGGGGGTGGCGGCGGTGGTGGGAGTATGAGCGCCGGGGCAGGCGGGGGCGGTGGCGGGGGTGGCCCCGGGGCTGCACCTGTGATCCCGGGCATCGTTGCCGTGGTGGCGGTCGTCGTCGTTGGCACCGAGGACTTGCGGCTGCCGCCGCAGGTCTGGTCGGCGCCTCGACAGTGACAGCATAGATTCGTCTGTGGAGATTATACAATGAATAACACGAGATTTTCCATATAAATTTCTTTGATATAACCCAATGTGGAATAATAATAATAATAATAATTATATTCATGTTAAGTAAAGTATGGGTTATTGGGTTATTGGAGGATGCTGCGTACTTGCAAGCTGGGCGACCTCAGGAGTTTGGTGGCGTCATCCCTGTTCTCCAATAGGGTGGCCCGGTGAACCAGCGTCTCGGCGGTGTCCCAGGCAAGATCGCTAGCCGCCTCCTTCGGGTCGAGTCGCAGCAAGTGCTGCAGTATACTCAGGAAGGGTATCTCCTGCGGCGTGTCTGCGACCTGTCGATTCGTTATGTACGGGTAATATTTTATACGTATAGAACCACAGCTGCATGGGAGGAATATAATGTAAAGGGTATATATAGGTACAAAACCTACCTGTCCGAGAATGGCATAAAATACATCGACGTGGGAGGATAAATCGATGCCGGGAGGTCCCTGGTTCGATAGCTCCTCGTCCGTGTCACGTTGATCGTCAAAGACGTCGAGCTGCACCCTGAGGTCCGGCACGTGGCTCTTGTCCTTTCTGTACAAAGTAAGGACATTGCGATCGGGCTCGTACAGATATAAAAGGAGAGCCTCTCCCTTTTTGTTTTGTTTTTCCTATCTATCTATCTCCCATACCCTCTTTACTTGTACAATTTGTTTTTAATATGAAGCGTAAGTATAGCTGATGTTTGCACGATTGTGTCAAAAGTGAAGCAAAGAACGAACGATCGGTCCCAAGAGCTGTAGGCGCACAATAATTCAATACGAAAAATATATCACATCGAATACCCAAAGCTCCACGTGAAAATGCGATAAAACCCAATTAACCAATCACCTCGATCGTTAACTGTATAGTAAATCGGCACATACAGATTTAAAAAAAAAAAAAAAAACAACGATCTACATCCATTAAAGTGCTCGATGATCCGATATATATATATATATATATTGGCAAGTGGAAAGGGAATAAAGGATTATATACTTGTAACGACGCCCGCGTCCGTAGCCGCACGAAAAGACGGATGAATGGACGGGGACGGATAGCGCGTTCACGCACATCCGATCCGGCGATTTGGAATTTCAATCGCGTACGGCGCGCGCCGAGGGACACCTCGCCGGATTGACAATTATCATCTCTCTCTCTCTCTCTCTCTCTCTCTCACTATACATATACACCGTGCGGAGTGTAAATAATACAGAGAAAAGGAGAGGCCCATTGTATAAGGGGGCGCTACGGGGGCCGGATGAGCGCAGTTAAACGCCGGTGGCAACTAAATGCGCTTCTCTCTCTCTCTCTCCGCGCAATCCGTTACGCTTAACGGAAATCAAAGTCCATATCACGTGGGTATTATATATATATTGTATAGGCTTTAGGTACCTATATACACCTTTGGACACGCAAAGAAGAGAGCCACTGCTATACGTATATATATATAGCTAATGATGATAGGACGAACCGTCACGTGGCCCATTGTTGATATATTATTGTGCTCGTTGTATGTACCTGTCATTGTGTATATACTACCTATGGGCGGAAAAGTTGATTGAGCGCCAATGACTTGTGCAAGACGTATATGTGCGCTTACATCGATGATATTTATATTATATATACTTGCCGTGGCGGTTTGTACATGCATTGTTAGCCGTAAAGGTGATGTTGATCGGTAATCGGCCGATGCAATTTTATACAAGTATCGGGGTGTCGGGGGGGGATAATTTGTCAATCGGATGAGCACCACCAGGTCCGCTGATATATAGGCGTAGGTACAATACGTGTATGTGTAAGAGAGTTGTCTTCTTCCTCGCGCGGCCTGTTATCTAGGTTAATGGTCCCCGTATCCCCCGCCTACGGCCAGACTACGGCGCCGCCGATGGGGTCGCGAGCCACTCGAGTATACTTTAATTTTATTGTCGCAGCGGCAGCGCGACGACACCGATAAGCGCATGATATACCTACGTGTGACGTTATGTATATACCTATAAGAGGGAAGATGCCACGCTGCGAGGAACATTGAAATATACATGCACACCCATACTGTGTAGATAATGGGCACACTCCTTTGTGATGCTATGTATTTTGTGTTCGCCCCGCTGCCGGTCACTCATCCTCTTACGCGAGGGTATAGATGAGGTGTACCTATACCTAATTAAATTTTCTTTCGTTCGTTTGCACGACACGACTCTACGCCCCAAAAGTTTTGTCGCGGAATATTTCTCCCCTTGTACTTTCCCCCTCGCGACTAGAATTTTTCAGGGATTCGAGATACTTTTCATTGTATTCGGGAGTCGATCCGCGAAAGTGCAGCGTCGACTTGCCGATTTTTCGATTCTAGTAGATCCAGTAGTTGGAATAATTATTTTACTACCGTATAACACAGGCAACAAACTTGAAGAACTGTCCCACCGGCAAATTTACTCGGTGAATATCTCTCGTTGGGATGTCCACCCCACCTACTTACCTACGAGCACCTTTGGCCACATAATAATATGTATACACACTTATAGAAGTGCACCGACGGATATCTCGGGGTTTATTTTAGGGCGGTTATTTTAAATATACCATAGTCACATACTAGCGTGAATCACGCGCGCGCGGTTAGCCTTCTCGCGTCTAGCTGTTACAAGATATTCGTTGAATCCCACGTTTCCGTGCGCGAATCACACGCCCCTACCATCGCTGTTATAACTGTCGCGCGGGGGCAAACGCTTTATTTTTCATACCCTCCTTGCTATGTATATATACACATACACATTGGTATCTCGTGACAAAAGATTTAGCCCGTATATCGAGTATATTTTTTCTTTCCCATTAACGTGTGCACTGACCTGCAGATAAATAAGTATGTATACATATATTGCAGAGTGAGGGGGGCCCCTAACGAGTTCTCAGCAAATCATGTCCCAACTCCCGCAATTACGAGCGAAATCCATCACTTCGGACGTAAGTACCGCGCAGCAGTCGTAGGTTTACGAATTGCAAAGCAATCAATGGGAATCGCCAGAGAAAACATAATATACTTGATCTCCGAGCCGAGAAAGAGTCGAGCGAGCGAGGAGCTCTTCTCTTCCTATAATAAATATATATATATCCGCGGGAGGGGAAGGGGCCATATACATACACTTGCGAGCATCACATATACGTGTGCATGCGTGTGTCTCTCACTTATCAAACTCGCACACGAGTGCGGTCGGTTCCCTCTTGGAAAAATAAATAGTTACGAAAAAACGAGGAAAAAAAAAAAAGACCGCCGCTAGCTATAGATAAACACGTCTATTAGTAATATATACATACCGAGCCGGCGCGATGCGTGTATTTTAACAGTAAAAAAAAAAAAGTCGCGTGTCGCGATAATGCGTCCATTATATATTTATATACATATTATGAGCATATATTTTGTGCGAAAAAGGCCTAAATTTCATGCCCAGGGTATAATAAACGAATGAATAAAAAATAAAAAAAAAATAAAAAAAATAAAAAAAAAACAACCAAATGTGTATATTTTCTCGAGAGTCTTGACGGCGATAGAAGCGTGCGATCGCTGCAGTTGACTGGAGCTGCTGAGGGTATATGCATGCATACATAATGAAACGGTGATGTATACGTATATATATATGTATATATGTATAACATGATAGTGGGCACACACAGACTGGAAAGAAAAAGAATAAGAGGAAAGAAAGAAAAATACGCACCCACACACGCGCACTCCCATAAAAAATGCAGCACTGGCAGGCGGTATCTACTACTGCCTCCGAGGAAGTGTGTATATATATATATATATATATATAATATACAAGTGCTTTTATATATAACTGCCACAGCTATATACTGTCGTACAAATGTATATACCGTTGAGAAGTAAAGGCCGGAGCCAAGTTTTTGTGCGGCGGGATGAGGATCGCTCGCGCAACATTAAGTTTGTAATATCATCACGTATCAATGAAGACGTTTTTACCACTCTGCTGAAGTAAGTATAGGTACTCGTAGTATTTATGCAGGAGGTAAAAGTATATTGCAATTAGAAATTCACTCGGATCACTACTTATATATGAAATAAACTCGCGTGCGCGCACCAGCGAGATGTGCCAAAAAAAAAAAAGTTGAAATCGCGTGAACCCGCGAGAGAGTACACTTACACGACGCGTTCATTCACGAGTAGCACTTGGTGATAACTGTACATGTATACATATATAAATACCGCGTGATAAGGATACACGCAGATTACACCTCGATACAGGTGTAAGTATACTTTGGGTCCGCGCGTGCCCCCGTCGGAGTCGAGCTTGCGGCGAGTGCGCTCCGAACTCCGGATGAAACTGACTGTCTATACTTTGGCGCTTGTACTTGCTACCGCCGGGGGACCGATGATGATGCCACACTGCAGCCCAAAGTACAACCAACCCATGCGCACACATACGCGCTGTGTACATATACAGCTATATTCGTGGGCGCGTGCAGCGCATTACGCGTGTGGGTATACATATATATAATAGATACGCGTCTCCAGTCGGCATCGCATTGGCCGCGTCTTCTTCGGAGGAGCGCCCCGGCCCTACCCACCCCACGCCCGAGGGATATATAGCGTGTGCTTTCTCCCTCCCTCCCCCGACTTCCCGTCCGGGGCCTCCTCCCTTCCCGGCTCGGAAGTTAATTCGGGAGCCCGCGTTCGCGTTATTCCCTCCCGTGTCCGCTCTCTCGACTCGTCGAGCTTTTCTCCTCCTCCCTCCTCTCGCCTATACACTCCGCTGTCCCTAAAGGTCACTGGGAATGTGGATAGATGCGCGATGTCTATTTCTCGCTGGTATATAGCTATCCCCTCGCTACATGGCTCCTATACACACGCGTACTCCCATATGCAGAGAGATCAAATAATCGGCACGTGATCGTATCCAACGTCCCTCTATACACATGTAGCGTTATACTACGGTCCCATCTAAAATACCAATAGGTCGAAAAATAACCGCCTATAATGAGCTTTGGACTCGCTATCTCGTACGCGGTACCCCTCACGTTATGGCTTTTTTCCTTTTCTTATCACATATTTACCAAAGTACGTTGTATTACTTACCGAAGCAACGTACAGGAAATGTCGAGGTCGGTGCTACTACCGTCGTCTCGTTAAGCGCTCACAATGTACACACACACACACACACACACACACACACACACACACATATATATATATATATATATTTAATTTACCCATGGACGGATGTTTAGCCGCGATGGCTCTTATATTGTTGTACACCCAAGCAGCCGGTGCGGTGTTTTTATAGTAAGAAATACTCTCGGGTCCCTCTCCGAATGCCACTTGGAGATCTCCATCCGTCCGAGCACCACTATAGGTGTAAATATATGTATATATAAATATATACCACCGGCACTTCTTCCCCCTTTGGCTTCCCGATCGGGTGTTTCTCCATTTGTATCGCGTGCGATCGTTTATATATTTGGAGCGTGCCATGGGGAGAGCGAAGCGAGACATTCATGGGATGAGCGAGGTATAGCTGTACATATAGACACCCCACCGCATCTATATACATACATACGTTCGGGTAACAGCCAAGAGTGACGTTTCTGCATTTCAGAAAAAAAGTCGTAAAAATAATAATAACCATCACGTATCGTTAAATCGACGATCCGTACGTGTTTATAGCGATTCGCGGTACAAATACACGACTAGTTAAGACGACATCAGACAGGCTCGAATAGGAGGATTTGATTGGCGGCGCGTGACGAGCGAATACATCCACCACGGAAAAGTTACAAGTACGAGTAAGTATACGTATAAAATTTACGAGCCGTAAAAATTTAAAGCCGGTGAATATAATATGGTATGGTTGAAGCAGTGTTGCACCGGTGGTATAAAAACATTGATATTAGTTACGCGCATACGTATAGACTATCATCATCATCATCGTCGTCTTCCAGGGAAGCGCAATTACACACTCGATGATATTACGTAAAAGAAGACAAAAACTTGTTGTACAAATGTTATACGTACATTGTGTGCTGATCATGTATAGTCATGAAGCACCAACGGCATTTATATATATATATATATATATATATATATATATATATATTTTTTTTTTTNGTGAGCATAAATATATACTTTTTACAAGTGTATACCTACGCGTGAGAGAGAGAGAGAGCCAGTGGCGCTTGAGCTTTCTTTTTACGATTGCCAGGCAGTCGCGCGGAAAAAAGTTGGGAACCACGAGACCTTTAAACTTTGGCAGATGTATCGCATCGGGGCTGAAAAGACATATTTATGGACTATAGGTGTTAGCTCGTCAACACTTGAGCTTCCCGTAGGTACACAACCGATTGATATTTCGGACCCTTTTATGAGCATACTATACAAAAAAGGTTAAAGGTCTCACAGGCTCCCAAATATATATCTTTCGTGAGTATCAGTGGCGACTCGCGCCACAGGTTGTAGGTGTATATTAGATCCATGCCACCTTTTCCCGCGCCTACATTTCTACATACGTATCGTGAACCGTAATTTTAACCATTGCTAGCGGCTCGCGTTCTCATTTATTTCGTAATCGCATGGTGAATTCAAACGAGCCTGCATCGTCGATCAAAACGTACGCTTGTATCGTTTCGTTCGACCCATATGCAGTACACGCGAAACCAACACAAAAAAAAAAAAAAAAAAAAAAAACGCAAGCTTGAAATTTTCAATGAGAGTAAGATTATGCAAGTATGAAGCGAGGACAATACCCTAGAGGTAGTTTTTCGTCATTTCATCATCATTATTAGTATACACAGGTGCATCGTATGTAGGTGGTACACATACTCGATAATGAGTGTACTGTCACGGTGACTTTGTTGGTGGTAACCCCCATATAATGTATATGCACAATTACTCATTGTTATTGTCAATGTAAGAATATCCATCTCCAGCGTGTATAATGTTACATTTTGCAAAGCTCTCATATTATACGGTATACGCCTTGATGTATAAATCTTACGTATAGTATGCATCTATATGCGTATACACGATGATTCAGTAAATATACTCACCGAAGGTCGTTGAGAACCGGTAGGAGTTTCAGGCCTGAAAGTAAATTTTATAATGAACCGGTGTTACGTGTACGGTCGCCTATGCATATACTATGTACCATGTATACATATATATGGTTACTTGGATTATATCAATACCAAAAGTAAACTATTGCAATGTTATGCAAATTAATTAATTAATCTCACCGATAAACTCGTTCCTGATGCGCACGCGGTCCTTGAGGACCGGGGCTGAAATGACTAGACAGTTGATAAATGCGAGCAGGGCGGTCTGGTAATCCTCGGCCGTGGCTTTCCGCAACTCGTCGACCACGACGAGCAGCCGGTAGCGCTCGCCCTTGCGCTCCTGCAAGTTCCACGCGACGATAAAATCATGAAAATGTATATATATATATATACACAGACACGGGACGCCAGGCGCCACTTGTACCAATGGGTATACAGATATGTATAAGTAATTAACAAAGAATAGGTGTATGGGGATAGAAAAGTGTTCGAAGCCCCTTTGCCCCGCCGCGCTGGTTTCTGTCGTGGTGCCTATGTGTAGTGAAAAAAAAAAAAAAAAAAAAAAAAAAAACAATGACGAACGGCAAGGCAGTGCCGCCCATGCCGACCAAGGGAAGAGAGTGCCGTGTGGAGGCCTTTTCATTGTCCTCGGCTATCCGCGAGGTACGTATATTTATATACCTGTATGTATGGTATAGGCATGCCCACGCGCTGGATTCTCTCTTGCAAGCCCAGGAGGTGTATACGATACATACTTGTAATACTACCAACGACAGCTACAACGTCGAGGACTCCCGAGAATTCACCGACCAACTTATTGTTGGGCTTTCCCGTCTATATGTATATATCGTGTATGCGACAAATATTGGTGAGGCCAATTGTATCGACAGCTGTGGGAAAAGCAAGCGCTGCTGAGAAAATATAAAAGCTCCATCTCAAAACTCACGTGTAAGGGAGCATAGGAAAACAAGGTGTATATTTAACGCACTTTTGATTTGCCATTTAGATGTATACCCATACAATAACTCCATCTTTGTCTTTGAGACGAAAACGTTTTGTTTTTTTTTCCCCCCGTCACGAAACAACAATGACAATATGATCTCGTGTATAGGTACCATGTGCAGTATCGTATTCCGCACGCGCCGAGGCTTATATATATTATATACAAAAAAGTGGGAAAACAATGTTTTGTAACATCGTGTACTACCTGGTAGCTGTGAAGAGTGTCGATGGCGCGCTGACGTCCATCTTGGCTGTAGACGCAGAGGGCCGACAGTAACTCAACTACTTGCTTCTTCACCGACGGACAGGCCGTGTCCAGAGCTGTCGATTATACACGTACAATTGAGTCGTAAGTGCGTATAAGCATTCGTGGGACGGGGTGGGGGGGGAGGAGATGTTAATTAAAATCAGCGGGAAGTGAAATTATAAAATAATCGAGGTAGAAAATATAATACGTGTGGGTAAAGGAACGCTTACCGGAAGCGAGTTTCTGACAGTAGTCGGGGTTATCCACAATGTAGTCCAATCCCACGTTGGAATCCATCTTGGCTGCCGCATTTGCTACGATTTAACGCTCGTCCCGATCTGCAAAACGGCAAATATCAATCGGTTGTAAATTAACTATAGGTCCGAACGGCCTCGCTGCCTCCGCGGAACCAATTCACATACATATATATATTTATTTCGATACCAATAGGTAACATAATATGTATGGTAATTTTTTTGTTTGTTTGTTTTTACAAAACAACAATCAGCCGATACTATTGGCGATTCCTGTAACGCAAACGTCGTTTTGCATAACGCGCGTGGCTCTAAAAGTATATAGGTTGGAGGAAAAAAAAAAAATCATCGAGAGATATGAGTGTAGAGGTCGATATGGACCACGAGTTTCTAGGGCAGCAGATAAACAGAACAAGTACCTACTCAAGGAAGGAAGGAAGAAAGAAAGTGTATATAAGGGGCGGGAGGGAGGGAGGGAGGTGGGGTGCATAAAAGATTCTCCCGCGCGATCTCTCTATTATGGTACAGGCAGGATCCGAGTGTTCGACGGCCGCGGGTGCATGACTTCCGGTTTCATCATCGAAACTCATCTCAGCTCCAGCCCCGCGCTCGATCGGCTATTCATTGGCTCGGAGGGGGAGACTTTGCTTTCTCTCTTATACCCTCCTCTCGCGGGAGCGTGTATATGCTTATAATATCGTGCTGGATTTTTAAGCGGATAAGCGGGTTACTGCTGCCGTGTGCATACGTACCCCGTGAGAGAAGACAACCAAATAGACGGGGACAAGGGGCACACACACACACACATATATATATATATGTACGTATAAGGTCTAGGTTGCTGATCGAATATTCAAAATCGAAAAGGTAGATATGTTCCATCGTGTCGG
The DNA here is from genome assembly GCF_000648655.2 of Copidosoma floridanum. The sequence goes on from NW_019379479.1 coordinate 1,033,612, forward strand.
TCGCCGTTGTCCCCCCCCCCCTCCCACTTTGCATCCTCTTGCCCGGTATTGTTGCTGCTGCTGATGTCCCCACCCCCTTCCCTCCCTCATCAATTATTCATTCCGCGGCGTGCTGCTCCTAAACATCTATATTTTCTCTCGTGTTGTGTCCTCGCGCGATCACGTGTATACATGTAGGTATGTACATTGGCAGAGGTATATATATATATATATATATATATATATATATATATATATATATATACGTATTTATAAAAAGATCGGCACAAACGTCGACGTTTATGGCACTTTTTTTTTTTTTTTAACATTTGCAGTGCAACTGTGTGTATACAGAGAGATTCGCCGTATGTGTATTACTGCGCCCGCGTGCTCGGACGTCAAAGTCGAATTGAGTAAGAGACAACGATGAGATGGTCAACGGGCCCGTTGTAAGTGTAACCGATGCATATATTTTAATCCTCGTGAGCATAATATAATGTATACATACATACATGTAGGTATAGGTACTACTCACTAATGTGATAGCTACACGGAGTTGGATAATTTATTTTACTACTCGCCTTTCTCTTGCCTCCATGTAAGTAAATGGCATAAGTATACGTAGGTATATAGGTAAGTACCGGCTTAATTTGAAATTTAAGTGCATCGTCCGAGTGTGCCTGTATACCTATGCAGCAGCAGCATGCGCCGGAGACAATTTGCAAATCGTGAGCTACCAACGTGGCATCGGCTCAATTTTCTCATGCTGCTGCGCTGTGCACGCTTACCTCCCCCCCCCCATTCTCACCCAACACGTACCTCACGCGGCATATCATATAAGCCATCCCTTACCCCCGTTCAATTTATTCATACTTATTTTATTATTATTATTATTTGTTGTTGTAGCCTGATCGAACCAAATCCAAAAGTAATTAAAATTAACGCGAGACGCCCTCCCGACCCTGTAGGTATAGTGCTCTCTGGAGCTCGTGTTGCCGAGATCGCGTGCAAATAGCGTCAAGTGCATGATGATTATTATACCTATACCGTACATCGCACGCGTAAAATGATGATTTTTTTTTTTTCCCCTCGGCCCTTGTACCTGTTTGATTTCGTCGAAAGTATATAAAATAAATACACCATATATTTTTTGTATCCCCAACCATATATATACGATTAAACCGTGCCCGCGCGTTGCTGCACAGGCAAAATATCAGCTACTGCATGCGCTGCTGATTATTTACGACACCTGTAGGTGTGCGAGCGCGTATAAGTGATGCAATCGCCTTTCCATATTAGGGCCCCCGCACCATCGCGATCGGCGCACGCGATCCATCCGCGATCCATACGTGTATATTGTTGCATCCTTGCGTGTCTCGTGCGTGATGCCTCGCAATGCAGTTTCCTACCGATGCCAATTACAAACGCGTCGTATGCGGTGTTTGTTGATCCGCCGGTGGAAACGTTAAAAATTCAGGTCCAACACATACCGGAATATACCCCTGATCCTGCATACCTACGTGCAATTATACAAGTGGAATCATATTTGTTCGTTCAGCGTAAAATTCTTATTGCCGATCGCCGATCCCCGACTAACGTTTACAGCCACGGGAATCAATGAAAACTTTGTAGATTCCTCGTATTCTTGCAGTGAAACACTATTTCGCGTCCACAGGTATATGCATACCTATCCTTGTATACCTACCACCGAACGAACGAATAGCCGAGTTTCGCGTGGTTTGTATTGTTCGTTTTATTGAGCCGTTTGGAGAAGAAAGGCAGCCGCGGAAAAAACGCCGAAAAATTCGAATTGTGTGGCAAACCTGTATATATTTATATACGTGCGCTCACGAGGGTAACTACATAAAGAGAGAAATCCAGTGATATAAAGAATGTCCCAAGTGCATGCGTGAATTGCGAATTAGCCGCTCACTTGAAAAGATAAATTGCGCCCGCAAGCGAAGAGAAAAAAGGTACGCGAGTGAAATATTGCCGTACCACATGACCTCTCGTGTATCATTTTTGTGATCCTCATCCGCGACCCCGAGCTGTTTTGCAAGTGTAACACTTGCTGCACGGAGATCGGCGAGCTTATCGATTTTCGACGATTTTCAAGCGCATATGGGCATACGCGTATATACATGTATATGTATATTGAAATCGACACCTCATCGTTGCAGGCGGGCAGACTCATCGTGGGCTGAAGGAGAAAAAGGAAAGCGAGAGAGAGAGAGAGGGGACAAAAAAATTAGAGGAAATAAAGATAAACGAAGTGCGTGCGGTTGAAAGAGAAATACGCCAAGGCTCGAGAAAGAAACGAAAAAAAAAAAACACCAAGAGCGAGGGTGCAGAGATGCGCGTGTCGCGCGTTTGTTGTTTCCTTTTTATGGTTCATACAACATATACAGAAAGAGAGACGAGAAGAGAGAGAGAGAGATAAAAGCCGTACGTGCACTGTGTAGGTATATACAATGATAATAACCATATATAGTCATGCTCTGTAAATGGTAACGAGCATTCAATAAACGATCAAAACGAGTATAACGTAGCCAATCGTATGGTTGAAAAAAAATCGATGGACGATGAGGAACCACACTCGAAACGCCTTATTTATTTATATACAAATTTGGATTTTCAGTGTATCCGTGTAACATCTAGTGTTGTAATTATTTGTAATTGTGTGAAGAAATCAGGTGGGGAGGGGGGGGGCAAAGGAACCAATGTTATATAAATATTGTACACACGCTGAAGGTTACACCACGTAAATGCACGCGTTACCCGAGTGAGCAAAAGTATAAGCGTGTACGTAACAACGCACAGAAATGAAGGAGAGCGTCGTGGTGGAGATGATGACTGGATCGCGTTATCCGAGTGTTGGGTGCATCCGCAACAGCGGAGCGAGAGGGAGGGGGATCAGATGGAGAGTAATAATAAACGAATCCACGCACTCTGCTCTCGTACGCATATAGACACATATATGTATGTATAGGCACCGTGTATTTTATGTTAATATTGTAATCGGCGGCGCCAAGGAACGGATGCGTCTCTCCTTCTCTCGCCGCGACGCAACTGCAATGTTTGCGATGATGATTTTCTTTGCCGAATCACATGAATATGGTTTTTTTTTTTTTTTTTTTTTTTGTTTTTTTTATACATGTATAGGTACAAGTACATACCTGTTTAAAGAAAACACGAAATTTGTTGATAAATGTCACAACAGGCCGAAACGGAATAGACCGGGCTCAAACAGTGATGAACCGGGAAAAATTATTCACACCCGATTTTTTTGTGCTTTCTTGTTCAAGATATAGTAATGTACCTAAAAGTTCATCTTGCCACCCAAGAATGTGGTCAGGTATTGTTTAAACAATTTCGTCAAAGTTGTTTTTTCGACCTGAAAAAAATATTCTCAGATTCTTTGGCACATTTCGAACAAAAAACCAATTGGAATGTATATACCTAAAGCCCACTGTTTTCGAGTAAAAAATTCCCAAAGTTTCAAAAAATGCATTTTTTCTGGTTTCCAGATCTCCACGAAAGTGCTAAATAAAAATAATTTCATATGTTACAACACACGATCATAAACTATAAGCCTTCCTCTACAATCTCAAAAGAAAAAATGTCGAAAAGTTGAATGGCAAAATTGTTTTTTGCAATAAACGTTCAGGGCGTTTCGGCGCGCGCTCACATGGGAGTGTACACCTATATATGTTCACTACACGTTGAGCCACGAAACATATGTATAGGTATACACTCCATAACGTACGTACATCCGTCATAATTGTTCATTTCAATCCATTAGCATCGGAGCAAAGACGCACATACCTACTTATAAACACAATATTTCTGAATGAATTTTTCTGTGTGTATCCGTAGACGTAGCAAATATACTGGCTAAATGGCGCTCGATGTAATTAATTATCAGCAATGACAACGAAGATTTTCGTATCATGTGAAATCGATTTAAATGTAAAATTTACCATCGGTTGCGCAATGCCAAAAACCATTGAACCCTAACAGTCTCGTCATCGTCGGTATTTCTTCTCACAAGCGAATTCACGAGCTCCGATGGAAAAAAAAAAAAAAAAAAAAAAAAAAAAAAGCCGTAAATATGAATCTCATGAAAATTAATAGCTCGATTAATCGTGGGTGTTTCGATGGAGGAAGAGGCGACGCGATTCGTGATGCAAGTGGCGGGCCATCTCCGATGCTCTCGCTCTCGATATTAATATTTGTCGTCGCGGCAGGAGCTCGAAACACAGTGTGGTTCTTTTTTCCCAAAAGAGCGCCCGCAAACTCTATTATGCATGCAAATCGTCCGTGATTGATGAATGAAATTTTTGGGAGTATCGAAAACCCATGTAGGTATGGTTGAAAAAATGTGGGATATTGAGCAGAACATAACATTATACATGCCTGTGTGTAATGTGTGTATGTTATCGAGGAGAGATCCATCAAAACGGTTGCAGGTTTACGGAAAATAAGAACAAAACGACGTGGGAGACGATGATCACGGGGACGAGAAAGAGAGATCACACACACAAACCGTGCACGTTTAAGAACGGGGGTATAGAGAAAAAAAAAAAAAAAAAAAAACGCCAAGTCCGAGTAAATTATGTGAGACAGTGTAGAGCTATTTACAATGTACACATACGTGTGTAATAAATATGTAGGTGACGAAAAAAAACGAAAAAAAAAAAAAAAAAAAAAAAAAAAACAGGGGGAGGTATACCTACTTATATATACAAGTACCTACGAGTGGAGAAAGTGCACGCGCGAGGGTTCAAACTTTCGTCCCAGCAGCCGAGCGGATAATAGAACCAAACGAGCACGGCACGGTCGCGCTCATATACTGTACAACTATAGCTATATACGTATGTGTACTTACAGGGTACTCAAAACGGAGCGCGATCGCGAAGGACTGTTTAAGAATCGAGTGCATCGTCCAGGTACAAGTATACGTGAGTTTACCTTTGTAATATTGTATCCGAAAACAAGAAGAGACCAAACATATAGGTATGTAATATCATTTGTGTACCGTATAATTATATTCACGTACAGGTCACAGAGCCGAATAAAAGTTATGCGACCATCACTTATTACAGCTGGAGGCGATGCACTCGCTTGTATGCCAATTACGAGGCTAATTGTCATAGCGCAAGCGTCACCGGAAGTTTGTATTACGGATTCGCGCTGCACACCATTATACCGCTATAATATACTATACAACGTGATTGACGTATAAATATTGTGTACGTATATTATATAGGTGATGTATGCAACGCACTGTTTCTTTTTTTGATAATTAAATATAACGGTCGCGTCGAGGAGCCGCGTGCGTAATGAAGGATCGCCCACTGAGAGGTGCCAGCTACTTAAATCGCTAAACATCATTGCACTCAAACTTGTTGACGGCTCTTTCGTAGCTTTTTACCTGAAATCAACACTTGCCACGTGACATGAACGATAATTTTACGATTACAATTTGAGCGAAAAAAAAAGAAAATTATTACGCAATTTATAATCCATCGAGCTGATGTCTTCAATGCCAGGGAGATTTCACGCTAAGAGTGCCTACTAAATATGTTTGAGTGAAAAAGTATAAGGAAAACAACGGCAACGGAGCAATTTTCCTTCAAAATATTAAAAAATAAATAAATTTTCTCGATCGTCACTATGTTATATAGTACATAATATATATAAGGTACCCAATAATCGCCACCGACGTCATCGTAATGACCAAGTTAGCCAACAGTGCTGTAACAACCATGAACAACAGGAGCGTAGGCAGGAGGCATATACCTGCAGGCTGATCATCGGTTATGACAGTCGGTGCCCGAAGAAAGAGAAAGACACAATGACACGAGCAAGCACCTATACATGTATATATATATATATACACCGCATGACACGACCGGGAGCCATCAGAGATCGGTGTGTTTCTCTCTCTCTCCGCTACTTAACTCGATCACTTTACTCGCCGCGGCGCTATTATACAGGTAGGTATAGGTACATATACTTATAAGTGGAACACGTCCTCGATCCTCGCGCACACAACAGCAAAGTTGTTGTTACTCCTCCTGCTCTCTTGTCGCTCTTTTCATTTTATTAGTTGATGATTAACGATCGAGCCGCACTTTTTTTTTTGTTTTTTTTTTTTTATCATCACCTCCCCTCCCTCTTGTCCCCCACAGCCGCGGCATTAAATTGGATTTTAAGGAGCTCAATGCGCAGCTCCGCGCGGAGAGTCATGCCGTATATAGTTTACGAGCTCGAGAATCAGCCGAAGCCCATCGCTTGGCTCTTCATTTTTACTGCTCGCAACAACTCTGCATTATTATACCCTCTCTCTCTGCGATCGCGATGCGTACACATGTGTACTCACTTACACGCAGACGGTCTATTTATAGAGTGAGTAATAATTCTCTGGTGGGCGGCCGTGGCGGTGGCTTTATCCCTGTATATGTATAGGTATTACCGCCGATCGATACAAGAAATGAAAAAAAAAAAAAAAAACAACAACGAAAGCTCTGTTATGACGAGCTGGTCGAGAGCGCCGACGTCTCCGGTGAAGCTCCTCAATTCCAGGGAGAAAGTGCCGATGGGCTTCGTCCTTCCGTCCGATGAGTTTGCTTTGAGATGATTTCGATTTATGGAAAAAAAAAAAAAAAAATGATTATTGCAACAACTGTCCACGATGCGCATCGAATCTTTCGTACGGACCACCTTTGTACTCTTCATCCCGCAATAGATTTTCAATTCATTCGAAGTCAAATGAGTCTCTTTTAAAATCTTTCAAACGCCTCGATAAGATATAGGTATTATAGAAACAGATGCGTTGCTCCTCGAAGGATCCCTTATTGCGGATCGATATACTTTTATGTAGTAATTAATCGTGCTTCGATCGTTTGGCTCATTAATTGCACCAATTGTATCGTATTTAACACGAATTGATGGGATGTATAGGCTGTTCAGCCAATACTGCATATTCATCGTGTAGCGTCGGGTGCATTAGGTGTACAAGAGGGAGCCGAGACCCGCGAGTGCGAACAAGCCGGCGTCTTTTGGATTTCCTGATGGTGGACTTTTTTTCGTGCATACGTAAGTCCATTAGCGCGAGCGATCCCTGCTATCGGTGTTCCCGGAAAAAAAGGTCCATTGCTCGTCGCGCGGGGGCAGAGTGCGGAGAGTTTAAAGTGGCGTCGGCCAGTATATAGCCGAGTAAAGAGCTTTAGCTTTGCATGCAAGTATGTACATACGGTGTAAAAAAAATGCAAGCACGTGCGCAGAGCTTGTACAAGTTGGCGCAAACCATATAGGGTGCATTGGTGAGACACGCGTGGCTGTTATCCTTTGCGCGTAACAAGTAAGTAGATTTGGATGTATGTTTGCGCTGTGTCGTGAGCGCGTACATTCGGGCGTGAACTCGTAAAACCCGCCTCGGTGCCGAGAGCTGGTGTTTGTTTGCAAGTCCAAAGCCACTGGCCGCCTAGGCTCGGCATAAGCTCGGCACGTACTTATAGGGTGATTCACGGAAGCGCAAAGGGGCTCCGCTAGCTTGAGCTCTTGATCGGTTGCGGTGATGTGCACTGCGTCTTTTCTCCCAGCTTAGGTGCACACAATTTTTTCTTTCCTGTACTACTACTACTACGTCGTTACCCGGAAATAAGGAGAAGAAAAAAAACAGCTTGTTGGCAACTTTCGTAGGGTTAAATTACCCATTGATTTTGCCACAACTCATTGAAATGTGATTCCCGTTTTCGAAAGACTCTCCGTTTTATTTCAAGCACGCGAAGATTCGTCATTGCAGCGTTACTTGTATACACAAAGAGATAGAGACAATTTCTTTCCAAGAGTCAAACGCCGCTCTGCTCCAGCAAAATTCAGCCTCAAACTTGTGTTGTTAAGGAAAAACGTAATGCGTAAATAAAATAATGATATTATGTTGAAAAAGTACAAATTTCGCTACCTCCCCCCCCATGTACACCATACATCAAAGACAGCCCTGGCCGGTGTAATCATATGTACCCGGTGACTGTTATGTGGAAACAATTTTAATGAGCCCTTGGCGACGGTATTGGACAAAAGCACCGGCTCAATCTCGGTTCGTCAGCGGCAACGGAGGCCTCTCTCTCTCTCTCTCTCGCTTTTTCCCCTTTTTCCTTCGAATATATATATTTGAGCGAGAGGAAACGAGTGCGTGAACTGGAAGCTGCTATATATACACACCTTTGTAAGTTGCTCGGGGAGCGGGGGCGAGGAGTAAAAGAGAAGAAAAAAAAAAAAAAAGAGTGGCTCGTCGCGCATGAAGGAAAAGGCGCCAGCGAGCCAAGCTCGGTCGCGGACGAGGCCTTGGACTTGTTTCCAAGGCGGTGCGCGCGCTGCGCCGCAGAAGACCGAGAGGCTTAGGATTCGACGGCGACTCTTATACGTGGTGGGAAGGATTTTGCGTTCGATGCGCTTGCACGCGTTTGTTTTGTAAAAAAAAAAAAAAAAAAATAGATATCCCGCGTGACTGACGTGACGCGTGTACGTGGTATACATTATACCTATGTACATGAATGGACGGACAGGACGTGCAACTAATAATCGTAGGCAGCGGCAGGTAAAACGGCACTTGCACCTTGCCGACCTCGCGTGCATTATCTCTTTCTCTCTTGGCTGAACCGATTTTTGCTTTTTACCAGTCAACGCTGACTCTGCGTTTTTTGTTTTCCTCTATATTTCCCTCCCTTGTACGTGTACCTGTATACCTACTACATCGATATCATATGTTATCGATTATGTATACTTCTCTCACTTGTTTTCATCGTGTTTTCTTGCAAAGCGTCACGTATTACACATTCCCGCTTGGAATTTCCGACGGACGCGCGTTTCGTGTGATCAACGCCTGTACTTATACATATTAAATATGTGTATAAGGTACTGGAGCCATAACGCCAAAGTCGGTAATTTAACGATCGCTGCTCGATGCTGCTCGTACATATATAGAATAACCGAGCGAAGATCGCCTTGGTTTCAACAAAATCTCTATTTACCGAACTTTTTCAAGCGATCGCGCCTCGTAAAAATGTATATTTCGCGCGAATTGTCATTTATGTCACTTAGTTTCGTAAGAAATCGTCTTTTTTTTTTTTTTTTTTTAATTATTACGTCTTTTAAAGCGAAGGTCTCGTTAGCGCAATGTCGGTAACGCGTGGCTTTCAAGAATTTCTCAATGACCAGCTCGTGTGTGTGTACAGGACGCGCGCCGGTTTGTGAAACGTGCGAGGCTGCAGTGACGATAATTGCCGGTGACACTGAATATGACGGAGACACGAACGCGTGTTTGCCGAAAATATTTATACCCGATCGCAAAAAGCGTGGGAGTATAAGTATACTATATAGGTACACACGAGTCAAAGGACGCTCGTCCCTCGTTGCAATAGTACACTGTATAGGTTCATACATTGTATACACCGAATGCATAATTGTGTCGTGTATAGAGGTATGTACATTACACGCGCACCCATATATACATACCTATAAAAAGAGAGAAATAAAAGGAAATGAAACCGCAGGAGGGATACCAGAGCAAAACTCATCGTTCACGGCATCATACATGTGATGTATATACGTGTAAGCTTCTGGCTGGTTTATGCCGATCTAATCTTCCATCCGATCGAAAAGTATATAGGTATGTATAGGTGTACGGCGACAATAGCCACACATGCGGCAGCGTTTGGTTTCCCTTTTCTGTGCACCATCACCCGTACCGGGTACTTTACATACCTATATATTCGAGCTAGGCTCTCTCCCGAGCTTCGAGGGGCCGGTGTATGTTCAATTAAATTTCCCGCGAAAGTGCGCGCGCGCGGATCGGCACTGTGTTATTATTTATTGTCTCCGCGGCTCGCTTCCTATTTCTGCCATAGGTAGGTACATATACATACACGCAGATACATTGTATTACGGGCTTTTATACCCACGAGTGTGGGTATATATACATGCCACGCAACTTGTGGGGTATATTTTAATGGGGTTTGCGTCGATGGTGCGCTTGTATAATACAATGGGGATAATAGTACATGCAGTGGTGTTTACCCAACGTGTAATATACCTATAGTATGACTCTCTCCCTCGATCCGATCCGATTCTATATATGATGTACGAGTCTGATGTGTGTGTAGTCTAGGTCGTGGCTAGGTCGTACGAACATTATGAAAAACAATCAAAATTTTTCGTCGTTTTGATCACTTGGAGTGTATATTATTTGTATTTTTTCACTCAATTCCAAATCGCGGCTCATCATGTTTTTCTACCTACTTTTTATGATACAAACGTTAGTAATGTGGTATCTACGGTATAATTTAATGAATACGCACTTTTATGAATATCAAATATCAAATAAATTAGAAAATTTTACGTTTTGACAACATGCGTGTATAATAATATTATTAAACAACATCTTACAAACTTGCACATATCGAGGAGGGTGCAAAGACAATGTACTTGTACCTACACTTGGCGATGACTGCAGTGCTACACAGGCGTGGAAGTGAAGCGAATTTCCGAGCTCATGATTATTTTTGCTAACGTATTATTATAAAAAAACGCAAAAAAAATTGTGAGTTTAAGGTAAACGAATATTGTACGTGGTAAGCCGTTCAAATTGAAAACTTTATGCGATTGAACAGTCAGTTTCAGCTGAAAGCTCGAAAAATTTGTATTACTTAACAAAACAGCATAGTGACTGTCACGATTTTAAAGGGATTTCGTCACAAGCTCGGCATAGTTTAAATAGTACATATTATCTATATGTAAGAAAAATGAATGAGGGGGGGGGGGGCTAAGCGACGAAGAAAAAAAAACAAGAAATTGTCGCGGGAACAATGTACAAAGTAGCTGTATACCCTAGCATCGATAGCACCAGTTCTACGTGGTAGTAAGTAGTAACCCAGCCGCAGCAGCTGCACTTGAATTTGACGAGGCTCTGTATGTTAATGAGACTATGACGACGACGGCCATGACGCTCTGAACCTTATGTTATGTAGAATAAGTGGAAAAGCGCTGGCTATGCAAAGCTGCGGCGGAGGAAGCGAGACAAAAGGAAGCTTGTCCTACTATATACAGGTGCATGCCTACAAAGAGATATGTGTATGTTCATCGTGTACATTGAGGTGTAAATACATAGAGGGTCTTCGCAACATCATGATACATCAATCCATACGGTAATTCAGGAACTGGCTTTTTAGCTCTTTCATTTGTACATCATGTACCTATACATCAGTTATTCCGTACTGCCACGCGAGTTTTCATATATTGGGCTTGTATAGCAGATGCGCGATCGCCTACGACTAGTACATAATATATGATCGGATCCACTCGAGGGTTCACGGCCTCTGGGACAAAAGTCTTTTTTCCCCTTCAAGCGCTTTCACGGATATGAACAAATTCATAAACTTACAGAAATCCATTACTGTCATAGGCATTTTTTGGGTTTTTTTTTTTTTTTTTTTT
>NW_019379479.1:1047401-1069368 GCF_000648655.2 Copidosoma floridanum
AAAAAAAAAAAAAAAAAAAAAAAAAAAAAAAAAAAAAAAAAAAAAAAAAAAAAAGGTACGAGAGTGAGCACTTGTATCGCGGTTTTCCATCAAAAAGCGAGAGAGACGATCGGCGGGGGAGTAAATTGGAGCCGAAAGGCCTCGCGATTTTGGTTATGCGTTAAAGTAAATGGACTTTTGCTGCTGCCGTTGTTGTATATATACACGTATATAGAGAAAAAAGCAAAGGAGCAAGCAAAGAGTCTCTCGTATATACTTATCTCTGTGTGAGTATATATCTAGGAGTAACTAGCTATAAGCTTATTGTGGGCGCCGATGGAAAGGGGTAGAGAGCCAGGGAGCTGAAGGAGGAGGAGGAGGCCAGAAGGGATCCGGGCACTCCTACTATTATGTATACGTGCACAGCGACGATCGCGAAGGCTCGCGACTCGCGACTCGCCGTTCGCTTTCTCCTCGCCTCGCTTGCCACCAACAGACCACACGTGTGTGTTCGTGTGTGTGTGTGTGTGTGTCGTATCACGTGTACTATACTTATACGCAATGGCATTACTTATACGTGTAAATCGCTCTTGTAGCTATTTTATCTCTCTCTCTCTCTGTGTGTGTGTGTGTTTACTGAATATACCGATCATACGTGAGCGCACAAACACGTTAAACGTAAAATAATCGGAGGAATATAACACAACTATATACCAACTATGTATGTATTTATACGCGTATTTAATACCTCGGGTGTGTGTGTGTGTGTGTGTCTTTACCTGCACGGGCACTTGGTCACAGGCGCCGCCGTCGAGTTTTCGCTCTCTTATTGCCGCGCGAGTATGAGCAGCTCGCAAATAATATATGTATACGTACAAGTATCTACCTCCTATATATGTATGTGCGTGTGGGTTTACATGAGCACACGAATTTCGAAACGATGCCGATCGTGTCAGGCGCGTTTCGAAAATTTAACGATCCCCCGTATGATATTATGTGGGCTCACTGCTCATATTGCCTCGGGAAGGACGCGAATGATGCTGGTTACAGATACCGATGTGTTATTCGTAATCGCTTCTGCTTTTCATAATATATAGTTGTTGTATCTCTTTGAGTTATTTTTTTATTTTTTTCATCAATGCAACATCTCGTAAACATAAAATGATACACGGTCCCTTTCATTTTCCGAACCCCTTGCATGCGCTCTTCTCGATTTTCGTGGAATATGCAATGAAATTAGCAGGTATACCAACAAAAATGATATCCACCTACAATGATACATCAATAAAGTACGTATGTATGTACTGTCAATTGCTCCCGCATAGGAGCCGCGTGATGTGCCGGAAGTTCGCGGTAGGTAAGTCTATTGTGTCGCTGCCCAACCGCGAATACTTACCGTGACGTCACGCGGGCGTAGGTGCTGCCCTGCTGAGCGTGACGTCACTGAGCACTATGTGCTTGATCAATGATATACGCATATCTATTATTGTTACATCACCGTATACAACTTGTATACTAATGATTTTAGATGCATACTTTCTGTCGTTTGGTATAAATTTGGTCCCCTCGATTCACTAGTGCAGCACTTGTCTCTGTCGCACCTTGTCGACTGTTTTGACGAACGATCGATCTCAAGCTGCATAGGCGTTTCACCACTGATTTTGCTATTTCAAATTATTTCTGTACGTTTTAATGTGTGCTATTTTCTGTCGCAGTAGATTATGGCTGAATTTGGTAAGACCGACGGCTGTATCTACTGAAACTAATAGAGATGCAATGGACTCGTTTACGAGCAGCCGCTTGGATATTTAATATAATGATCAAGATATTGTATAAGCATAGAACCGAGGGAAAAAAAAAAGACAGAGGTGATCTTACTTTTGTATTTACTGGTGTTTAACGAGAGAGACGGCGAAGAGTATAGTATATAGAGTTGGAATTGGATAATCGCGCGAGAAGAAGAAATTTCCGTTAAACTAGATTCAATTGGGGTTTGCCGTTTACAAATTGTTTTTTCATGACAACAGATGTGTGTGCCCCTGCACTTACGATCGATTATCGCCTGCGGAGCTTTTTACCGCGAGCCTCGTGACGAAAGATCGCCCTAATGGGATAATTGGGCGGATAATTTGCCGGTTAACGTCCCGTCCTTCCTCTCCCGCCCATCCGTACGCTTTTTTGTCCTTTCGGGCCAACTCGACTCCGGTGCCCCAATGAAATAACAATACTTGAACTAAGCTGGTATGTAATTGATGAAATGTCATTTTAACAGCACGACAATGAAATCGACGAAAGCTCTTGATACCTCGTAGTTGGGTGCACTTGGCAGATTTATGCGCTTAGCAAAGATGAAAGTACAAGTTTATCAACAGCATCCCACTGTGCGATTCAACATGTTGGTATGGTCAATTGGGTGTGTTATAGTTTTTTTTTTTCCAAGTGTTGCGCTAAACCAACAAAATCGGTGCAGAACACAAGGCCTCGCGTACATATGTTTGCCAGTTATAATGTATAGTAGCATATTAGCCGTTGGGTAAAGGTCTCCTCGATACTTTGTTTTGGATCGGACGTGGGGGTTGCAGGCAATGACGCACAGTAGGAAGAGCGAGTCTTCCAGTAATACTCGTACTAAGGAAAAAAAAAAAAAAAGAGGGAGAGAGAGAGAAAAAAAAGAAAAAACCGATCCATACCACTAAAGTGGCTAATTAGTCACTCGAGCTCGCACACGGAGCGTAAAGGAGCACCGATCGAGGACAAGCGGCGAGATTGGGTCAAAACGGGACGAGGAAAAAGAAAGAAAAAAAAAAAAAAAAAAAAAAAAAGGTACGAGAGTGAGCACTTGTATCGCGGTTTTCCATCAAAAAGCGAGAGAGACGATCGGCGGGGGAGTAAATTGGAGCCGAAAGGCCTCGCGATTTTGGTTATGCGTTAAAGTAAATGGACTTTTGCTGCTGCCGTTGTTGTTGTTGTTGTTGTTGTTGTCGGCTCTCCTCCGGTCCCTGGCTTACCTTGTCGCAATAACGTGGTCATGGCCCCGTGCGCCGCGAACCGATCCGAACCGATCTCCTCTCTCCCTATACTCTACAGCCGAGCGCTTGCATTTCCCGCCGTACAGGTATATACCTGATTTTACTCCTCTAATAAAATGTGTACAGCTATACACACACGTGCGCACTTCTGGATGTATATCGGTATTGGCAACAACAACGGAGCCGCGGGAGCGAGAGAAACGGTAGGCCTCCTTTGTCCATTTATGCATGCAGTCAGAAACAGAGCGCAGGGTGCGGAGCGCCGTTGGCGCGACCGAGCGAGTCAGCGGCGACGACATCGGTGGAAGAAGTGCCGTCCAACGAGGCGCGAGCGAGGTCCTTTCTTTATTAGGAAGCGTTACGCACGCCCCCCCTCCTTAATCCCCCGTGTCCCGCGAATGACGAGGATGGAACGACATTGGCGCGCGACTCGCCGACGACGACTCAGCGACGCACACGCACGAGTTTTTTTTTTTTTTTTTTTTTAATTATTACGTCTTTTAAAGCGAAGGTCTCGTTAGCGCAATGTCGGTAACGCGTGGCTTTCAAGAATTTCTCAATGACCAGCTCGTGTGTGTGTACAGGACGCGCGCCGGTTTGTGAAACGTGCGAGGCTGCAGTGACGATAATTGCCGGTGACACTGAATATGACGGAGACACGAACGCGTGTTTGCCGAAAATATTTATACCCGATCGCAAAAAGCGTGGGNTTTTTTTCGATTAATCATAAAAATCACGCGCTGAAACAGAAAAAGTAGAAGAAACCGCAAGCGGGAGAGTAGGTATATAGCAGTTGCGTTACGCGCGATCGTTCGCATGGGTGTAT
This sequence comes from Copidosoma floridanum, assembly GCF_000648655.2. The sequence goes on from NW_019379479.1 coordinate 1,051,236, forward strand.
ATTTTATGTATACACACACGGAGGGGCGACCTTCTTGGCGTGAGGCCGCCGCAAAAGAGCGTCTTTTCTTTCGCTCCTTTTTCTGCGATAATTGCGTTTTTGGCTCCTTCTCGTTTCGTCGACTCGCGTCGGTCTTTTGTCGGTCGCTCGATTCTTTTTTTTTTTTTTTCTCTCTTTCTCGTTCGAGAGAAATCGCTGAGAGAGAGAAGGCCACGGTGACACGGCGCGACAGATGCAGATATTGACAGAAATCGGCGCATAATATTCCTTTATCACCGGATATCGCGCTTTTTCGTGCGCGAGTTGTTAACCGATGTACCTACTTGGTGTGACCGGTAATTATCGCTCGATTGTCGCCGATTTTTTTTAAGTACCGATCGACAACACCGAGATCGCTGTTTATCACGTATATACACGGCACGAGCTCTACAGACGGTACAACTAAATAAACGTGGTGTACCATGTAGTATAAATATTATTGTATGCTCGAACGATAGTGTGAATTGTATCGCTCGTCGTTATCTCCCTCCATACACGTACACGCATCATCTTCTCGCGCAACGCTCGAGAGAGTTTGTTGCCTTGTACTAGTACACAAATAAATAAAAGTTTACATCGTTTGCTTCAAGGATAAAAATGAAAAGACTGAAAAGCTATCGCGACATGATCTCACGTCCGACGTTGTGTACACGAAAAATAACAAATAGAAAATGAAAAAAAAAAAAAAAAAGTCAGGGTTCAACTCAATTTTCCCGATTCCTCGATAGCCTCAGATCCCAGGTAATATAAACACAAAAATACGGCACTTATCGCGCAACGTAAAGAGCAGCCAAGACCCTCTGTATATATTGCCTGTCTCCCGCGCGCTCGTTTCGCAACATCCTTGTGAAATCGCGTTATCGATCTCGCTTCGAGCTACGCTAAGCTGTACACAATCTATACGATAACACGCGGTACAAACACTATGCGGGCCGGTAGTCTTGCGCGTATATTCATTCATACGGGCGGCATTGCCGTGTCGCGTCATGCAACTACGTGTATACAGGTATACATAAGCACACTCGTGTAACGAGATCGGTAAGGCGGTGCAAGTTCATCAACAATATACATTGGCTAACTATAATACGTAAGCAATCGCGGTGCACGTGCATGCATTGGAAAAAATTGGGGAAACAAAAAGGAGAAATCGGATGGAGCGCGGGCGATGTGCGTGTCCCGATCTTGGCGTGTTATTACAAACTATATTCTCTCAAACAGGACGTGAATCTGTAATCAATACCTATACACCTGTGCGTGGCGAGTTCTATTTTTATTTGCTATTATATCCACGTATTGTTTGATCGATGTACAAGAGTGGCTAACCACGAGGAAGCAACAGATCGTTTTCACTCGTTCTTACCGATCATTGTGCGGGCTCTTTTTCACCTACATTGTTCTTTTCCATGGTCCCGTGGCATGCCGATCCCGCTACTTTTTGTTTATAGATTGAAGAAGAAAATTTTTAAAAAGCGTGAATTGCAAAATTCGTGAAGACCATCTTGAAATCGGTTAAGTACGTACCCCAACATTTGTTCGATTAATTTCGGAGCCATGGCGCGCACGTCAAGTTTTTTGAGCTGCTGATTCTCGAGTATTTCCACAATAGGTAATCCAATAAATTATTCCATTCGCGAGACGAAGCTCACGTTTACTGAAACTTTGCGTGTAGGTACATATACCATGGCTCGTGTCATAACGACTGTTCAAGGCAAAATCATTGCGCCACTCCGCGATCGAGGATTCCCTCCGCGTATAAGTCCCGGCAAACTCGTTTTCTACGTGGGTTTTTGGCATAGCCACTGCTACGATACCTGCGTATAAGTCGCGATACCGGAACGTAGGTGGGAGTACAGCCGCACGAAAAACGCAAGCGAGATATCAAAAAGTCGCGCTAGGGGAGATATTTTATTGTCCATCAGTTCTCCTTGCTCACATTTTACATAACAGATCCGCACAAGCTCGCACGGTGCGGGGAATAGGAATGTACGCAACGAGTGAGTATAGCCGATCGGGCAACCCTTACCTATTGGCAGTTCCCCGCGGTCTCGACTGGCTCACGTGTCGGCCCAGAAGCTCAGCAACAACAGCAGCGACGAAGACTCGGACGGCCCTTGCTCCGCTGTCATCTCCTCCTCGGGCTCGGCCTCCAACCGCATCTTCCTCACCCACGTCCCACTGTACTACCGATCGCGCGCGCGTCTAAGGCTCGATCGCGCAAAGCGCACTCATATCGATGTTAAGTATCGCGAACGGAGCATCAATTTGTATTGTATTTTAACGGTGTACAACCAATACAGGTAAATAGTATGGGTGCGCGCGCGCGCGCGCGCGATCGGTTTGTGTATACCGATTTTTGTCGCCGAGGAGGCTCAGCTGGCTGCTCGCGCGGCTCGCCGATTCGCGGAAACTGCGCTGTTTCTTCGCGAGCGCACGCGCCCGTACCAAACTATATATACATCAACTAACTAACTCTCGTGTGCTCCTGCCGCCTACTCTCCGTGTCCCGTCCTGCACCCGCCCGCCGTTGCTATCCACTTATATACTTACCTATACTCCTATATGCCCGTAGCGGACTCGCCCGTCGCAGGAGCAGGAAAGAGAGAGAGAAAGTCATCGCTCGTCGTCGTCGTCGTCGTCGACTAGCTCACGTGTATATATATAATATACATATACGTACCCATGGGTACGTATATATATAGGCGCACACTTGGTATACCTAGTGCGCGGAGGAGGCCCTCCCTCTCCTTCTTCCATATAGTTATACCATCACCGCGATAGTCCCATGGATCGTAACACATATGTATGTGTGTATCCTGAAAGTGCAAGAGTATATTATGGCCAAGATCGGTACACGCACGTATAGGTATACATGTATATTTTACATTAATTGGTATACGGCAAGATGCGGGGGCGGAGGAGCGCGCGCAGGCGCGCGACCTTCTCCCCCTCGAGCGATCGCGTCACCTGCCCCGTTTTTCTCTCCATCAGCAAACAGCACGTAGGTATATATTATATACCCATCTATACCTACACACACGTATGTGTATGTATACCTATACATACTGCCCAAGCAAGTATATGTATATAGGCTGTCGTACCCACGATTATGTGCAAGCGTGTAGGTATATATATATACTTATGGCGTGGAGGCCCCTCTCTCTTTCCCTTCCGACACCCACGACTCCCACGCAAACAGCCTCCTCCTTCTCGCTCCCTCCGTGTCCTTTCCCTTCCCACTCTCGGATTTTACGAGACTCTCGTTTCGCTCGTCCCGATCTCGAGCCACCGCCACTCCGATCCGACTCGGTGGCTGGTTGGCACGTGCGCTCGCGCGGGTCTGTTATGGAGGCCCCCGCGAGAACTCGGCAGTGAGCTTGCAACCATTGGTACCGCAGAGCCTTACATCTGCCTGATGAAGAAAAAAAAGAGCAGTGTCTCAATTTTACATACATATATACAACATAAGTACGTCGTTGAAGAGTTAGTTCCCATCTGCTGATTATTGTTGATTCGCGTATGTTTTTCGGGAAGATCCGTTGGATTCACCGACATGTTTCACCAGTGCGAGCTTTTTCATCGAAAGAAGAATTATGTTTCGTCAAACGTTATAAGCAAATGACACCTAAGATTCACACGCAACGCTTTATTTGGTTATAACTGTAGTAAAGTTGTTGAATAATGCAGATATTATAAATATACAGGCTTACTCGAAATCACTTGTAACAAGAATTTTATTTTATTTTATTGTATTTTTTGACTGTTAACTCCAACTAATCTCCATTTTGGTAATGTATATACATAAACATGTTTTTATACAATGACAAAAAAGTATGTGGAAAAATCTACTAAATGAAGAGAATATCACGGGCGATCGTTGTAGTGCCCAAGTTGATTTTTCTTATTGTAAAATTTTTTTCATCACAATTATTTAACAAGCCGGGCAATTCGGGGTCTCCCTGCGTATATATAATATCTACAAATGTCGCTGTTTACTAGTGTAGCCATTAAAGCAACGCTGCATGATGCGCAAAAAAAAAAGTTATTAAAAAACCTGTGAAAACAATGAAACTTTTTATCGATTCCACTAATTAGCAAAAAAATGTTTACGATATTTAAGCGTACTTAATACATATATCACTTAGAGTAAAAAAGATGCACAATTTTTGCGGCTTAAGATTTTTTTTTTTTCACACTCTTCAGGATGATTTATAACGAATGATTGTCACCGAGTATTTAATAACTCGAGCTCTCGAGCATCAAAAGTGCGCGGTCTCTCTTTTCAAGTACACGCGCCAACCTTTTGCGCGCATCCGTCCCGTGTATTATTTACCTACGGATGGACAGTCATGGCAAATTAAACTTGAATTTAATTTAATAATAATTATTCACCTTCGACTATGGTACCCATACATTCGTGCCAAAACGCATCTAGTCAGCAAACCTAGATATGGTACGTGTATAGATTAGTTGACACGAAGTGTACCTCTGGTAAGTAATTTAATTTTTCTTTACAAGTTTGAAATTGATTTGAAATAACTGAATAAAATTAAAAAATATACTATTGTGAGGGATGTGCTCGAAATAAAAACAATACACAGCATGTGCTTGGCCATCTGTCCGCACAGTCATCGACGATCACTCGGGTGTAAGGCGGCTTTTACTCGTAGGTTTATCCGTCATTTACAATATTAAGAATTTATTGAATTCAAAGTTTTGTTCTCTCGTGATAATAAACACGTATCCCAAGTCCCCGACTCCACTTTCGATTGGGCCCTTATTCATAGACTCGAATAATACGTGCAGCGGCGAAAATCTGAAGCTGCGAGAGAAAGTTCTGTATTATCGATCTTAGCATTTTATAATGGAAACAGTACAGCAGAGCACTCCTATATGTAGAGTAGAAGGAGGGACGAGAAAAAGTTATCGTCAGTTGAGCCCTGCTCTGGCAAACATACGGCACACCGCTGTAAACCACCCTTTGGGGTCATTTTCCAAATTTCGCATTCAAGCTATCAAATATTAATTTCCTCTCCAGTTTTTCATTAACTGCTTGTTTCGATCACTCAGAGATCGAATCGAACCAATGGAGAACGAACTGATTCGCCCAGATTTGCCCAGCCGCTGCACGTGGTCACCCAATGCAGCCGGCAGCCATCACACGGAACGGAGCAAGTGAGTATTTTTTTTTTTTTTTTTTTTAATGTTTTGTGTACTACACTCATTTAGGTATGCGCGTACAATCAGTGAAATCTTTATCTGTCCCTCTGGTTTGCCAATGAGTGTTACGAGCGTCACGTTGTTCGTGGTTTATCATGGGTTGTGGCTGTTTATGACCGTGTGTTGACAAACAAGATGGACAGATCAGGGTTCTACAGATGGTACGTGTGTGTTGTACCTACTTGTGATTTTAATTTCATCACGAAAACCTTTGCATAGTAGAGGCTCTGCCAGAGAAAAAGTAAAAAACCCATGGGTACGTATATATATAGGCGCACACTTGGTATACCTAGTGCGCGGAGGAGGCCCTCCCTCTCCTTCTTCCATATAGTTATACCATCACCGCGATAGTCCCATGGATCGTAACACATATGTATGTGTGTATCCTGAAAGTGCAAGAGTATATTATGGCCAAGATCGGTACACGCACGTATAGGTATACATGTATATTTTACATTAATTGGTATACGGCAAGATGCGGGGGCGGAGGAGCGCGCGCAGGCGCGCGACCTTCTCCCCCTCGAGCGATCGCGTCACCTGCCCCGTTTTTCTCTCCATCAGCAAACAGCACGTAGGTATATATTATATACCCATCTATACCTACACACACGTATGTGTATGTATACCTATACATACTGCCCAAGCAAGTATATGTATATAGGCTGTCGTACCCACGATTATGTGCAAGCGTGTAGGTATATATATATACTTATGGCGTGGAGGCCCCTCTCTCTTTCCCTTCCGACACCCACGACTCCCACGCAAACAGCCTCCTCCTTCTCGCTCCCTCCGTGTCCTTTCCCTTCCCACTCTCGGATTTTACGAGACTCTCGTTTCGCTCGTCCCGATCTCGAGCCACCGCCACTCCGATCCGACTCGGTGGCTGGTTGGCACGTGCGCTCGCGCGGGTCTGTTATGGAGGCCCCCGCGAGAACTCGGCAGTGAGCTTGCAACCATTGGTACCGCAGAGCCTTACATCTGCCTGATGAAGAAAAAAAAGAGCAGTGTCTCAATTTTACATACATATATACAACATAAGTACGTCGTTGAAGAGTTAGTTCCCATCTGCTGATTATTGTTGATTCGCGTATGTTTTTCGGGAAGATCCGTTGGATTCACCGACATGTTTCACCAGTGCGAGCTTTTTCATCGAAAGAAGAATTATGTTTCGTCAAACGTTATAAGCAAATGACACCTAAGATTCACACGCAACGCTTTATTTGGTTATAACTGTAGTAAAGTTGTTGAATAATGCAGATATTATAAATATACAGGCTTACTCGAAATCACTTGTAACAAGAATTTTATTTTATTTTATTGTATTTTTTGACTGTTAACTCCAACTAATCTCCATTTTGGTAATGTATATACATAAACATGTTTTTATACAATGACAAAAAAGTATGTGGAAAAATCTACTAAATGAAGAGAATATCACGGGCGATCGTTGTAGTGCCCAAGTTGATTTTTCTTATTGTAAAATTTTTTTCATCACAATTATTTAACAAGCCGGGCAATTCGGGGTCTCCNTCCATTTTTTTTTTTTTTTTTTTTAATGGACACAGCATATAAAAAACTTTAAAAATGCAATGTTAGTCGATACGCATAACTTTGTATCAAAAAATGTTTACATGAATATCTGATTTCTTTGAATTTATAATTTTTCTGACAGGTATATTATATTATGTCTTAATGACATGTACGAAGATAATTAAAATAGTTACCTCTTAAAGTATAGAGTACAAAGACTAATGAAAAATAAAAAAAAAAATGCAATCAATGAACCGTGAATGAAATTTCGTTTAGGCATGAATGGACGCAAAAAGATTTATTTATTTTGATTCCTTACAGACAATGTGACAGGAAAAAGGTGATGCCCGACATCCTTCATGCTATCGGAGGAACACCGATGGTTCGACTGAACAATTTGCCAAAGACCCTGGGAATCCAGTGCGAAGTGTGTAAGTGTCGATTTTCTCGGCTCGTATCTCCTGAATTTTCGATTTTTGTCCCGTAACTCTTGAAATTCGAAAATTAACCAATTTCTCGGTTCAAATTCCCTTAATCACAAAATCCATACAAAGGACTCGAAAACTTGACGCAAATGCTTATATGGAACTCCCTAAACTTTCTTGCGACGAAAAAAAAAACTTTTTGCTGTAATGGTTGTCCTAACTTATTGAAAAAACGAGTTTTCGAGAAAGGGAGACAAGAGTTTATTCTCGAATTTCAAGATCCTACATGGGATAAAAATCTGAGCGTTAGCTAATAGATCAATCGACGTATGTACAAATAAATTGTTGTCAATCAAAGTAGCGAGTGGTAATCGCTAAGTGACGCGTAATGTGATAAAAATAAAAAAAAAAAAAAAAAAAATGCCCGAATGTCGAACGCCGCCAGTCGCAAAGTGCGAGTTCATGAACCCCGGGGGCTCGGTAAAGGACCGGATCGGCTTCCGGATGGTCCAGGACGCCGAGGAGCGGGGCCTACTCAAGCCGGGCTGCACGATAATCGAGCCCACGAGCGGGAACACGGGCATTGGGCTGGCGATGGCCGCGGCGGTCAAGGGCTACAAGTGCATCATCGTCATGCCGGAAAAAATGTCGGACGAGAAGGTGTCCACGCTGCTGGCTCTGGGCGCCAAGATCGTTCGCACGCCCACCGAGGCCGCCTGGAACAGTCCCGAGGGCCACATCGCCACCTCCCAGAGGCTGCAAAAGGAGACGCCCAACAGCGTCATTCTAGACCAGGTACCAATTGATCGCCTGGGGGATGACCATTTAAATTGACCAAACTCTTTTGGTGCTCCCAGTACACGAATCCAGGAAACCCCTTGGCTCACTACGACCAGACGGGCTCCGAGATTTGGGAGCAGTGCGACCGGAAAATCGACTACCTGGTCGCTGGGGCTGGCACTGGTGGCACCATCACCGGGATCGGCCGTAGGCTCAAGGAGCTCTCGCCGAGCACGAAGATCGTGGCCGTCGATCCCGAGGGTAGCTTGCTCGCCGAGCCCCCGGAGATCAACGACTCAACCGTGCAGATTTACGACGTCGAAGGCATAGGGTATATATATTATGAGCTCTCGCGGAACATCGTTTATAGTCACCTGGATCGTGTCAACCTGTTTGGTTTTCTTTTTCAGGTACGACTTCATCCCTACCGTTCTGGACCGTAGTATCGTCGACATGTGGGTGAAAACAAAGGACTCGGAGTCCTTCCGCGCAGCTAGACAATTGATCAAGGAAGAGGGGCTGTTGTGCGGCGGCAGTAGCGGGGCTGCTTTTGCCGCGGCGTTGACGTTCATCAAGGACCTGCCGGCTGATAAGCGCGTCGTCATTATTTTGCCGGATGGTATACGTAACTACATGACGAAGTTCGTGTCGGACATGTGGATGGAGTCGAGGAATTTTCTGGTTCATGCGCTTGTTAATCATTTGTTTGGGGGATAACATTTTTTTCCTTATTGTGGTGATTCGTGTACAGTTTGGCATTGGGATGTTTTAGGAACCGCCCATGCCGGACAAGAGCAACGAGTGGTGGTGGAATTTACGAGTGTCTGAGATACCCTTCAGTAAGCCCGTCTGTCTTCCGATTGATTCGACTTGCGGGGATGCTGTGGCTCTATTGAAGACCAAACACTTTCATCAAATGCCAGTCATCGATAACGAGAACAACGTCAAGGGCTTCGTTACTCTGGACAAACTATTGGCATGCATGATTTCCGGGGAAGTTAAAAAGTCCGACTTGGCGGTGAAAACTATCCAAAAACAATTTAGAAAAGTTGCCAAAGCCACGACTTTGGGGAGATTATCGAGGATGCTGCAAAAAGACGTTTATGCAGTGGTCCTCGACGAGGACAACGATGGTGCTCTCATTGGAATTGTAACTCAAATTGATCTCATGCATTTCATTTGCGATAATTAACATGATACTGACACTCTGTGCCAAGTTTTATTTTCCAAGCAAGACGTATGTAATTGATCGATTTTTATCTAGATAAATCATGTCTCCTGTTAATTGTTTTCTGTGGACAAACTTGTATCACAAATGTTTCAAATTGTTAAACGAAAAAGACTTTTACAGTTTTTCAGGTTAAACTTTTTATTGACTGATATATTTTATGATATTTTTGCAATAAATAAAACAAACATTAGAATATTGTATCCGTGTTGTTAATCGCTTATCAACAGTGAAGTACATCACAGGTTGCAGAGTAAAACAGACTCATTAGCCAAAATGCAATAAACTTAAAAAGTAAAATTAGATTCTTTGAACTTCAACATTAAACTTACAGCTAGGTAAGGCAGATACCTCTGCCTTGACAATGCAGGCGATACCAAGATTTGCCAAGCTTCCTCTGAGAAGTCCACAAGTAAATGCCAGCAAGCGTGGACTTTCCTTAAGATACTGTTTGCTTCCACTTTTGCCTATCTTGGCTAGTAACCGAAATTCATGATCATGCAGCACGTAAACTCCGTGATGATTTGTTCGCAAATTATCTATTTGTTTGTGATAGAGGCTTGTCCAAAAGTCTGTGCAAATGAATTTAATTATATCCAACTCATCCTTGAATCTTGGCCATTCTCTGGTTAACCTTTCGATTATGCGGTAGCCAACACTGAAGCCCATCCATTCCAAACGTGAAAGATCTTCCTCTTTATTCTATTGAGCAAAGGTAACATAGATATTTACTTATTTCATGAAAATAAAAAAATTTACCAGAAAATTTAAGACAAAAATATTGAGTAACCTTACATTATCATCGGATGATTTGCTCACTACGTAATTGACTATTTCTCCATGAAGGTATTCAAACAGGCATTCATCAGCTTCTGCTTTGGTATTAGAAGTTGGCTTTATATCAGTAAACTGATGTTTCATTTTAATTATTTAGTATACCGCCCGAAAATTTGCTAACTTTTGGGTTAGGTTTTGTTTTTCTACAACGTCATAGGTGCTAAACAAATGTTTTTTATCGTCACATAGTTTTAACTGAAGTATTAATGTTTGTGTAATGCATCTACACGAGTTGAATTAAAATTGGTTTTTTAATATTGCAACGACTCTTGATTATTTACACTCCCGTCAGAAATCGGACACTGTGCACAGCGGCTGCGGGTGAAACTGACATCACACATCACCGAGTCAGCTGAAGCACGTATATGCATGCAATGTATGCATCTGTGTGGTATGTTGTGCATGTTGCAGTGAATCCCAAAAAAGTCATTTTTGGACAGATTGACTTTGACATAAGATAAATGTCTCGCTTCGGATTAAATAAATAAATTTTTGAACTTAGGAAGTAAATACAATAAAATGAAAATATTTTCATGAAATATACAGAGTTTCAAATACACCTTATTTCGAGTGGAATTAATTTTTGTCCCCAAGATATTGTTACGTTTTACGTTTAACACACAGGTATGTGTAAAAATGAAAAAAAATTATCGATTTCTTTCCCTTTTAAAATTTTTATAGGTAAAAGGGAAAAAAAAAAAACGCGTTCAGAATATGTTGTATTAATTATAAAAAAAAAAAAAAAAAAAAATGGCGTAAATGAATATAGTTGACGATTTTTTAATCCTAATTACTTCTCATAGTGAATAAACTAATTTAACTAATTGATAATGAAATGGCACTAAACGATAATTAATTTGATGGGAATCTCTGTAACTCCCCATAATTCTATCCGATTTTCACCATTTCTCGTTGCAGTGCGAGCAGCACGATCAGTTAAAAAACCCTTATCAAATTCCTCGTGTATACGTAATATTTTGCCATTATTCACCTTTATACGGCTAAATAGGCATGAGCGAAACCGGTACTTCGAGACAAGATAAGACGATCTCGAGGGAAAATTTTGAGACAATAGATTCCAAAGGCTCGAAAGCCTTAATGACTTTCCTCGGGACCTTTGGGACTTTAAAGAAGCTTTTTTCAATGACCCCTCAAGACGACAAGTCTCGTGTGTACATCATTTCTCGGTATCGTACATACCTCATATACATACCACGCTAATATTTTAAAACATTATTAAAAACCACGCCCATTTTTGTCTAGAGATAAGCTAATGGAATACCTTATCACCATTATCTGTCGTAAGGAAAGAAAAAAAAAAAAAAAAAAAGCATTATAAGCATATTATATACAATGCGATATACCTACCTACAGACAGAGATAAGACGGGGTTGCGCCACTCGTGATGGTGATAAATTTTTTTACTCGAGCATGAGTAAGGCATTTTTAACTATTTTCAGGATTTCGTCTAGCATTATGAATGAGTAAGACGAACCAGAATGAAGTTATTGTGACTGTCGCATTAATGGCTCAAGCAGATTCAGATTAGATAAGCTGTCTTTTACTGGAACTCTGTTTCTTGAATACAATGTCTGGCGGAACTTGGACGCATATTTGACTTATGTGTATACGTATATTATGTCTCTGATAAGCGTGTATTTATATGTAGGTACCTCGGAATAAACCCACTAATGAGTAACTACGATTTGGGGTCCAAATAAACACGTTTTGTGTGACCTACCGTTAATTTTTAAAACTTTCTCTTCTTACTTGTTCAGGGCACGGAACTAAAGACCTGTAAGCGACACATTTGACCACCTTAGCTCACGGTAGTATAGTTTCTACGAGGACTTTTCGTTTTTTCATTCTTAACGTATGAACAATTTTCAACATTATAACTCTTTGCTCAGGAAAAACCAAAGTCGGTCTTGCACGAAAAAAGTTGAAATCGAGTACCTGAAGGCTATCAAAAAAGCCAAGTTTTAATTTAAAAATAATTGCTTGAAATTAAAATTATTTCTTTAACTCACGTGTACACTCTGAGCGGCAATCCCGCTGAATTTTCGATTTTAACTTTTTTAACTTTGTGAGCTGTTCGAAATCTTGAAAAAGTAATTTTGCCATTCGAAATCTGTAAAATGCCCACGAGTGCCATTACCGCCTAAGCTATATATTGTATATACATGACTGATGGGCCACAGGGACTGTTGGATACGGCGCTCGTGGGGCGAATCCTGCTTTTCCTACCGAGGATCAATTTTAGAATGGGCCAATATAGTTTTAGTTTTCCGGCTGAAAAAAAAAAAAAAAAAAAAATGGCAGCGATTTCAGAAATTGCTGAATTTACACGCGCAATTGCCAAGTTCGAATCAACGTTTCAAAGTGACCGTAAAAAAACGAGGAATCAGCACGCGTATCGCAATATCGCGTAAAACAGAGAGAAAGAGAGAGAGAGAGAGAGAGAGAGAGAGGAAGGTAAAGAACAGAGGGAGAGTGGGCGGTTTTTCGAGTGCGGGTCGAAGCTGATGTGTTTGCGAGCGCTCTTGCACGGAGCCAAGGTCCGTGGCGCGGCTCCGAGCTCCGAGCGTGGCTCGTTCTCATGGACTTTGGGAAAGTAAAGCATCGAGTCGTGCGTCCATGGAATTCCGGGGGCGCGAATGTACACGAGAGAGGACTGCTCTGGTACACAACACATACTATAGTCCATGCATACACACTGGTCTAGTAGGTATACAGATACTATACAGGCAGTGCGTTGCTCACTATCATCAGCGTTCCTTCGAGTGGCGTCCCGGCTATCCGATATATAAGTACAAACACACAGTTTGCGCGTGTTGTTCATCATCGTCATTAAGTAGTGTATATTAAGTACCGCAAAAGTTTTTACAGATATACATATATATAGGTAGTTATTATGTCGAGAAAAAAAAGCCCTTGCTTCGGTTAGCCGCTCATCATCGGGCATCCAGCATTACATAAACATTATTACATAGAAGCGGGTACAGTTGCATCCGTAACGGGAACACCCGCGGTGATTCGAGGCGGGGGCAGCCAAAATTTGAGTCGACGATTTAGTTATCGGTTATCATCCGTACAACACAAATCGACGCGCATACTCGAGATAGCTTATCGAGTGGGCACATCGGGCACATATACGCTTCGATACCGCGCTGAATGCTGCGGCCCATCCGTCCGCCGTCGCTGCACCGAAAGCTAGCAGACAGGGTAAGTGTACGCGCGCGCGTCCCCCCTGCGTTAGCCCTCCCCGCACGCCAGTGTACGTCCACCAGTAGCCACGGATGTATCTGTGAACCCGCTGCTGGTAGCAGTGTACAGGAGTTGTACGGTATAGTGTATCAGGTACCTGTTACTCATACATATATACATATCATTATTATCTAGTGCACTTTTTTTTTTTTTTTTTTTATCACCAAAGTATATACTTTCAAAAGTCCATACGAACAGTTAATCGTGTCCATACCCCCCCGCTCCTTTGCGCGTTACACAATTAATTATAAATAACGGCTCGACCGTTTGGTGCGTTCACATAACGCGCACTGCTCGTAGAGCTGCGCTGCCCCCCCCCCTTGCATCGTTCCTACGTATAGGTACGCATCTTAAGTATAATATACTGAACACTCTCTAATTTCGCCGACAGACGACATCCATCAGCCATGAAGTTTTCGGAGGGTGATCGGGTTCTTGCGAAAGTGCCCTCCACCCAGGAGTTCGAGGGGGCGAGAGTGATCAGCGCCAGGGGCGGCAAGTACAAGGTGCAGTTCGAGGGAGGCTCGGAGCAAACGCTCGGCGAGGCCGATGTCAAGGTACGTGGCCAAAGTAACTCAAAGTCATAGGCGCCGCGCGAACATTGCCCGCGTGGCGCGCGCTTTTATTTTGAATGGTTTCTTTGCCCTCCTCCGCCCCACCGCCATCCCTCTTTGGCCTCTCTTTTATCCCCAGCTGCGTGTGCCGCTATTTACCGCCTTATAATACGTGTATATACTCTTCTGCCGTGTGTGGTGGCATCCCCGCCACATGGCTTCGAAAATACAAGCAGGTTTTTAGTGTTTCGTTTTTTTTTTTTTCTCAGGCCAGAAGAACCTCGAGGAGCCAAACGAGGTCCAAGACGAGAGTCGGTGCAAAAAGCCCCACGAGAAATTCGCCCGGGCGAAGGTCACCGGGACGAAGATCTCCCGCCAGAGCGCCCAACACGCAGTCCAGAAAACTGCCCGTACGGCAGCCGAGGCAGCCTAAAATTTCCATCCCAAGATTAGAAATTCCAAAAGGTTGGTCTCCCAAATGTTTTTTTTTTTCTGTTTCGCCCCCCTTCCCCACGCGAGCGCTAAAATTATCACACCATTTTTCTTATTTCGCTATTTTTTCACTCCCAGAAAATCTTGTTGCTTTAGGTTTTTCATGATTGTTTTTTTTTTCTTTTTGTTTACATTAGTTGAGTTAAAAGATCTGTGCGCGATCTAAATCACCACAACTACTTTTACGGTCACTATAAAGATTTTCTTTTGATTATGTCATTTTAGAGTATAAACAAATAAAATGGTACAACTCTTGATTGTAATATTTGTTTTTTATTTGTAACTCGTTCTATATTAATTTTTAATGCATTATAATACAATTTGAAAAATCGCGCGGAACAATTTTCAACTCGACCTAGCTCTTTCAACCAATCCCACAAGAAAAAAGGCTTCGGTGACGTGACAATCGGGGAATTCTTAAGCCAATGTGTTGGAAAGTATAGTTGTTCCGATCTTTACGGAATGTTTGCCACTTCTATGCACTGTACTTTTACTTTGTCTAATTACAGATAATTCAAGCGATACCGATAGAACGGAAGGATCAGAAAGTTTGAAAGATGAGTTTGTTGAGCCAAGTATGAGATCGAACTATAGAGAGCTTGGTCCCGTCACACGACGCTCCATTCGTATCATGTCAAATGCGTCCAAAGCAGAACATGACCAAAAGTTGTCATTACTGAAAGGTGCCGATCGGTCAGCGTCGCTTCCAGCTGAAAGGAAATACGATGCTTCATCCGAGGGGAAAGAGAGAGGCTTCTCAATGCAACCCGACGATGTAATATTTGTCACTAAAATTGTTATTTTTTTATAAACCATTTTTTTTTGTAAACGATTTTAATTTTCTAGGACGTGTTAATACTGGACTATAAAGATAAGGCTGACGGAGATTCTGGAGAAAAGCGTAAAAAAATTAATCTGATTAGTAAACCACAAGAGTGGGGTGGCTGGTTCGGAGCGCTTCTACTGATACTCTTTACTCCAGTTTACGCCCTTCTGTTGCAACTTGTTTGCTCATTCAACAATTGCAAATACAAAAATATTTTCAATTTAGTCAACAAGCGTGATTGGAAATCTTTATTTGATCTCAACGCCTTTCTAATGTATGCCGGATTTATAGCATTTGTTGCAATTATGTCTGCATTACCGATTGGTAGGCTTATTGACGGTCAACAAACCAAAACTGGTCGTCTGCAGTATCGCATTAACGGTAAAAATTTATTTTTTTTCTTCAACGTTATTTCTTTTTTATTTCATGTTCCGATAAGTTTTGAGAAATTTAATGTTATCAAAATGTTTTCAGGATTTTGGACTCTTCTTTTTTCAATATCAGCCCTTTTTGGATGTCACTATTATGGATATCGCGTCGATGACATTATAATTGGAAAATTAATGCCATTATCAGTCGTTGGCTTGATTTATGGGATAATATTGTCCATCGCTTTATACATAAAGGCTGGTCGAATTCCCGTATCAAACCTTAATATGTATGCTGCCACCAACAACAGAATCTATGATTTCTGGCAAGGCAAAGAAGTCAACCCCCGAGTTGGACCTTTGGATATCAAATTAATTTTAATGAGAACAGCCTTGATTGGAACGGTAAAAATTGAATTTGTATACAAAACGTATTTCTTAATTAGATTTGACTTTTATACGGAATGGTTCCAGATAATTGTTAATTTGGCTGCAATCTTCAAAATCTCTGAAATTAAACTTGGCTGGAGCAACGTGGATCCCGTTGCTATAGCTGTAGTGTCATTGCAAATAATTTATGCTCTTGATAGTCTGATTTTCGAAGCTTCATTTTTATCATCCTTTGAAGTTCTTTATGAGGGAACAGGATACATGCTCAGTCTTGGATATTTAATTTATCCATTCTTAACCAGCATAAGCATTAGATACTTATCTCATCACAAGTATGTTTTATTAAAGTGTTTTGACTTTATTGTGTGGAGAAAAGAAAAAAAAACAAACATTAATATGCATTTTTCAATCATTTTAGAGTCCAGCAGCCCCTTTATTTACAATGCTTCTTCATCATCACTTTCATCATAGGGTATGTGGTTTATCGGCTTAGCAATCATCAAAAGGACAAATTTAGGCAAAATCCATTTGAATCGTCTGTATCTAGTGAGTACACAAATATTTCACACCGATTTTTTGTTTGAGTTGTATTATTTTTTTAGATAAGTTTCCTTGAAAAAAGACATTAAAAATTTGATAAATTTCTAGAACTAGAAAGTATACCAACCAAGAGAGGGAAGCGTTTGATTGTGTCAGGATGGTGGGGATACGTCCGGCATCCGAATTATCTTGGAGACATTATAATGCACTGGTCGATTGCTTTTCTCTGTTTTTCCACTGATGCATTACCCTACATTCTTGCAATACAGACGACATTATTACTCATTCATAGAGCAGTAAGAGATAACGCTCGGTGTCAAGATCGCTATGGATACGCTTGGGAGCAATATTGCTCGCGCGTCAAGTACAGAATAATAAAAGGAATTTTTTAAAAAACCTTGAAAAATTGTGAAAATCAATAACTATGCGTTCTTTGAAATGCATTTATAAATTGTGTATGCAATTTAAAATTTAATTGACAAACTGCTTGGAAAATCCAATTATTCGAGCATGACGTTTCGAGAGATTTAGCAAATTTCATCATAATTAGAAGTATTATGAAATTAATAAATGCATTTCAAAATGTTTAGACCCCAAGTGAGACCTTCAGCGGCCTTAGTGAATGAACTTTTGGCGGGTCGCATCAATTGTGCAAAGGCAAATGAGACTTTAAAATTGACATGAGCCTCTTTCGCACATCAGATCTCGTCAAACATAATTTTTATATATTTACCCTTTACCTGTGAACTGAGAATGTTTTAAAAATTGGCAGATAATGAATGAAGTATTTGTGCATGACATTTTACTGTATAAGAATAAGCGATGAGGAGTTTTATACTTTTTTATAAACATATACATGTATAAAAAAATTTTTATATATATATACATATACATAATGATGTAAAAGTGGTGGCACTATATAGATGACAAATTTTTTTTCATTAATAAATAAAATTGCAGTTTGATCCTCATAAATGATTCTTTTAATTCTACGTTTTTTATGTGATATATATTATGACCTCCAAAAAATATGAACAAAAATTCTTGGTATGAAAAAATTAAATTGTAACTAGCGATATTCAATACAATTGTAAAGTTATATTACGTTACAAATATAAAAGAGTTTATATTATATAGCTACCGTAAACGAGTAGGTGATTTTCTGAATTTTTGAAATTAAAAAAAAATCAAATGGTAACTTTAATTTTTGCTATGTGTTGTAATAATTTAGTCAATGTCTGTTTCACATGTGCTGTGATGGAATAATGGTATGATAAAAATCGAATCCGTGCACTTTTTACACTTGTAAAGATAATTGGCAATACAATAGGTATACAAATTTTCACGAATTTATTTTGTAAACTTTGAAATACTGTTAATTAATAAAACTAAATATAAAGTATATTATAAGTTAATTTATTAATTTTTTTTATGTTAGTTCATGCTACCCTTTAGGTTTTAAGTATTGCGTAAAAACTGGCAGTATCGATGAATAATTGCTGAATTAATTGTGTCCACTTGACTCTGACGAGGTCGATTAGTTCGAAACTTTGTGTTGTGAAAAACGCGTGTTTTAAATAAAGGTGTGTAGAGAGCAGAGAGTGAAAAGAACCTTTGTCCCGAGACTCCCGAGCTATAGG
>NW_019379479.1:1070206-1096601 GCF_000648655.2 Copidosoma floridanum
TTACTTAGTTTTAAGAGTTGTTATTTCATTCTTTTAGATGATCCCATTGTTAAACAAAGCAAGGCATTTAATTTTACTTTTGGCAGAGCATGTATCGCGTTTTAAAAGTGAAGTAGACAACAGTTCAGAATCTTTTTTGAAGTCGTTATGCTCTCAAAAAGCAAGAATGGACAAAAATCTCAAAACTCCTCCATTGAATCAGCCAAACATTGTTTCAGGCGTGTGTGCTGGAGGTAAGCTGACTCTAAGCATTTAAATTTAAATTAATTTAAAAAAATAATGTTTTTGTGTTTCAGTGTTGTCTTATGCAGAAATAGCTGATTTGCATTGCATTATGTATATACTTTACACAGATACGTTTACATTGGACTCCAAAAATTCGTTACCACTTGCAAAATTATTTTCGGAAACATTTGGTAAATCAATTTCCAAATTTTCAGCTGGAGATACAAGTTGCTTCAATAAAGGAAATTTGTACATGTAACAATTAATCATGGTTAGTTAATTTTTTTTTTTAATTATTTTAATATACATCATCTAAATTTCACTTCGATTACTCTCCTAATACTATGAAAAAAATGAAAATAGTAACAAATATAATAATGGTAATAATTTTAAATGCTCATGGTACAAAATTACGTTACTACAAATTTTCATTTAATAACAAGGCAGTCACATTAATACTTATTAATAATTAGTACCTACAGGGAATTATATAGTGAGTGCGGATTTTATAATTTTTCAAGTCATAATTCTTACGTAATTCATAAAAAAATATTCCATGTTAACATTTACAATTACTTAAGTAAATTAAAAACTAATTCTTCCATTTATGGCGGTGGTGGATAGTATGTCCGTTGTGAGTTTGAAGGGGCCGATGATGCACCACTTGGAAAATAATTTGAACTTGGTGGATAAGAATACGGCTGATGAAACGATGGTTGGGAAGGTGTTGCTGATGATGGCGATGGTCTCATAGGTACAGCAACATTTATGTGCATTGGTGAAATATGATTCAAATTATTTACAGGAGGTGGTACGGAAATATTGGTTGGGGGAAAAACTGGCGTGAAAGATGAATTCCCTTGTGGAAAAGTTGATGAATATGGTGGAAAATGGCTTGTTACATCCATCGATTTTGTATTATCAGTAACATCAGCAGACTGACATCCATTCGCTGAAACAGCTGTACTCTCGGATTTAGAAACCTTGGCAGGTGCTGTCAAACAAATTATTCATTAGCCTACAGTTTTTCTGATATCCTACTTTTTTTTAAGTATTTTTTTTTTAATCTATTCATTACCATTTGATGCATTCAGTGGCGATTCTGTCAATGATTGCGTTGATGACTTGTCTTTGACAGATTCATTTGATGGCGTCATAGGCGGAGATTCTGGAGTTTTTGGATTGTTTGCTTGTGAATACAAATCTAATACTTGATGGCATATATCTATAAAATGGAATGTTTTCATTTTTTCATTTTAAAAATGAGTTATTAAATGAATTTTTAATGATAAACCTTCTAATAAATCCATTGTGACATCTTCAACAAACATGTCCCACCATCTTAAGTGTTTAGTTTGTCTTCCTGTCCAATCGATGACATCAAATTTGCTTAATTTTCCTGCAAGATACATAAGGGCTACTGCTATAATTTCTGGTTCCCACTGAAGTGACAATGTCGTGCATAAACTACAAATGGAATTAACAATATCAATAAAACCTGATAATATCAGATAATGATCAATAACCAACAATTATAAATTTTAGTGCTCACCTGTCATTAACAAATGTCCATGCCATTTGTACCATTTTTTGCAACTTATTCTTATCACCTGGAATCACATGAAATTACAAAATGTAAATCTTTTGGTTGAAGGTACGTTAAAAGTAGTTTGGCAAAACGGTTATTAGAATTTTAAAATACCCTTTAGACACTTTGCATATTTTAACAAATAGCTGTATGGGTGTTCCACTTGTAAGTCAAACTTGATGGTTTGCAACAGAATTCTTTCTAAAGTCATTACTTCTTCTTTAGGATCATCTCCAAAAGTTAGAAATTGTTGATCAGGAAGTAACGTTTTTGCAGTTTTGATTATGTCTTTGCATTTTTTTGGTGTTTCCTCTACTTTGCCAGCTAAAAATAAGCAACAGCAGGCTGTCACCTGAAATATGTTAAATCTCTGTTACCAGATCTTGAGGTTTAGAATTTTGCCTTAAAGTCATCAGACAACTTGACATTTATACTCACGTAACGAGGAAATGTTTTAAAGGAATGGAACATGTAAAACCGATGAAAATACACAACACCAGTGGCCATCGTGTTGTAGCCAAGATCCATTTTTGTTCCAACATCAATAATAAATCTGGCACCTTCTTTACGGTATCTGGATTCCGTGTCATAATCGATTCCATCCTGAATAGAGGGTGTATTTCGCAGTTCTTTCTTTTCATAGTACCAGCAGGGCATTTTCGAGTTTTTAATTTGATTGACGATAAAAGAACAAACCAGCATTGGCTTTGCCTTTCAAGCCGTTTTCCAACTTGACTCACTTCTCTTAAACAAAATGTATTGTTTCCCAGCAATGTTCCTCAATCAATATGTTTTTCTACTATATATATATACATATACATAATGATGTAAAAGTGGTGGCACTATATAGATGACAAATTTTTTTTCATTAATAAATAAAATTGCAGTTTGATCCTCATAAATGATTCTTTTAATTCTACGTTTTTTATGTGATATATATTATGACCTCCAAAAAATATGAACAAAAATTCTTGGTATGAAAAAATTAAATTGTAACTAGCGATATTCAATACAATTGTAAAGTTATATTACGTTACAAATATAAAAGAGTTTATATTATATAGCTACCGTAAACGAGTAGGTGATTTTCTGAATTTTTGAAATTAAAAAAAAATCAAATGGTAACTTTAATTTTTGCTATGTGTTGTAATAATTTAGTCAATGTCTGTTTCACATGTGCTGTGATGGAATAATGGTATGATAAAAATCGAATCCGTGCACTTTTTACACTTGTAAAGATAATTGGCAATACAATAGGTATACAAATTTTCACGAATTTATTTTGTAAACTTTGAAATACTGTTAATTAATAAAACTAAATATAAAGTATATTATAAGTTAATTTATTAATTTTTTTTATGTTAGTTCATGCTACCCTTTAGGTTTTAAGTATTGCGTAAAAACTGGCAGTATCGATGAATAATTGCTGAATTAATTGTGTCCACTTGACTCTGACGAGGTCGATTAGTTCGAAACTTTGTGTTGTGAAAAACGCGTGTTTTAAATAAAGGTGTGTAGAGAGCAGAGAGTGAAAAGAACCTTTGTCCCGAGACTCCCGAGCTATAGGCCTCGAACGACCCTATAGTGTGAACCGAACGACGAAGTCGTACGTACCTATTTTCCGGTTTGTTTACGGTTTACGGCAAACTTGTATTTGTAATTTGTATGTTTAGTTGAGTTAAGCACAATCGCGAACCGTGAGCTGCAAAAACTGCAGTTTGATCATTAAGTAATTTATTAGTAAGTACCAATAATGGCAAGCTACTTTGGAGAAGTAATACAACCTAGTTCAAGGGCTTTTTGGAACGATGATGATGATGACGAAATTATTGACAGTAATCAAGAAAATAGGTAATTATTTTAATTCAACTACATAACCTTTTACAGTACAAATACGAAAGCTTATCATAAGAAAATTTTTTAAGTATTTGAATTCAACCAATTGTACGACCTTAATTAAAATACAGTTTTTCTTTTTTACCCCAGAGGATTCGTAATTAAATGGCTTGAAGAAGAACCATCATTTTTCGAAAAATTGTTGGTTATTGAAGGAGAAATGATGACTGGTAAAAAAAAAAATCCATCGTATTCAAATTTTTTTTAAATATTTGAGCAATTGAGTTGACTCATTTGATCATATTCCAGACTTTGCAACTAATTGCCTATTTGAAAGCACTACCCGCTGTATTTGCACCATAGGTTGTGAATCTGACAAGTACTTTACAAAAGTGTATCAAGTTGGAGATCTATGCATTTGTGTTATTGGTATAAAGCTCGATTTGGCACTTACTGGACAGTTGTCTTCAGCTGTAATACTTCACATTACTTGATAATCTTATTATTTATTACTTAGTTTTAAGAGTTGTTATTTCATTCTTTTAGATGATCCCATTGTTAAACAAAGCAAGGCATTTAATTTTACTTTTGGCAGAGCATGTATCGCGTTTTAAAAGTGAAGTAGACAACAGTTCAGAATCTTTTTTGAAGTCGTTATGCTCTCAAAAAGCAAGAATGGACAAAAATCTCAAAACTCCTCCATTGAATCAGCCAAACATTGTTTCAGGCGTGTGTGCTGGAGGTAAGCTGACTCTAAGCATTTAAATTTAAATTAATTTAAAAAAATAATGTTTTTGTGTTTCAGTGTTGTCTTATGCAGAAATAGCTGATTTGCATTGCATTATGTATATACTTTACACAGATACGTTTACATTGGACTCCAAAAATTCGTTACCACTTGCAAAATTATTTTCGGAAACATTTGGTAAATCAATTTCCAAATTTTCAGCTGGAGATACAAGTTGCTTCAATAAAGGAAATTTGTACATGTAACAATTAATCATGGTTAGTTAATTTTTTTTTTTAATTATTTTAATATACATCATCTAAATTTCACTTCGATTACTCTCCTAATACTATGAAAAAAATGAAAATAGTAACAAATATAATAATGGTAATAATTTTAAATGCTCATGGTACAAAATTACGTTACTACAAATTTTCATTTAATAACAAGGCAGTCACATTAATACTTATTAATAATTAGTACCTACAGGGAATTATATAGTGAGTGCGGATTTTATAATTTTTCAAGTCATAATTCTTACGTAATTCATAAAAAAATATTCCATGTTAACATTTACAATTACTTAAGTAAATTAAAAACTAATTCTTCCATTTATGGCGGTGGTGGATAGTATGTCCGTTGTGAGTTTGAAGGGGCCGATGATGCACCACTTGGAAAATAATTTGAACTTGGTGGATAAGAATACGGCTGATGAAACGATGGTTGGGAAGGTGTTGCTGATGATGGCGATGGTCTCATAGGTACAGCAACATTTATGTGCATTGGTGAAATATGATTCAAATTATTTACAGGAGGTGGTACGGAAATATTGGTTGGGGGAAAAACTGGCGTGAAAGATGAATTCCCTTGTGGAAAAGTTGATGAATATGGTGGAAAATGGCTTGTTACATCCATCGATTTTGTATTATCAGTAACATCAGCAGACTGACATCCATTCGCTGAAACAGCTGTACTCTCGGATTTAGAAACCTTGGCAGGTGCTGTCAAACAAATTATTCATTAGCCTACAGTTTTTCTGATATCCTACTTTTTTTTAAGTATTTTTTTTTTAATCTATTCATTACCATTTGATGCATTCAGTGGCGATTCTGTCAATGATTGCGTTGATGACTTGTCTTTGACAGATTCATTTGATGGCGTCATAGGCGGAGATTCTGGAGTTTTTGGATTGTTTGCTTGTGAATACAAATCTAATACTTGATGGCATATATCTATAAAATGGAATGTTTTCATTTTTTCATTTTAAAAATGAGTTATTAAATGAATTTTTAATGATAAACCTTCTAATAAATCCATTGTGACATCTTCAACAAACATGTCCCACCATCTTAAGTGTTTAGTTTGTCTTCCTGTCCAATCGATGACATCAAATTTGCTTAATTTTCCTGCAAGATACATAAGGGCTACTGCTATAATTTCTGGTTCCCACTGAAGTGACAATGTCGTGCATAAACTACAAATGGAATTAACAATATCAATAAAACCTGATAATATCAGATAATGATCAATAACCAACAATTATAAATTTTAGTGCTCACCTGTCATTAACAAATGTCCATGCCATTTGTACCATTTTTTGCAACTTATTCTTATCACCTGGAATCACATGAAATTACAAAATGTAAATCTTTTGGTTGAAGGTACGTTAAAAGTAGTTTGGCAAAACGGTTATTAGAATTTTAAAATACCCTTTAGACACTTTGCATATTTTAACAAATAGCTGTATGGGTGTTCCACTTGTAAGTCAAACTTGATGGTTTGCAACAGAATTCTTTCTAAAGTCATTACTTCTTCTTTAGGATCATCTCCAAAAGTTAGAAATTGTTGATCAGGAAGTAACGTTTTTGCAGTTTTGATTATGTCTTTGCATTTTTTTGGTGTTTCCTCTACTTTGCCAGCTAAAAATAAGCAACAGCAGGCTGTCACCTGAAATATGTTAAATCTCTGTTACCAGATCTTGAGGTTTAGAATTTTGCCTTAAAGTCATCAGACAACTTGACATTTATACTCACGTAACGAGGAAATGTTTTAAAGGAATGGAACATGTAAAACCGATGAAAATACACAACACCAGTGGCCATCGTGTTGTAGCCAAGATCCATTTTTGTTCCAACATCAATAATAAATCTGGCACCTTCTTTACGGTATCTGGATTCCGTGTCATAATCGATTCCATCCTGAATAGAGGGTGTATTTCGCAGTTCTTTCTTTTCATAGTACCAGCAGGGCATTTTCGAGTTTTTAATTTGATTGACGATAAAAGAACAAACCAGCATTGGCTTTGCCTTTCAAGCCGTTTTCCAACTTGACTCACTTCTCTTAAACAAAATGTATTGTTTCCCAGCAATGTTCCTCAATCAATATGTTTTTCTACTGACTAATATGTACATACAGATGTAGAATTTTCATTCTTGACTTCAAAAACCATTGTTTTGCTTTTATTTATTTATTTATTTTTTTAAACTAAAACACTCAAAAGCAGAAGTCCGAAAGTATCAATAGTACATTTAAGTATATCAATATCACTGTTGGTTTCACTAGTATATGACATTTATTTAGTACGCGATGGCAACCAACTCCAATTGCATGCCAATAAATATTGTAATTGATTTTAGCATTTACCGAGTGCACATGAATTAGGTATGATTGTGCAAAAAACACTTTACACGTACCGCATAGAACAACAAAGCTTGTCCATTGTTTGGAGCCCAGAGGTTAGTTTGGTAATTTGTTGACTATTCAATAACATACGTCCAAAATGGTGAGAACGCACTTGTGCTTGTAATTAATGAATTATGAAGGCGCTCGACATTTAATTACTAATATTTAATGATAACTTGTTGCTTAAATGTATCGTAAGCAAATAAATAAAAGTTGACTCGTGTGCTATACAGACTACTCACACAGACCGGTGCTCCGAAACGTTGTATATACATGACATATGTAATTATCAGTGAGCATTGCCGCGGGAACTCGGGAAAGAAAAAACATCACTGATTTATCAAACACTACTTATGCAGTCTGTACTTATGGATGGGCGCTTACAATATACTTACCGTATAGCAACACAGGAACCCAAACGCATTTCTTTTGTTTCAACACTTTGCACCTACCTACTTGCCGCTATTTCATATAAAAATCACATTACCACGCAAGTAGATTAAGAGGAGTGCTATACCTATATAATTATGTATAGTTCCTGCGTGCGTATTGCATCAATAAAAGTCAATAAGACTGCGCATGATGAAAGTTTTTTAAATTTTTTTCCACCAAGCAAGTGCATGGTAGAAGCATTAAAAAAAAAAAAAATGATTAAAATTGCATGCCACTAAGTACAAATACACAAAATGTGTATAAAAAAATTAATATTTACTACTGCGTTACACATATATTTAGTATACCTGTACTTATATACTCTCATATGCGTGTTTTTTTTTTCACTCTATGTAATTACCCACATACACAGATATATATCTATATAATCTGGGTCTCGATCAACACGTTCGTATTTTGCAAATACTGATTCAAGTATTTTTGGGGCTTTGTAAATTCGTATTTCTTTTACCCATCTCAGCTGCAACTGACAAAGATACGTCTTCGTGATGTTATAAGTATACCCACATAAGATCTAGCTCAGTAGTCAATAAGTGATGATTTCAATTTAGAATTTGACAATACTTTTGAATGAATTAATGTTAATTTATAATTTTGTATTATAAGTACTTGAAACTACCTCCGTATGTTTACGTAGAGTATATTATATTTATACGTTAATTAACATTAATCAGTGCTGGTTGTTGCTTATGTAGAAATGATGTAAATCGGTAACCGGCAAACTGGCTTTCGTCTTTTAGAAATTAACAAACTCTTGGGAAATCGATCAACCATATGCATCGATGCATCAACTGAGAGTATAAGCATGAATAAGTTGTGGTTTCCGAGCAAGGTGGCGCAACGTGCGCTATTCTTGAGGGAAATTTTTGTCTTTCAACCACCTTTTGTTCCTGTAACTGTCCGTTAGGCGGCCAACATAGATTATCGGCTTTTCCGCAAGTGTCAAAAATTGAATATCGATTCGGTTGATACATATGTTGTAACGAGCCTTAAGCTCTGGCGGAGCACCCCAACTACGTAGGTACACTTGTAGGTTTCTCGAGGCAAGGAGCAGCTGAGTGACCTTTTAAACATTTTGTTTCCGCTAAACAATAGTACTTCGATGGCACGAAGCAAATAAAAACAAGAATTAGCAACTATCTGTAATGAAAGGTTTTCGAAATACTGCCTACAGAGTTAAAGATGAGTTAAGTCAAGAAAAGATGGACGATGACTCGGTTTCTATTTATAAAAATTTAGCCACGCGAGAGTTCTTTTCCTTTTCATCGCGCATTTGGGTACTCTCAAATTCTTTATTTTTCCGAATTCTTCGGCAACAACAAACTTTTTTCGTATAGCATCAATATTAATTTTTTTGTTTCACCGGAATCGCGTCTAGTAAAATTTTCCATCAAAACTAAATCACCTCCTTTGTATATATATATATCCATGCGCACCCCCTGTGCTTGATAAACTCATTTGAAAAAAAAAAGTCTCCAAGCGCGTGGCTGCAGCTCTTTCAAATAGAATGCAATTTTATGAAAATGCGACATGTCATCCCCAATAAGCCAATATTGTGCACCTTTACGGCTCGAAACCTTACATCCCAATAGCCGTCGAGCTGTTCGAGGGTCACCGTAACGCCGACACGTACGCGTATAGGAAAGATAACGAAAAATTGAAAAACAAACCGAAGGGAGAGGGAAAAAAAAAAACCAAGAGATAAAAGACGAGGTAAAAGCGAAGAAAGCGCGTGCGAGCGAAGCGAAGAATATGAGTATGAATAAAACCGAGAGATGATGATAATAATAATACACGACAAAGATTGTGATGGGAAGGAGAGAATGTACGTGCACGCGTATATAAGGTGCGGAGAAACTAAGCGGCTATCTGTATACGGTGACGAGGAGCGTTCCCGCGTAGGAATAAAATAGTAGGTGGGCATATATATATATATATACACATGGCAACACACAAGGGGCGCGCTCGGTCTCTCTTATCTGCGGATAACAGACGCGAGCCAACCAAACACCAGCTGCCACATGGAAATTATCTACGTAAGTATAGGCGATGCCTCCCCGCAGCTACATTCATATACGGCAGAGGTACGACGAGCAATGATGCAGTATTAGGTATACCTACACCTCGTTTTCTTGGTTGTTTTTTTTTTTTTTTTTTTTTTGTTCTTCCGCAATTATACCCATCACAAAAATCGACTGGTCCCTCAAGGAATATACTTACGGATTTTAATAAAGCTGCAGGCAAGTATATAGTGCTCGCACATGTGACATATATATGTGGATGTACAGGTAAATGAGAGAGAGAGGAAAAAGAGAAAAGATGATGAGCAGGTCTCTCGCGCGTTACGTAACAAGATGTGCGCGGGGGCCCGAGTGAAGAAGCGTCCGTATCGTAAGAATGGACCACCCAGGATGGAGGAAAAAAAAAAGGTCGAGAGAGTGAGTCGGTCTTTACTGTTGCTGCCGGTCTTGAGGGCCGACGAAGAGGCTCCTCGGGAGGGTTGAGCGCGAGAACGATGAACCTCTCCATCAGCCGGACCCAGAGAGAGAGAGGACAGCTTTTCTTTTCTCTCTTTGGAGGTGCAACGCACGCATCAGTGGAATTGTTCGTGCGCGGACTCGAATTCAGCTATACATTGCCACTGTTGAGGAGAGAGGGGGGTAGGGGGAAAAAAAAGGCCTATGGCTGCACTCTTCGTAACTGCATGTACACGATGTATAATATTATTATGTGCGTTCTCGCGTATCGCGATGGGTGGGCCCGGCTCCTCTCGAGGTGTTAATCGGGAGATACGTGCCGGCTACCGTGTGCATCACTACTCCTATGCTCAATTAGTGTACACGTGGGAATATACATATACATATATATATATACCTACCACGATGCCATCTTTTATCTATACGTCCCACGTAATACGTACAGGTATATATTATGTGTACACTCTCGCGCTCGCATGATTATTCTTATTTGCCCCTCGAGTACGTATAGGTGGGCGTGTATATTTTTATACATTGATTCCGCGGAGACACGGCATCGTCATCGGCAGCGGAACAGAGGCCTCCCTTGTTGTGTTGTTTCCGAGCGCATCAGCGCACACCTAAAACACTTATTTATAGGTAGGTATACATAATTATATATATTATATACGTATAACTCCGTTTGTGCATATTATGCCGTTGCGGCTCCGACGCTTCTTTCGTATGGCACTCTCTTGTGTTTAACGCACACGTCGTGTCTATTCGTGTCCATCCCACTATTTTCTGCTGTATCATCGGCACATCGACGTCCGCGATGGTCAAGCGAGAGCTACTTTCAATGGAAAATGGAGCATAAAATCATCGGAAAAAATTGTATTTCAGGAAAAAAAAAAGGTGCTACAACGACTTCAAAGCATTTTAATGAGTCCATATTAAGTATTATTATTATTATTATTATGTGGATGATCTAAATTTTTTTTTTCAAGATTTTCACCTTTTTTTTTTCTTCATTTCGTACTTTTGAGATATCAAAGAAATGTTTCCCACGCTTCACGATGGTGCTGAATTATTACACTTGACACTTGGTTGTATGATGATACGCGTCGCCTCTTCGACGCCACCCATTACCGTTGATTTTCTATCACAAAAACAAAACGACCCAATCATCCCGAAGAGTAAAATTTTTCCCCCCCAAATTGCATAGTACTTATGTATTTATTCAACATTTGAGAGACATTTTTGTCTGGTTGGTATAAAATCAAATCTCTGTTTCATTTTTCTTATGTCCAAAATCTACAATTTCTCGTAGACAGGAAAGCTCGGCTTTGAACACACACGCGCGCACACACTCGGTAACACCGGAAGTGTAGCCAGCATTTTGGCCTTGGATGAAAACGAGGTCTCAACGGGCACTCGATTATCGCGCGCGCGCGCGTGCCCTGTTACCCGGTGAATTTCGGAGGAGCGTAATTGCCAGGGAAAATATTGTTCCCTTGTCAATAACTGGGCGAGTGGTGGTGTCTTTTTTTCTCCTCCTCCTCTTTTTGATCTACATGCATGTGCAGAGAGTCTGGGGGGCGAGTTTGCGAGCACACGCGCACACACACACATAGGCGAGAGGAAAAGATGTAGATACTTGTCGTCGCGCTTGCAGTGTACTGTATACCTACGTTGTACAGGTTGTACCCATAGTAGGTATATATTTATGTGTGTAGCGACAGGGGATGGGACGAGCAGGGCGGAGAAGTACACACCCACAGTCAGTCAGTCGGAGGTTACCTCTCCCTCCCACCCCTCTCTTGGGGAGCTTCACCCACGGATTCGGTGGGAAATGAAAAGAGGATGAGAAAAGCTGTGCTCCACGCGTACCCACGAAAAGGATGGGAGGGTGGAAAAAAAAAAAAAAAAAAAAAAAGGCGAAAGTGAATGGAGGCGCGGGAGAGAAAACGAGCACCGGGGGGTTGGTCGGGTTTTTGGTTCGCGTCGCGCGTGCTACGCGGCAGTGGTGGTGCTGGTGCTACACTTCTATTTGCAAAAACAAAGTTTGCACGGGACAAACAGGAGCCTGTCTGCCGTGTGTACATGTACCACACACACACACACACACACACACACACACACACGTTACTTTATATACATATATATATATATATATATAGTATGGGTGTATTATAAGTACATGCGCACATGGTTATATTGGTTCTATGCATATATGAGGAAATCCAATCCAAATCGACCATTTTACGTCACAAAAAAAAATTAAAATTTTTTTTGAGGCACACCTTTGCAATAAATTTTTTCTTGTTCTATGTACCCTCAGAAATAAGGGAAAAATAGTGTGCAAGAAATTCAGGCTTTGTGACATTGTTTTTCACGACTCTGAAGATTTTAATCATTGATTTTCGAAAAGAGTGCATGATTCCCCGGGACACAGGTACTCTCGCGTACTGTATAGACTACTTGACATGGGCTAATGGGGACTTAGATGTATATCTAAGGTAAATCGGGGGTGCTGAACACAATGAACATGGTTACAAATCGATATCTCGATTACTTTTCGAGATATCGATATAACGAGCAACATAATCTAAAAATTACGGGGCGAAAAAAAATTTTTTTTTTTTTTGAGGCACACCTTTGAACCAAATTTTTTCTTGCTGTATATACCTCCAGAAACAAGGAAAAAATTGTGTACAAGTACTTTGGGCTTTGTGACACAGTGTTTTTTATGGCTCCGAAGGGTATAATACTTGATATTTCAAAAATACTAAGTGAACATGATACGTGCGACTTGTACTGCGTTTTTAAAGCAGCTTGTCGTTTTTATACTATACCACGATAAGTTTCTTTTTTTGAGGAACCTGACTAGATTAAACAGGACTTAATTAACAAAAAGACGCTTGAATTTATCAAGTTTTCGGTTAAAACATAAAAAAAAAAAAATTACCAATTTTTTCAAGTTTGAATAAATATTACCATATAGTTTTAGATTAATTATTTATTATCTTATAATAACTCACATAACTTAACAGTAAGTATTGAAGTTATAATAAATTACTAGGGATTATAAATTGTGCATGAATTAGACATAGCAGTTATTTCATTATAATCTCGCTCACTTATTTTAAATATATTTTTTTTTGATATACGAATCGGCTCATCAATTTTGCACAGTACTTGTGTTGGAAATACAGTGTAAACGTCATTATTCTTTGGCCAACGAAAATTTTTTTTTGTTCTCTCTAAAAATCTAACAATTAATGCATTTTTATTAATTTTTTCAAGTTGACCAGGGTACCACTGGTCGTATATTACTACTACCCACTCTCCAACTTTGAAATTTTTTGTTGATTGAAACGGTGAAATATTCTTACTTTTAGCATCATTATTTACAATTTCTTTCGCATCATATGTAACTACACTATCAATCTTATAATGTTCGCAACCAGTATCTATATTACAATGAGAGCACGATAAATAATTGAATGACAAACTTTTACTGTTAGACTTGGACCACATAACTTGATGAACTTTTGAAGTTGCTGGAACTGGCTTTAAATCTTCGGGAACAAGACTATCAATCATTTTAATTTTTTCTTCATCGATACAAAATGAATTTATTTTGCTGCTAGAATTATTTATGCATTGTACCATATCATTTGCACATAAAATATCATGGCCAAAAGTAACATGTCTATCACACATTTCTTTAACAGTACCTCCAATCGCATCAGCTATACTTTTGCCATGACCAGCAGCTGTAAAATTCCATGTAGCGCTTGTTAGATTTAGTTTATTACAGAAAAAATGCAGTAGATAGAAATTAATTTTATTTTTGTACTGTGTCGATGGTCCATCGGATTGAAAATGGTATAGTATAAAAACGACAAGCTGCTTTAAAAACGCAGTACAAGTCGCACGTATCATGTTCACTTAGTATTTTTGAAATATCAAGTATTATACCCTTCGGAGCCATAAAAAACACTGTGTCACAAAGCCCAAAGTACTTGTACACAATTTTTTCCTTGTTTCTGGAGGTATATACAGCAAGAAAAAATTTGGTTCAAAGGTGTGCCTCAAAAAAAAAAAAAATTTTTTTTCGCCCCGTAATTTTTAGATTATGTTGCTCGTTATATCGATATCTCGAAAAGTAATCGAGATATCGATTTGTAACCATGTTCATTGTGTTCAGCACCCCCGATTTACCTTAGATATACATCTAAGTCCCCATTAGCCCATGTCAAGTAGTCTATACAGTACGCGAGAGTACCTGTGTCCCGGGGAATCATGCACTCTTTTCGAAAATCAATGATTAAAATCTTCAGAGTCGTGAAAAACAATGTCACAAAGCCTGAATTTCTTGCACACTATTTTTCCCTTATTTCTGAGGGTACATAGAACAAGAAAAAATTTATTGCAAAGGTGTGCCTCAAAAAAAATTTTAATTTTTTTTTGTGACGTAAAATGGTCGATTTGGATTGGATTTCCTCATATATGTATATTAGCTTGGCACTTGACCCGTGACATATAATACAAGGTGGATTATCGTCGTGTACGTACGAGAAAAGAAAAGCGCAGCACATCCCTTGAATCTGCTCTCTCTCTCTCTCTCGTTATAATCTTCTAGCGCATTACATTATAGCTGTGCTAACTCGATGTATCTGTTGTGTATCATTGGGCAAAAACAACAGCCCTTCCTTTTTTTCCTCTTCTATGGCTCCTTTTCGCGCTGATCAATCACTGAGCCAAACATTGTATTTATACTCGTATACGAGAGGTATAAATATATCTATACATAAAATATATTCCAGCTTGTACATATTTATAATGATGCGTAACTCACGTAATACCAGCAACATATACACATCGGTGGCGGAAACGCGAAAATAAAATAAGCTTGCCGGCTTCGAGTGGCGAGCAAATGGTATAGCCGATCGATCGAACGAGCAGTTAGGTTCTGTGTTATTGTTTCGCTGAGAGGCTGGTGGTGGATGGTGGTGCCGCCGATTAAAGGGTTAAGAGGCTGGATGTGCCCTTGCCCGCCCGCGACTATACACTTACTTACTAACTAACCATACGGATCCATCCCGTGTATATATACCTACGTAGTTTTCGTTGGACGAGTTGTGCAAATGTTTATCCTGTGTAGCCCCTCTCGCTCTGTATGTATATAAACCTCCCGTGCCTGCAGACGGACAAACCAACGGCTGGCATACACCCATCGACCGGGTGTACGCGCGGAGAGCGGATCCGCGCTTCCGATGAGCCGTGCACAGTCGTTGCGGGGGCCAAACATCGACAGCCCGCGCGCCGAGGGACCCATATATATGTACCCAGGTGGACACAAAAATACACCTCGACGCAAATAAAATCGGCCGCGAGAGCGCCCCTGCAATTAGCCCTTTTTTTTTTTTTTTTTTTTTTTTCATTCCCGACCCTCCCATATATAGGTATCTCAATGGCTCGACTCCCTTTCTCCATCCGCGTCGCGCGCGTGTGCTTTTAATTTAGCGGCCGGCAGGCAAATGTTTGCGCCACTACCTCCCCCCTGTGTATGGGTACGTGGCATCATCATCATCCCTGTCGCACTCTCTCGGCGTCCTGTACACATGCTTGATATGTCTCGTGCACGCGCCGGAAAAGCGCAAGTGTATAAGTATAATATATAGGAGGAGCCAATCCACCGGTGATGGTCGGCTTTTCAAGTCGCGCGCGACAGGTGCACCCCATATATATATATATTATAACGATACAGACGAGATTTCCGGACTCGCGTGTTTTTTCTTCCCTACACGAGAGAGAGAGAGAGAGAGAGAGAATTGATAAAGATTGTGTCGAGCGACGGAGGGAGGGCGTGAGAAAGCACGAGCGTGAGAAAATTGTCGGTCCGAGCACACGCGCTTTGCATAATTTACGAGGGCATCATCGATTAATGCGCGCGACGCGCGAGCGAGTGAATATAGGTATACACCCACGCGGCCCGTGTCACCTTGTGTACACACATACGCGGCCGAGCTCCCCTGGGGAGGGGGGGGGGGTGGAAACGTACATTTATAATATCACGATGATTGACGACGGCGATAAGTTATTGCGACGAGCCGGAAGGGTGAACGGGGGGGAGGACGGACGCGTGCAATTACGCGACTCTCGCCACGCGTCGGGCGATGCCTACACCCGTGTAAGTAGCTCCTTCCTACTTACCTGCGATGTACATATATATATATAATATATACCCATCGTAAATATCGACGCGCGACGTTTAAGTATGTCTAATAACCCGAGCGCTCCCGTCATATATTTCCCCGTAGCGCTGCCGTTGGGACTCTAAGGTAAACCTCGCGCGCATTCACACATACATATCGGGGGAGTCCTCGAGTGTGTCCAGCACACGCGACCGGAAGCGTAATATATTCGAGCCCCACTCATCTCTCTCCGTTATAGTGTATAGGTTTTACTGTCCGCTACCCCACGCCCTGTATATGTTTATACCTATACTACTACCCCCTTCTTCTTCTTGCGCCCTGCCGCAGAGGGACCGACCGACTTTGGGCTGCTTTGCACGCGCCCACGTAACCCCATTATACATCATTATGCGTGCGCGCACGTGCTGTATCTGCGGTCCGAGTCATTATTTCACGATTACACCGCGGCCCGTGTAGGTATAACGTATATACATATACATATAGGTATATATCCCACGTATCCGCATACGTGTATTATAACGCGGTATTAGGAGCATCCACCACATGGCCCTGATCAACGTTTACCCTTTTCGACTCCCTCGCCCCTACCGGTACACTCGCGTATGTATGTATACATATATCGGACGATATACTTGATAATCTCAATATACTTGTTTGTTTTATACACTTCATGCGCCTTAGTTTAATATTATAATTATGTGGTATTTGAAACAACAGGTTTTACATAATATATATTTATAAAGTTTCAACTTTTCGTAAGTTGCCTCGTTGAGGTTGATTCGCAAAGACAAATCTTCAGCAGCCAACATCCCAATAGTTGTATACATCATTTTTTTTTTTTTTTATTAACTTTAAATAGGTACAATGTTAAATTGTTTTTTTAATTATTCAGTTCCTCAGTCTCTATTCAATGCGTTTCATGGCTTGGCTCTCCGTGTCGCAAAATTTTTAATTATCTCGTCATGGTTTAGCACATTGGAAATCGGAGCAATTGAATTTCATTGGGATCCACCCTGTTGTGCTTTCCATCATTGTACCTGACCGGATAACAATATAATACAATGCTAAAATTCCACTCTTGGGATAAGTATTGTCTGCACGTCTCAATAACGATTAAAATTCTTTGCCCACAAACGGTGCATTAATATACAAACATAAGTACATGACGATTTCTCACTTTTTCATGCGATTTCTCGATAATTTTAAGGTTTTGTTTCTCTCTTTTTCTCTCGATTATTCTTTTTCGGTATGTATACCTATACCTGCTTTGGGTTGTAAGAACTATTTGTTTATCCCATGTACGTAACTGTACGTAATGCAACGATACCTTGCCCCCCCCCCCCATTCCGGAGTCAACTCTCAGTAAATCTGCCGTGCAAATGTATCTGCTCTAAAAGTTGGTAGTGGCGTATACCTCGGTCATTTCGGTCGATCATTATGTAACACCTGTGGAGATAATCTTAATTTCATTAGCAAGTAAACCGGTATATAATTACCTATACCTATAATAATACTTGGTCAAATAAAATTAAATAGAAATTTCAGTAAAGCGAAATGGGTAACCGAAGAAATACAGGTATACATATATGTATATCCACCTTTGTTATTGAGAGCCGCAAAATTTTTGTACAGTACCTATATATATACCGTAGCCTGTATTATGATTCACCCACGTGCAGGTATAAATATACCAATATAGGTATACTAGCTCGGGATGGGGAATAATGGGTGCTCGACAGCAGTGGGCCGCAACCAAAAATTACTTTTTTAAATGTCGACTTATCATCCTCGATAATAAAGCCTTCCGAGGCAAGTCGGGCCCGGTGGTCACGCACCGGCGCGCCCAACACCCCTCGACTCACACTTTGTAGGTATATAGGAAACCCAATTTCTTCTCTTAATTATGCGCATGCCCCGTCAAAAATGTCACTTTTCCGCCTATCTCATGCAACCGCCTCGTGCGTGTATAATGTACGCCAATACCCGTTCACGCCCTCACCTCCTCCGCCACTATTACAAGCTTTTACGCTGGTTATAAACGGAATCAATTATCATGCGTATATATAGGTGTTGTACCTATACGTGGACGTCTATCGTCCAGCTGCCTTTTCACCCCTGCGCCATTTGATTCGTCTCCTCCTCCGTTGCACCTTGACCGTTACTGCATTATCCACGTATTTCGTGAAATTGTTGCAGCCTCTCTTTCGACCATCGCCACACCAATAATGTACCAATGATGTCTTGATATAATTATAAATCTATATACATTTTGGAGAATTATACATCGTGAAAATTGATTCAAGTCCATACATATACCCAATTCTTTGAATCAAAGAAAATTTCTTTACCCTCATTCCGTTGAATATTTTCTTTTAATTGAAACAAATTTTATCGATCCGAAAAAAAAACATTTCGTACAACTAAATGAGAAATTCGTAATTAAAAAAAGAAAATTTGAATTTAATAAAATATTATTTTCAATCAACTTATATTTTTTTACTCATATAAGAAAATATTTAACGAAATGAGGGTAAAGAAATTTTCTTTGATTCAAAGAATTGGGTCGCTCATTGATGTGGTTTCGGCTTTCAAATAAAAACGAAGGGATGAAAAATAAAAAAAATACCCCATCTGCTCTACATTTTTTACCTTTGACTTAAAAAAAAAAAAAGTGAGTGATGGGGTGTTTAACGGCAGATTCGTCGCACCGCGAACAAATTCGGCCGCACAGGGATTGTTCGACTATCTGCCGTTTCCCCGAAGCGCGGGGATTATTTATACGCGCGATGCGTATGTGTGTAGACCGAGTGCACCGGGTGTAGATACTGTAGATGTAAAGGGTATAGGTATGGGTTGCTGATTAAAAATTCCCGCCGTGAGGCTCGTTATTCGCGCGATTCACCACCTGCCCGGTTAAACGATGGTTTGCTATGCGCGTCGAGTTTTTCCAGCGCGGGGGAGGAGGAAAAAGAAGGGAATCGACAGCCGATGAGCTCTTTTAAACGGCTCGGGTCCAGCTTGTTTTGCGGGGGGGTACATACATACGTGTCGATGGGTGTTGTATATTACGTCCTTGTCCATGCCAGGCGGTGTAGTATCGAGCGATCGAAGGACCTTCATGGGGGTGGTTGTATATATATATATATATGCACGCCTGTATACACGCACGTTGTACATCAGAGAGCCCCGCGGACTGCTGCCGGTAACGAGTATTTGCTGGGCAGCTCGATGCATAGTTAATGATTTGTCAACTCGGCTCTACCCTGTATACATCACCCATGGTGCACTTGTACTATAATAGTGGTGGTGGTGGTAACGGCAACAGCCATACATATATACATACCTATATACATGTATACTTGGTGCGTGCTGACTAGGCCATACATAATAACGCTCTCTCCTGCCCGGAGCTCGGATCATTTCTCTCTATACCTATACAGCTAGTAGCGGCGTGTAGGAGGGCACGGCTTGCAAACACCAATCCTTATGCAAATATGCAACCATCCCCCATTCGTCTCTCGCGCCCTCCTCTTCTTTGCGCCAACGTTGCAATAAACGCGGATAACAAATTAACACCCCAATTTCGTCGTCCACCCGTGCGTGTATATATATATATATATATATATATATATATATACATGTTCCTATGTAGGCTTATATGGATCATCGGGCTTACGGGGCTCATGATTTTTTCATACCGCTCCTTTTACGTGATGAGATATTGCCCACTTTTCTCGATGATTAATACAATACATTGTCACAGTTTTACTTAACGTGGCAGTAGCTCATCCTCGTTTATCTAACCATACATTACAGATTCTCATGACAAACGAATAATTGGCAATAGTGAGTGTAACAAAACAAGGGGTGATAAATAAAGGTGTGACGATTCAAGATAAGTTTACAATAAAAGTCATCCCTGTACCGATTTATACATTGGATATTGGTAGATTTTTTATTGATTTGGGGAAAAGAAAAAAAAAAAAATTTTAAGTAAAATTACGCAAGAACGATTGATTTTCATTATAGGATTGAAAACCCTAGCTGGTGGCTCAACGTTTAAAAAATAAAATTAACACCTAATATAATTTGATTGTGTAATATACCAGTGATTCCCTATACGATTGGCAACAATGAATTATTGTAGAACAAACAATAAGGGCGTCGAGATGCGCTGCCCCATGATGTAATAAATTACCGTCACTGTATAGTACATACACACACAATGCACAAGTGAGCGAGAGCAACCGTGAAATTTCATCGATGCCATAGGTCGAGAGTTTCCTCCTATTAGTCAGCGAGGATTACACGCTGACGTATGTAATATGTATACTGGGACTAGTCGGAGCTACCGATCTTTTTTACGCACCGCATGCCTATATATATATATGTGTGCACCGTGAAAAGGAAGAGACAACAATAAACCAGAAATGCACAGACCTGCGCGCGGTCTTGTGTAAGAGAAGTAGCATATCGGAATCAGAGGTGGCAAAGGAAGCGGCGAAACCCTCCTCGGTTGGGCTGGTAAAAAATGTCTGTTGGACCGTCGACGGCAAGCACATCGAACCGAATAAAGCACCCATACCCACTTATATACATATATACACCTATAAATGCGGCACATGCAGCTATAACCGTGGATGTATACATGTATACATTTTAGTTGCAGAGTAAAAGGGCCTATGGGTATATATATACTTGTACGTGAGGCTAACGAGATCAGAGAGCGCGGAGTTCCGGGGTTTGGCTACCCGCCTATGCCTCTGTTTGCCGATTGGCTTAAATCAGCGCTAAGCCGATCCAATCCAATCGAGAGCTACCCGGCACCCATACATACATTTTATTACGATGTACCTATATATGTACAGGATGCCCCCCGGCACCGCATGGACGATCGTCATGCAACGCACCTCCACCACCGTGAAGATCACGGCCCCCATCCTTTTCTCTCTCTCTCTCTGCGTGACCGTCCGATGCGGCGAGGGGCCCCGAGGCCGAGATCGCGGAGAATCTATTTCTATTGGTATAAGTATATGTACACCCATGTATGGACAAAGTAGACGTGTATATATATATGGGGACCGCTACGGTATATGCTTACTTCGTATAGGTACACATTTTTCATTTGTCAACGATGAAACGGCATCAATCGGGGTGCCGGCGTTCAAGCCTTGTTTGTTGTTCCATCCTCCTCCGTTAAATGCATATACATACATAATCCACGGGTGTATATTTATGTTGCCGTATTATAAAATACCCTCCTACGGAGAATTTACTTACATGTGTACGTGAGTATAGGTATACACGAGTTATTATTGAATCGTGTAAGCGTTTTATCGGGTGACACCCGCCGGCTCGGCTGGGCGCCAACTCGGGCCCGATAGGTGGTAGCAGGTATACCTATACCTTACGTGTATAGGCACTGGTTTGATGCTGCATCGGGCACGCGACCATCACGACGACGATCTGTTGCACATATGTGTAAAGAAAAAAAAAAAAAGCTGCATGTATATATTATATAATACCAATAATACCCATGGTGTGCGCGTCTGGGTGCAGTGTAATACATGTATATACCTACCAACAAATAAAAACACCCTTGCACGCTTAGGTAGGTACACAATAACGGATAATATTGTATAATATAATGGGTGAGCGCACGAGCCAACCGAGTCGCGAGTAAAGTATACGCGTGTGCGGCGCTGCGGGGAGTCGGTCGAGATCTGGTCTTACACGGCTCTTGTCACGGATTAGGTGCGCGCAGTCGATTCCAGTCAATTGCGGGTGTAAATAAATACGGGGCGACAAACACATACAAATTGACACAAAACGAGAGAGAGAGAGAGAGACCCCTGGCGCGAGAGCTCACCACCGAGAAGCCTCAAGGTATCCCGTTTCGTTCCGTGCATATACTTAAATGCCTGGCCGTCAATGGCGAGGAACCACATCGGCTGCCTGCCCCCCCACGTCGCGTACACGGGGCTGTCGTTTTTGCATGAAATTACTCATGGGTGTATCGGCATGTTGAAACAATTTGTGGTCAGGGATGAAAGGATTCTTTTGACGGTTTTATTCAAAAAATATAAATGTATTTTATACCTCGATACCACCTACAGTGTGAAAAAAGTAGAAAAATTTCGATGGGGAGACGTGAAAAAAGGTCAGTAAATTTTAAAATTTTGGAATGCCAACATGAAGATTACGATGTACCTACATAATATATATATATCTGCCCAATTAGCCGTCAAATATACGCAATTATAGGTATGCCTGTATCGATGATCGGTAGTGATTGGCAAGTATCGTTTTACGGCGGCTAACGAGCGGGGGGAGGGGGGAGACAAAAGGCGCGGGTCATCGCGTAAACTGGAGAAGCTGTACCTATTATATACTATAATTATAATGGCCCCGGGAGTCAAACCGAGCTCGGGGAGACGCATAGCGCCAAAACAGTTGTAAACATCACGGTCCGCCCGTAACACACCAATTTACTTGGGTGTTACATATATATATATATATTATATACTACACACAGGACTCCCGCCGCGCAGTCATCGGCACAATGTACCCGACACACCGGGCAGTTGTTGCTCTTTCCTAATTGTGTATACATATATATACACATGCATTGCAGGGAGCTCGGATAGCGCGGCGGGGGATGCCTAATACACGTACCATGCATAATATAATATCGGCAATAAATATCATATTCGTAGCAAGCGATAGATACACCTATACCCAATAGGTATAAGTATATATAGTGTGCAGTGCGCACAGATTGAAATTATATGGACCCTGTAATAGGTATAGCTCGGAAGGAATGGATGGAGAATAATGGAGAGAGAGAGAGAGAGAGCGGCGGAAGGGCCCTAATAGCTTGCGGACAAAAGTCAAAGCCCCGATGCACATGGGCGATGTATATACACATATACACGTATATTATATAAGCTGGCGGATGTGGCTCGGTTCGGGCTCAATTGCCCGTGAAATCCTCGGTGTGTGATGTGCCCTTTTTACTTCTATTCCGATGCTCGTCGGTCCTCTGATCAATGAAGGAAGGAGGAGAAGGCACGCATTATCCTAAAACGTTGTGGCGCGTTGCACCTATGCGCAACAATGTAATACAAGGGTAATTGATGCGAGCGCGTTCGACAAAAAAAAAAAAAAAAAAAAAAGGTTCACGGGGGCGTGCGCGGGCATGGACGAACGAGTACATGTGTATAATGTAACGGAGGAGTCGCACGACACCTTGAATCGCGAGGAGCATCCCCGATGAATCGTCGATCAATTCCGGGTGGAGTAATGGTCCGGTGTGTGGGCGTTGACCGATCCTCCTCGGATCGTGGGAATATATGGATATCCGGCTCACGTGATATATATATACATGATACACGTACACTTGTAAGTGGTTAAATAATAATATAATGCCGCGCCAGCGTATACGCGTACATAATATATGGATGACTTTCTCGCTTGCTTCCGCTCGTAAGTAGGTATATACTTCCCATTTAGCTTCCTTAAATCGCGCCGATCCATTGATTGTATTTATCGACGATGCAATTGACGGAGATTTATCACTGGATGTATATATACCCTCTCGTGTGCTGGATGATAGAAATGTGACAAAAAATAGATCAAAAATATAAATCCGTACGATGAAGATACTACTGATTATAGCCATTAATTTATATATGTATTAATATAATACAGGTAGGATGGATACAGGCTGTAAATTGTACGCGATGTATAAAAGTGAAAGCGGATTCTTTACGAGGACGCTCGCGCGTTTACTGTCGCCGATGCGTATGCACATACACACATGTATATATTTTGTAGGTATACCTAATCCGCGACAAGTTAGTGTGTGTCGGGTGTGCGGCAGGTAGTGCTTGTATATATGTGCACGATTTTCGTTTTGTTATACAAGTATTCCATGCATTTTGGCTTCAATGCGCCAGTATACATTGCAGTGGGGATGTTTGGGTCCCGTGTGACATAACATTATTACATCCGATCGGGATCGAGGGGGCGGGCCGAGACCTCCTCCAGCTCGTAAAATGTACACTATAATACTATAATATACACGGACGCACGACTTCCGACTGCCATTATTAATTTATAGTCGTGCAACCACGAGAGCTCGAGCGGTAGTATAAGAGCATAGCAGTGATGCTATATAATATATGTATATCATATAGCATAACATAAATAATCCATTTGTACATGTATATATATATATATATATATGTGTGTGTGTGTGTGTGTGCACGTTGTGTATAATAATGCGGGAATTCGCGGGTGACATCACGTGGATCACAACTGGAGCTAGAATCGGTAGAAATAACATTTCGGAGCCGGCGACGACGGCGATGACGAAGTGGGGCTTAGCTCCAACAGAGAAAGAGAGGGATGAAATGACCGTCGCATGTGTCCAAACCTATATAAATAGAGTATCCCGGGGACGGGATATATATATAATATATGTATCAGCTATATACATATTAAAAGTATGGGTACCTATATGTGTCTCATATATATGAACAACATGCGTATGGATATTATAATGTATTGTAAAACGTGAGGACCCTCGTGGTGTAGGTATACTGCATGGTCCGTGGATAACAGATTAATATGATAGAGGTATGGTAGCTGCACCACAGTTGGGATACAATATACGTGTAAGGGCTGTATTGTCTCGGCGTGTTGATTTGGCTCAAACATTGACGGAGTCAATCTGGTCTTGCCGTCGCGGCTGTTTACCGCTTCACTGTACATAATCCTCGGCTCTAGTGCAAGTTATCAGTATATACATATGTATACACGATTATATACAAACTCCCATCGGGCCATTTTCGACAAAATTTGCCGGACTTACCGAGGCCGTGTCTTTAGTGCGGTTCGGGGTACAAACGACAAAATCGCAACCCCTTATCATTGATAATTGTAACGGAAAATCAAGAGCTGCCGGAAGCATGTATAAAGGACCACAAAACCGAACACGTGAAAGCGGGCAGTTGCGCGCGTGTGAGTGTTTTTTCCATACATGAAAAAAAGAAAAAAAAAAAAAGCAAATAAAGTTTGCCGCGCGAGTATAGCATAAAGTATACGGTATAAATGTGGTGTATATATATATATAAATATATATATATACGTTGGGCAGCGGAGCTTAGTCTTGTATAAAATCTCATAAAATCTCATAACCCGAGGGCTCGGTGCAGATTTTCTCTGGTATTGCCGCCGCTGGGCGCCGCAAGGGAAAAGAGGGATGTGTCGGGAGGTGGAGGGGAAGGTGCACCGGCAATTCAATAGAGCCGTGTGTTTGTTTTTGAGATCACGCAGCCGGCGGACCGAAGATGATGTCGAGAGGGATGAGTCCCTTGCAGCGGGGAGCAAAATTTCAAAGGATATTCCGTATTAGAGACGCCGAGGGCCGGCTAAGCATCGCCAAAGTTATACCCACACATGTACTGCGCTCGCCACGCATGGAAAATATTATATATATATATGCATATATATTAAAAGCAATGGTATGAGTCGCGTTGCTCGAGGTACGCGGGCACATCGGAGATTCATCTCCATCAATTAGACCGAGCGACGATATATATTGTTTTATTTTTTAGGTATAGGATAGGTATATATACAGTTGACGGGAGGGCACCAAGTCAAAACGAAAGCATCATCAGCGCCTTGGGCTCTGCCGGGAGCTTTGCCGTGCATCTATTATGTATATATGTATATACGTATACCTATACCTATACGTATTATATTATATACCTAGTATATGTATAAGTGTGGGTGGTGAGGGTGATGCCGCACGAAAACGAGGAGGAGGAAAAGGGAGGGCAGTGGTTCGAGTATACGTAACGCGTACACATGGAGAGGTGCACCGAAGAGTGTGTCGGTTTGGGCAAACATGTCTCTGCAGCGTTGTCAGGCGGGCAGGAAATTACGACCGCCTTTAGTCGGCACAAAGAGAGAGAGAGAGAGAGAGAGCAAGCGAGGGCACCCATATATATATACACACATATAGGTTAAGCTGTACCCCCATATATATATGTGGGTGTACAGCGTGTATTGCGGGCCCCCAGCCATCCCCGGAGCTTGCGAGCTTTCGGCGCGGGTGTCCGCATGCGCCGCGCGACCCTGTTATACCTTGCCTCTTTCCATCCCCCCCCCACCCACCCTTATAACCTCTGTTTCCCTA
>NW_019379479.1:1096678-1122694 GCF_000648655.2 Copidosoma floridanum
TACATGTATATATATATATATATATATATATATACCGTGTTTTGCTGCTGCGTCCCCGGCCAGAGCTTCGCACCCCCTCCGTGTACTCTCCGTGCTCATCTATATGTATACTATATTATAGACCAGCCTATACACCTATCTCGTATATGTGACTCCACTTTGCGTGGTGTGGCAAAGTGTGTTTCCCCATACAAGTAGGCAGAGCAGTTGTCACTTATTTGCGGCGTGTTTTCGTACATCGTACGACCAAGACGAGCGAAACGAATGAATAAAGATAAAAG
Organism: Copidosoma floridanum; assembly: GCF_000648655.2. Next base: position 1,096,960 of record NW_019379479.1, read on the forward strand.
ACCGTCCTGGCCGCGAAAAATCAGCCAACTATGTGTATATACATGTAGAAGGATAAAGTTGGGGGTGGGGGGGTGGTGGCAACAACTGCTGCACAGCCAATATCGCTATGTTGGCGCCGACGGGCTAGCTCTCGCTCAAGTGACTGGTGCTGATTGATGTTGCGCTGATGTTTGACTAGAGGGTGGGTTTTGTATAACGCGCACGTGTGTGTACCACATATACACATCCACACGATCTGTAGTATACGGGAGAGAGTTGCGGAGCCTCGTACATCTGTAGGTGTATTTATACTAAATCCCCCTAGGACTCAATAAGCGCACCTACGCCCGCGGATGCTTTCTTGTGACGCACTCCTTCCTCTATACCCTCGGCAGCATATCGCCTCCTTCTTTCTCCGTTCGATTTGTTTAAAAACTCTGCATCCCCCGTCTGTCCTCGAATCGTTCGCGTATTCCCCAATGATGCATATGCACGTGCTCGATCGTCCGGCTGTTCGGCATATATTTTTTACTTTTTATTTCTTCAACCCGATATACTATACTTGATCAAGAGTATTATAAATGTGTATATATATATACCCCAATAATCCAGAAATTGTGCTCATTGGTCGATAAACCATATTTTTTTATCATCCACACGTTGTGAGGAATATATATGTATTTGGTATACATAAAGGGTGCAGGTGTGGTAAAAATGTACACCCATACTTAAGCACACCACCACCATGTGTACCTATACAGGAGAGGAGCTAGGCGCGATGTAATTGAGATCGCATCGAAATTGGATATCGGAGCTGGGGCTATGTATGTGTATGTATGTACACCGCGATTCGCTGCCTGATGGAAAAGCCATTAATTATCCGATGCGCGCGGCGCGCATTTTAATCAACTTTAAAAGTAGCACACGGTCCTCTCGTTTGTTTGAGAATAATTAGCAGTGCCCCGCGGGGCCCCGGAGGGATGGGCGCGGTATACCGGGACGCCAAATTAAAATGGCCGGCGCGTGCACGTGTGTGTGTGTTTATACACGTACACGGTACAGTGGAACCACGCGCCCGCGACCGCTTATATACTCTCGAATTAGAGCGGCTAAAAGAAAGAGTGCCCATATATACTTAATTTATACACTTCTGCATATTTTACTTTTTTTTTTTTTTTTTTTTTTTTTTTTTTTTTTTTTTTTTTTCACCGTAGATGCAACATCAATATACAATCAACACAAAAGCCACCGCTGTCGCATAAGCGAGCTAATTAAGCTCCAATTATTATTTATCGGGGTGTCTCGTTTGTCTACACGTATATATACATGTATAACTGGGGCATGACCATACAAGGGCTCGCTTTTATTTCTTCCGGGGTCGTGTACTTTTTCATTATTTCCTCGAGGGCTGGGACAAAGGATATATTATAATAAGTATAGGTGCAGGTTATACGTGGGAGTGAAGGGAAGGGACGGTGTGGGGCACGCGGCAAAGGTTGTACCTATAATCGGGGAGTAGAGGGCCCGCCGCCACCGCGCCAACAGGGCTCTCGCAAATATTGGTGTTTGCCAAAGACCATCCTTGATCCGTGTTCCTCTCGCCGTCGCGCTCCAAGCTCGGCCAACCAGCCCATTCGAGCCCCGTCGTCTGTCTCCTCATCCTGCTCTCGCTTTCTTCTTCTTCCCAAGCGTCGATTAGTGTATATAGGTTATATATGTATGCATCGACAGGTATACCTACGTATACCTACAATCCACACGAATGTGTAAACCCATGCCGATGACTCTCGGCTCACTTGCTATATACTTTTGTATAATAATCGTTGCCGTAAATGTGCGCCCGGCTATATAATAATATGTAGGTGAGGTGTCGTCAACCTATACATATACATCTCATAATACCTCATATTTATGTACTCGTGCACGGGTCACTGCTCCCCCGGCAACCTCTGCAGCTCTCTCGAAGGGCTCTCTCTCTCTCTCTCGCGTCGACCGGAGCTTTTGTTTGGCGAACAATGAACGGCAACAAAAGCATCAGCCGGGGATGGAAGCTCGAGAATCGCTGCAGGTTGCCGATCGTCGTATACAGCTCCGACGATGCGGAGGCGGTGGCTCATACGCGCAAAAAAACGACCAACGACTCTTGTGACCGGTAAAGGCGCACATACACATAGAAAGAACGACTCTTCATTTTTCACGCCACGTTGCCTACCAATGGCTATATATATAATATTATGTGCTTGTATACTCGTGTGTGCATGGTGTGGAAAAATATACAGCGACCTGCTGCTGATGCCTATTTGCCGAGTGGCCCCAACCGCAGTGCTTTTATTGCGCAATACACATGCCCTTCCTGTGTGTCAAGTGCCACGCATGCTGTCCCCGACCAAAAAAAAAAACAAAAATCTCGACTTTTCCTTCCACTCCCGTAAACTGTCTCGTATCAGGTTATTGTCAATACTTGCACCTTTTTTCTCCCTGTGTAATATACTTACTCGCTGATAACATGTGATTGGTCACCAACTCCCAACGCGGATTGTATGTTTTCCAGCGCTGTAGAGGAGACGGAGGAAAAGTCGGAGGGGGGGGGGAGGAGGATCGCTCGGTTTTTGTTTCGCAGAAAATGGATATCCCATATCGCGCACCAATCGGGCCCATTGTTTCGTTTTTTCCGGCTGTGCTAAATCATACCGTCGTAACCCCATAATAACTGTTACACCATTGGATAAAAATTTGTGCAATGAAGGCAAAGACCGCGAGAGGTAGAAAGAGGCGCAAAATCCCGAGGAGGAGGAGGAGGAGGGGTTACTACTCCACGAGTCACATCGTCCGCGAGGTCAGCCGCATATGCGCGGTCAAGCCGACCAAGACCTTCCGACGGCAGATCGAGGTGGCCCTCCGTCGCGGGGTCACTTTCGGCATTTTGGTCAAGTCGGGCAACAAGTACAAGTGGGCTATAGAACAAACTCTAACCTACGTACGTATAATTATTAACGTCTCTGATGGGAAAATCCGTGGAGTAGATTCGATCCGGAGTCGTCGGTGTCGGCGATGAAGAGACGCTGGGGCAAAAAGTCGATGGCAAAGAGGCAGACGCGTGTCAGGAGGCAACAGCAGCCGAGCAACAATAGGAGGAGCCAACAGAATCAGGGGACGATCGTGCCGAGGCCGACGGTACCGCCACCGCCCAACTGGCAGGTGAAGCCCCGAAACCTCCTGGACGAGCCCATCACCAAGGTCATTAAGTCGCAACCCGAGAAATAAGGAGATCAGGTATACGTAGACGCCGAATCTCATTTTTTACGGGGAGTTTTTTGGCCATTTACACCTTTTGGTGGTTGCGTTCTACATAGGTAGTATACGGGAAGAGAGGCGGCTGAATCGTGAAGACTTTGACCTGAGGGTTCGTTCGGATAGCAACAGCCCAAATTTTAACAAGATTTTAAAAGAGTCCTAGAGAAAAACCTTTTTTTTGTAGAAAAGAAAAAACACACATACAAAAACTCGTCACTTTTGTTTAAATTAAGTTGAATTAATAACTCACTATAACTGACTAACAACATAGCAAACTACCTGTGCGATGCATGTGACGCACATCTTAGGATAAACATCTCCTAGGAAGCTTCCATTATAAATTTCTTTCACATCAATCCCGAAAAAGCAGTTATTATCTTTAAAATTCATCAGACAGCATAAAATGGCCAAATGAGCAAAGATGTATATACCCTAACTCGTTGTTCACGATGTTAACTCTTGGACTTGGACAAATTAATACTGAGATGACAAATGAACGGTTTCAATACATTATTTATTACATCACATTTCATTACACAATTATTGTAATAAAACACGCAATATATGTGTAATTAAACACACTTGGATTTACAGTGTGTACGCCTATTGTTATTTGTTACAGGAGGAGGAGGAGGAGGAGGGGCGAGTCTTTCATCGAGGGGCCGATTTCACGCTGGTTGGCAGTGCCGGTTGTATATATGCATTCTTACCTATTGACCGCGTAATCCTGGACATCCGGCACCTGTTTTCCACATTTTTTTTAACGCAACAAACGCCGTATACCGGCCATCCGCGAATAAGGTACGCCGCCACGAGATATATTCCCACACTTTTGTTACTCCCCGATGAGCCAATAAACGTGTACCTTTCGACGTGTGCGACGATACAATGGACGGGGCGAGTCTGTATACCTATACATATATACGTACTTCCGAGTTTCATTCACGGTGGAGCATGTCTTCTCGCTCGGGGCATCATCAGTTATTCTTTTTTCTTCCATCTCGTGAATAATATAACTTGCGTCATCCGTTTGGGCGACAATGATGAAATACGATACAAAGGCACGTGGTTCTCGCCCTCGACGGCTACAACACAATAAAAAAAAAAAAAAATACGCGCGAGCAAGGAAAGTGTTATATATATATAATTATATACGAGACAAATAAAAGGTGCGAGTATTGTTGTAAAATGTTATGCACTTATGCGTATATCGCATCTACAGGGCACAAAGTGTATACAATAAATACGGCGCAGGCTCTCTTGGTCCGCTCGTTAAGGCTTGAATAAATAACGTTTCGAAGCCGAATGAATACATCGGTCTTTTAAAGACTCGTCACCGCATACTTAGTAAGCTTATGTGTGTACCGTATACTAGAAAGGAGTGCATTGTCGCAACAATGGGGAGTAGGTGTACAACACTATACTCGCGCGCGCAGTGCGGCTCGAGCATTATATATTATTTGATTGTATTGTTCCCAAATTGCATGTTGCGCCTGTGCATTACACCTACACCGTGTAACCTTTAGTTGGGTATATTGTTATAGTTAGTTGGGTATATATATATAACGTGAGTAGTCTTGCGGGTGTATATAACGCACGTAATGTACTTAGTGATGCTCGCGGCATATGCCGGCAAATTGGCCGGTTGGAACCGTCAACGCTCGCCTATACATATACGTACATACGCGCGAAGTAGGCTTTTTGATGTTTATGAGCTGGAGCAGGTGGCACAATGGCTATGCTCGAAAAACAATAATTTCTTTTTTTTGTGCTTCGCATGTGCGTATCGTATAGGTGTACCAACTTCCTGGGCCGCGTGCTCGTAGTCGTAAATTTCTTTTTCTTCGGCTCTCTTATCGCTGGGAAAGAAGAACAAAAATTAAAAAAAAAAAGAAAACCCGTGAAATTTCCTGGTGCAATGTGTGACTGTTGCGTAGATATATGTATTCGGAGCACTGCAGTCAAATGTGACCCGGTGCGCCGAGAGGGAGAGAGAGAGAGAGAGAGAGAAAAAGAGAGCCTTGAAGAGCGACAACTCTGGAGATAAGCAAACGAAAAATTGGAAAGAAAAAAAAAAAAAAAAAAAAAAGAATATAAAGAGAGAGACGATAAAGCAGCTTATTGTGTGCTCCGACGTGAAGATGCTCCGCTCGAGGCTGCTCGGGTATATACATATAAACAGATGCCTTTATAGGTTTGATAATAGTATAAGTATATACGGAACACCCATAGGTGGTACCTACAGGAAGGTGATGGCAGACCCGATTGAAAGAAAGCTCCGACTGTCTCACACGAGAATGATAGAGCGGGAGCGACCGAACCAGCCTCTGAACCGTGCGTGTATATGTGTGTGTGGGTGGGTGACGTATACATACGTAGATCCCAGTTTGCTTGTTGCCCGCTGGCTATAGGATATTGCGCCCCCATAACCCGATGTAGTGGGTGTACAACATATATATATAAGCACAAGCTAGCTTACGCCAGCCGAGCCGTGGTTATTTGGCTGAGCAGAGAGAGAGTACAGCCCCTTGCGTGTTTGCCGAGAGGGATGCTGCCGCCCCTCCGATGATTTCCACCGGGACTCTCGGTACGGGCATATAATACATAGCGGCTTTAATCATTTGATTGCAGCCGACGCTTCGGGTTTTTGTTCCCTCTATACAAGTAAACATATAACATGTACATATATAGCCCGTTAAGCGCGCCGATGGCCACTCGATGATGTACTTACGTGTATATATACAGTAGCTCGCTCTCTCTACCATCCTCCTTCTTTTACAAAATCAGAGTGATGCCCGTGATTTTTCATAAACGCCATTGTGCCGATCAAAGCCGCTCGACGGCCAGATGTGTATGCACTTGACTCGCCATCGTGTTTGCAACCGGCTACACGTGTATATATATACATAAATATAAGCTTCGATGTATGTGTACATGGCCGTACGGGACAATACAACAAAATATATACTTGTACTTTGGAGGAGAGAGAGAGAAAGCCCTCGCTGCTCGCTTGATTTTCTGATGTGTACACCTATATAGATTATCCGGCTGCACATATATAGAGGATGGCCCGGTCCGTGCACACTCTCGACTCTCGGCGCCAAAAAGGAGCCAACAAAACAAGGGACTGCTGTTTCTCTCCCCCATTGTTTCGACGATCGGCTATCCACTTCTCTCGAGGTCCTCCTCGAGCACCCGCTATATTACATGGGAGTTGGGCCGTACACCTATATGCACCCATACGGATTCGAGCAGATTCTATCCTGTACGTGGGTTGTGTGCGTTTTATTAATCATTTAATTGCGCAGGTTTTTTTTTTTTTTAGACTCTGAACTCGGTCAATAATAATACCTTTTGAAGAACGTGTACAATCGTACCCCCCGTATGACAATCGGTGCACCCACATGATCGTATAGAGCTTTGGAGTCTCGCTCGTCCCGCAAGCTGCGGAGAAAGAGGGTAATTTTTTTATTTTTTTACTCGCGGGGGGGGGGAGGAGGACGCGCACTACACGCATACGTATAATATATACACGCGGGGACTCACTCCTCCGTTAAAATTGCTTTACGTCGCTTTGCCCATCACCAGCTAAAGTCCGACGGGGATTGGGGGATGGGAGGGGTGCCGCGCTCGGTCGACTCGGCGTATATAGTGTGTTTGCACAGGGCCGTTTGCCGTATATTACAGGGAGAGACACGAGCAAAAAGAGTACGTAGGTATACATATACTTGGATGGAGAAAAAGAAGAGCCGAGAGCACCGATGCTGCCTGTGTACACTCAGCTGTCGCTGTGTAGTTCTCTCTCTAGAACAGAAAAAGAGCCCCATAAAGAGAGAGAGAGAGAGACAAACTGGGGCTGACCTCTATTCTTTTGCTTCTCTCTCATCTGCTGGTAAGTATACCTAGGTATGATGATGATGATGATGCTCGACTTTGTACTATCATCGGGCCATACCTATAGGTACGCATAAATATGTACCTCGCATCTGATGCCGTGTAACGTCTAACGTGTATCTACGTGGATGACAGAGCCCAATTGTAATATGTGTACCTATATATTATATAGCTGGTGTGTAGGTAACCTCGGATTCATCATAATAATTACGTATATGTATACGTTGTATATACAGCTCCGTGATGTATTATGAAAAATGTACGTATACCTCGTCTATTGACTTGGCTATATGGAACACCGTTCGCGCAGGGAACATATGCACGCAGAAAAAAAAAAAAAAAGAAAAAAAGAAAAAAGAAAAAAAAGAAAAAAAATGATGCGCGTATGTGTACCTATCTCCCTTCCATTTTGGGGGTTGGTACTGTTGGTAGTAGGTATACTGTTACGTAACTTGTAATAAGGATCTTACCGCAAAATGGCCACATCGCATTAATGGTACAGCACGAGTATATAATATCTGACAGTATAGCTCTCATGCATGCGTGGCAGGATGACGGGCAAGGATATTAGGATATATTCCCCATATATACCTATATCAATAAACGTATAAAGGTATACATGTAAATATAAATATACTATACATTGGTAGATCGGGGCGGATGATGGCAAAGCCATGCTACTGTATAAACCCATCGTAAGAGGGTACACGTATACATTATCATGTAGGCGTACACACGGTACACTTCTTCATGGGTGATGGGTACCACAATACCATGTACAAGATGTACCTATTTATATTGTGCGTGTATACCTACCTATACAGAAGCGTGGCTTGCCTTTATCGCGAATGAATTAATATATGTATATCGACTCTGTACGTTATTGAAGAGTGTATAATATAAATATATAGGAGAGAGATAGGGAGCCAGGACAGCGCGGATAAAATCTGGCAGAGCAAGAGAGGCAAAGCCAAGTGGCCGCCGATGGGCTGGGAAGGGAGTCGCTGGTTGGTCGGCCGAGACTCCGCCTCTTATGTGTTCGTCGTTCCTCGTCTTCTCCGTGCACCTACCTTAGGTATATAAGGTAGGTAATATATACTCCTTTTCCTGGCCTCTGTCTGTGCCCGTTTTGCTCGCGCTCACCTAATCTATATATACATATATATATATATATATATATGTGTGTGTGTGTGTGTGTGCACGTTGTGTATAATAATGCGGGAATTCGCGGGTGACATCACGTGGATCACAACTGGAGCTAGAATCGGTAGAAATAACATTTCGGAGCCGGCGACGACGGCGATGACGAAGTGGGGCTTAGCTCCAACAGAGAAAGAGAGGGATGAAATGACCGTCGCATGTGTCCAAACCTATATAAATAGAGTATCCCGGGGACGGGATATATATATAATATATGTATCAGCTATATACATATTAAAAGTATGGGTACCTATATGTGTCTCATATATATGAACAACATGCGTATGGATATTATAATGTATTGTAAAACGTGAGGACCCTCGTGGTGTAGGTATACTGCATGGTCCGTGGATAACAGATTAATATGATAGAGGTATGGTAGCTGCACCACAGTTGGGATACAATATACGTGTAAGGGCTGTATTGTCTCGGCGTGTTGATTTGGCTCAAACATTGACGGAGTCAATCTGGTCTTGCCGTCGCGGCTGTTTACCGCTTCACTGTACATAATCCTCGGCTCTAGTGCAAGTTATCAGTATATACATATGTATACACGATTATATACAAACTCCCATCGGGCCATTTTCGACAAAATTTGCCGGACTTACCGAGGCCGTGTCTTTAGTGCGGTTCGGGGTACAAACGACAAAATCGCAACCCCTTATCATTGATAATTGTAACGGAAAATCAAGAGCTGCCGGAAGCATGTATAAAGGACCACAAAACCGAACACGTGAAAGCGGGCAGTTGCGCGCGTGTGAGTGTTTTTTCCATACATGAAAAAAAGAAAAAAAAAAAAAGCAAATAAAGTTTGCCGCGCGAGTATAGCATAAAGTATACGGTATAAATGTGGTGTATATATATATATAAATATATATATATACGTTGGGCAGCGGAGCTTAGTCTTGTATAAAATCTCATAAAATCTCATAACCCGAGGGCTCGGTGCAGATTTTCTCTGGTATTGCCGCCGCTGGGCGCCGCAAGGGAAAAGAGGGATGTGTCGGGAGGTGGAGGGGAAGGTGCACCGGCAATTCAATAGAGCCGTGTGTTTGTTTTTGAGATCACGCAGCCGGCGGACCGAAGATGATGTCGAGAGGGATGAGTCCCTTGCAGCGGGGAGCAAAATTTCAAAGGATATTCCGTATTAGAGACGCCGAGGGCCGGCTAAGCATCGCCAAAGTTATACCCACACATGTACTGCGCTCGCCACGCATGGAAAATATTATATATATATATGCATATATATTAAAAGCAATGGTATGAGTCGCGTTGCTCGAGGTACGCGGGCACATCGGAGATTCATCTCCATCAATTAGACCGAGCGACGATATATATTGTTNAGTGTGGTGTATATATATATATATATATATATATATATAATATACTCGTGTACATTATACCCAAGCTGTACGTGCACTATGTTCAAATATACGTCGGAATCTCTGAAAAATCGTTAAAGATGGAATAAAATTGGAAAAAAAAATACAAAAACCATTTTTTAACGTGATTCCTCGCCCGATTTCTCATGAGTTATTGTCGCTGTCTCAAACTCGGTACCTCCATATTTTTGCTCTTTAGCAAAGAAACACGAAATGATGTAATTGAAAAATCATGTTTTACTTTCGGTGCTCATCATTACTTTTGTCAACTGTTTCAGCTTAAAATCTCTAATTTCCAGCCAAATGACAACGAAAAGACAAACAAAAACCTGTTTTTTCCCTATATTATGTGGCGATTTTTCGGGGATTGCGACCTACGTATTTTCTCGAGTAAAGCGTATACACGTATACATATGCACTCGCATCAGAGGAGGAAGAACAGCCCAAGCACCCGGCGTATATATGTATATATATATGACTTATAACTTTATTTCACGAGCCGGCACCGCCGCGGGCAACTCTTCCCGAAATCTCTTGGCCAAACAGCAAATTTGTGCCCAGCATGGTAAAAACGAGAGGAATATTAAAAGTTGCGAGCTCATATATTATTCCGGGAGTCTCCGCCCTTTGGCTAATATATACTATATTACGAAGGCAAAGGGGGGAAATGACGAAAGTGATTTGGCGAATCGGAACGTCGAAAAGACGAGGTAAAAGAAGCTGCGAGGCGCGTGGGGGAGGAAATGGGTACTTGAATTGCACCTCGAGGCGTATACTCGTACTATAGTCGTAACGCGAGTACAAATAATAATAATCGTGTATATATGGGACACGCGAGAAAATGTCGAAAGTTGAGTAGGTACTTATACAGGTACTCTGCATAAAACATACGAATTTACCTCTTACAGGTAATAATACAATATAACTCGAGAGCTTGCGATTAGGATCGGTATGGTGGGCATCCGCAGAGGCGTGTCGAGCTGACGTGTGTGTGTGTGTGCGCGGCGCATATCGGAATCGGATAGCTCGGCCGCGAAATCAGCCGGAGCTATTGTGAATGTTGACTCGAAGTAAATTTGTCTAGCGATGGAGGAGCGCGTGAGAGTCGGAGGCCGACCGCAGGGGATCGCTACATACAAGCTCGTTCACTCGCGCAACGGCAAATTTTCTCGGTATGTACGTCTCTCTCTCTCTCTCTGTGTGTGCGTGTGTGTGTGCCTGATGTTGACACGCGCATGTGTTGTACCCTCGCAAACAGCCATGGCTCTTCTCTTTCAATCCGATGGTACATACTAGTAAGCAAGTATAAGTAAGTGAGCATATACAAGTTGTGTTATTGTACATAATATATAGTTACATGTACACCCACTTTTATTTTGCGGGACTGTAAATTCAAGAACCAATAAATTCCACAGTGATGGGTCGTGTATCGTGTACGATTGCTCGATTCAAAACTACGCACCAATAACCCACTTACTTCGTGCTCGTGACTGATGCGATCAGATATGCCTATACGTTTGGTGTGCCAATATCAATAGAGTCCGCAAATACTTTCAACAACCTATTAGCTTTTATAATTGGAAAGCCTTTTTTTTTTTTTTTTTTTTTTTCCAATCAAACAAAATTACACGATACAGTGTGTAGTTGGCGATGAGGGTCCCAGCTTGTACTTGTTGGTAAGTATATCGAAGGCACTCGATAGTCTCTCTCTCTCTCTCTCTCTCTCTCTGTATAATATGTAGCAAGTAGGTACGGCCACGCGGGACATTTGCGCGCTCCGCTCCCGTCGGTCACAAGTATACATACGACACCACACAGTGACAACAGCATCATCAGAGTTGTTGAAAATGAGAGAGCGCGGCGAAATCGACGTGAAAGTATACTTACGTTCGCCGACGGTATTTTCGCGCGCCCCCGTGTCCGTGCCATTGGCAAGCCACCGAGTGGCGTCTAGAGTGCCCTTGCCACCCCCGATAACGATACCGATAATGACAACAGTAATAATTTCACGTCAAACCTCAGCTGCCACTCGATGCCCCGTCCAAGTGTCCCCCGACGCGACGCCTCGCTCCCGTCGATACACTCTTACGTATACGTTATAATGTATAGCCCCCCCCCCCATACCGCGTCGCAGTGTGATGTCCAAGGAGTTCCCCATCAGACCCGTGCACCCCGCATCAGATGTATCTCCGTTCTTCGGTTCACCGCGGAGTGCAGTCTTTATATCGTAAATACTTAATATCACGCGACGAGCCCCACCGAGCTGTACTTGTACTTCAATTTGCTTGTGGATTTGAGAGTAAAGCCCCCCCACGGGCCTCCTCGATTGGACGCGGCTCTGCTTGTTATCGATTTTTTTTTTTTTTTTTTTTTTCCCTTCCCTGTCTGATCATCTAACGAAAAATACAACAATTGGCGTGAAAAACCAAAGATCGGCGACAAATCGATGTGCCCCTGTTTTTTTTCGTTTGTTTATATGGAATGGGAGTGCGTTTATGGAAAAGAAGGGGGTATGGGGATAAATCGGTAAATATTGAGTCTTTGTATACTAATGATATTAACAATCACAATGGCATAGAGAAGTGAAAAAGGCGGCATTAAAGCGGAGAGGGAGCGTGGACGGGAGAAAGGAGGAGAGCCGAGTTAAGTTTGCCGAGAACTTAGAGGCGAATAAATATGAATAGCACTGAAAATATTTGATGTGTAAAAGCAAGGATTTGTCAATATTATATAATCATCGGGGCGTAACGAGCAAAGGTTATACCCGAGGAAAAGGAAGAGAAAGCCCGCGTGTAAATCTGTTGTTACGAGAGGGTACGGGGAATCGGGGAGGGCGGAGCAGATACATATTATAAGTATCTGTGTACATGCACCGCCCGGGATACCTATAAACACATACAAGGGAAGGGAATAAGTAAGTGAGTTATACGGGGTTGCAAGAGTTTTTATGGTAAAAAGATGATGATGATGGCAGGCCTATAACCAATACCTACTTGTACTTACTCACGTATCTCGTGCAAGCTCGGGTATATTATGTATATCCCACATGAACTAGACATATATATATGCGGCATTTGGGGCATCTGCTCAACGTAAGAGAGAATCGAGAGATCACGAGGTATGGGCAAGGGGAAAAAATTACTCGTGCGTTATTCAGATTCATGGCAAACAGATATCAAGCCAAATAGAAAATATCGTTTCCATTGCGATAGACATATAGGTAGATTATAATAATATAGATTATATCATATAGACTGTCACTGCTAACTGCGCTGATATACCATACCGTATATATTATTGTTATACTCAAAAAATGCAGGAGTTTGTTACATACGTACATAGACTGAATGATGGTGTGTATAGTAGCGACTGCCATATGCACACTCGCACATATATATATCGTGCGGTGCATGATAAGTAACATAGTGACACACACACAGAGAGAGTACTAAGCGAGCGTTTAGCCGGCTATTATTGCGAGCCCCTACTATTTATGTTTCAGTACTGCACCCCCTTTTGCTGCTTCTGTTGCTATTTTTTCTCTCCCTCCCCCTGATGGTACGGTCCCCAGTCGCCTGCACCGCCGCCGGCCAATGTAAAGGTATACATATATAACATACACCGCACCGCTCGCGCATTATTCAATTCGACCTGCTCTCCGCCTCTGTATACACATATATAGGTATACAAGCACACATAAGTACAAGCTTATATTCATGCGCCGTGTCGATCAAGCTCGAGCTTATCCCTCATTTGCCTGTCTGTCACTGCGGCCTACGCGTATACAATCGCCACATCGTCATCCACCCCCGCCAGTAATTATTATCTGTATATAGCTCAACCCCCCCCCCCCTCGTTGCCCTCCGGTGTAAATGTGCACGTGGTGTCTAATAATATTTGGTTAAAAGGTGTGACATATATTTATGCAGTTGGACCATCGAGGCGTCCATCGGTGTCGTCTCGCTTCCCGAGAGCCCGAAACGTCTCTCGAAGCCAGTGACGAAACGTTAATGTCTTTTCGCGACTCTTCCTATGGTATACCTACCGACGGCACACACCCATGTACCTGCTCGTACGTTTCTTTTTCTTCTCCGCTGTTTGCCAATGTTGCTCAACAGTCAAATTTTTTCTTTTTTTTTTTTTTTTTTTTTTAGTTAGCAGCTGCATTCGGGAACTCGACGTACCTGTACTTATACGTCTGTGGTAAAAATCTCGGCCTACTTTAAGTATGTCCGTACGGGCAGGTGTACATTACTCAAAGTCTGGCGTCGATGCGTACAACAAAATATACACCTGTAACGCAACAATATATGTAAAAAAATGATGCGTATACATCACAAAGAGGACAAATTATATATGTTATTGTCAAGTACATCTAGGTAAATTACGTATAGGTATACCTAATAGCCGTGTGGCCGTAGTTATATATACACATTATAAAGACACACACGGGGAGCCGATGATTTGATTTGGCAAACGTCCGCAAAACGCTTCGTATTAGCCCTACACATATAGACACGGCCATTCGAGTCTACATGCATAGATATATATGTATACAAGCGACAGAAGTTTGACGACAAAATATTTGTCGTTCAAACAGCCCGGATCCTGGAGAGAGAGTAACCCAGCCATACACACCGGCCACCCGCGTATATCATCATCTCCTTCTCTCCTCATCCCCACATTACTCGCGCTACTCGTATACTTATACTTACCCCCGTGTATAACTCGCTCTCTCTATCTTCGTTCTGTTTGATCGGGACATTTTATACATTAGTTCGAAATAGGTACAGGCACCTCTTTTGTCTCATGAGTCGCACGACCGATGCTCTTTAAAACCTTACGTTCACCCCCCAGATAATAGTATTACATAACGATTGTTACAATTTACAGTCGTATACATATAACTACATTTTATATGGTTAAAATGCCAAGGTGACTATAGTATGTATAGGTACGAACCGCACAAGAGAGAGAGAGAGAGAGGAGAGGCCGACACCGAGGGAGCAATGGAGGCCGTCTACTTGGAGGGAGGTTGTGCTTGCACAAGCATCATCAGAGGTCGGTATAAATGGCGGACACCTACACATTTACCAATGAGCGTTTATGTAATGCAACGACACGATAATATACTTACTTGGCGTTGAAAAAAAAAAAAAAAAAAAAAAAAAAGTTGTGCAAATCTGTTGGAGGTATTGCCGGCGCGTGGCTTGCCTACGGAATTATACTTATGTTGACGAGAACATGATGCATATAATTATGCCATGGTGCAAACAAGGACAGGAGGATTATTGTGGGTAGGCCATCGTTGCAACATTTGCCATTGGCTTGCGAGCAATTATTGGCCCTATATCTATATATATACTTACGCGCAACATACTTTGGTGCCGTGTGTTAAAGAGAGTCTAACTAAGATAATCAGTCGTTACGAGCGTTTAGCGAGTATGTGTACCACCGGGTGTATCTCTTTGTATGTATATGTATATACATGTGTATGGATATACAAAAGAGACCTAAGATAAGTAGGTATATATATATTAAGTATTATATGGCCCCGTAAATTATACGCGTAGTATAAGAAACTTGCGTGCGAACAGAGAGAGGATTATTGGGTGCTCATGTATATACCTATAAGCTAAAAATAAAGCATCGCGCGAATAACCACGTTGTATATCTTTCACCCGATCGGCCAAGGAGGAGTGCCTTGTACGGGCGAACGGCAGCTGCCATCTTGGCACCTATATAACGTATACGTTAATTTTATCATAGAGTCATCCGTGTGTCGCGAGAAAGGATTATTTATTATTCGTTGGACGGGCAACGTGTACGAAAGTACGAAAATAATTTTAGGAAAAAGCGCAAATAGCTGTGTGATGAGTGTACACGGGCGAAACTCGTCAGTATTTTAATCGAATGTAGAAACGTAGGTACCTAGTTCGTGTATAGCAATCGTGTATAAATAATAATAATAATAATAATAATATTGTACGCGTGGGGTTTCCTTCAATGTGTATATATTGATGGTAAGTCGGTAAGTACGTAATAAAACATCATGACAATAGTGTAATGATGATAATAATAATGTAGATATATTATACGGACTCGGCGACGAGCAGAGGAGGCAAACGAACATGAGAACGAGCGAGCGAGCTTTGCCGTGCGCCGGAGGAGGAAGGTCGAGTGACGTATATAGCCCCGCAGCCCCGGCTGCGCAAATATTGATCGACGCTGTCGTCGTCGCGTTTGAAAAATTCCAGCGAGTCGTCGACTTGCTCCGCTTCGCGTACACTATCTCTCTCTCTCTCTCTGTGCGAGTGAGTGGGTTCTTCGTGCTGCCCGCGTCGTCCTCCTCCGTCGTCGTCGCTTGCTGCTTGCGCGGGGCGCGCACTCTTGACGCGCACGCGTTCCGCCATTCCCTTTTTGCTCATCTCCTCCTCCTCTCGAGCGAGCTTTTTCCCCTCATCCTCGCCCCCATACACACACTCATATTATGCACTGGTATGTTTATATACGTGTACACCCGCCTACCGCTTTGGTACAATCTCCCTGCAGCCGCGTCGGCTTGTCCATAAAAAAAAAAAAAAAACAAAGTGTCCAAAAGTAGGTAGGTGTACATTGTGTTGTTGATCATCCTCACCTATGTTATTTTACAATAGTCCTACAAGTGTTCAACGTGCATATAGGCATAATATATATATATATCGCCGATGTTTAGATGTTGACACCGTCCTCGCGCTCAATCAATGAGCTTTCCCCCCCCCCCGTGTGTGTATATATAATATATAGGAGNGTATATATAATAGCTGATGCGGTTCCCGCGGACTCTGAGCAAACAATTCGCGAAACCGCTGCCCAGCTGGCGTTTAATATTTTCCCCTCCTATATATATATATATATCCAACTTATAAGGTAACTTCCATGCATATAAACCCCACTCTCATATATACACATACCTATTATATGCTCAACTGCTCGCTTACGTGCTTGCTTTATTTCCAAATGCCAATTTATACGGCAAACATTAAATATTTATATTTGTTAAGTAGCAGCCGTGCTTCCGCTTAGATTCACGATTATATGTTCTTTTGTCACGTGTTAACTTTATAATCGGTACATATTTATAAAACATTAAGCCAAAGCGTGTCTCTGTCTGTCTGGGTTATACTAATGTTGTTCCAACACGCCAACTCTTCAAATTATTTGCCGTGTAAATTGAGTGTACGTAATAGGTATACATATACATACACAACACCCCTACCTCCCTGCGTGCACTATATTATATTATGTACCGTGTACCTATATGCTCTCGCTATACCAACCCCCGTTCGTTCTCTTTTTCGCGCGTCACCGCGTGTCCGTCTATATCATTTGTACCTAATATACTTACTCCCGTCCCTTAATTTCTTCACTCGCGCCTCATCAAAGCCCGTTTATACTCCGCAGCATCCGACAAACATTATACGTTATACGTATTCCAAATTGTTGACAATATCACACTCGCAACGCCTTATCACTTTGATCATCAGTGGCAGATAATATATAAGTATATATCTGTGAACAAACAAACAAATATCCTAATGTTCTCCGCGCGGAAGCGTCAAAACAACGTTTATTTGTTCGTTTCCGACGTGTTTTTCGGGGAGCAAATATATATACATTTTTTTTTTCCCCGGCAAATTTTCACACCTCTTGTGTGTGCGTGTTGGCCGATCAAACACGGGCCCCGCTCATACATATATATATATAGACGCGAGATTCGATAAACCTCGCAAAAACAACATGATTATCGTCGTCATTGCAAATAACAGTGTAGGTGTAAAAGTAAAGCGGTGTGTGTACGCGCGCGGCGGGATAAGGATGAGGCAAATGAGCGGGACGACGGCGGGTGATTTCGGGACAAATTGAACGGATGATAAATCGAGGTAGGGGGGGTGTATGGGTGAAAACAAATGGCACGAAAACGGGGAGTGGCCGGGCAAAAGTGGCCAATAAAAATTTCATGACGAGCCACAGAATTGTCGCGTAATCGGCGCATCGAATGTGTATACGTATACCGATCCACGGAGGGGTGCAGGCCCCATCGTTTATTCGTAACTTGTGCTATTGAATAAGAAAATTCGCTGGTAGGGGAGCCGCCAGCTGCGGGGTGCGCACAACCGAGACCAACGCCTGCCACCTGTTCTCTCCCTTATATGTATATACACACGAGAGCCCGCGCACTTAATCCACAGAGAAAAAAAAGGCTCCGATCAATTATACAATGTACAAACGCCGACCGCACCGTCCCCGATAAGATTTTTGCTTGTACGTATAGGTATATATAATTGCCTGCGTGCGACACCATCACCTATATGCACGTGATTTTAGAGCCAGAGAGAGAGAGACTTTTTTTTTGTTTAAGCGCAAAATCGAGCGGTCGATCGATTTTCGGCGCGATCGATGGATCGGCCGGGCAGCGGGGGGTGGACGAGCGAGAAGAACGGACGGCCGCTGGCCGGCAAATATTTGCCCTGCAGTCTCATTAAACTCGGAACCTCGGCTTTTACATATAGTTCCCCCGCGCACGTACAGTATGGCTGGTGGTGGTGATATAACAACGCGTTTGCACGGGCCCCGCGCGCTCTCGTTAGATTGCTGCAAACGCAATTTTAAATGATTTTTGGCTTAATTGTTCGGGCTGTTCATTTGCGCGGAGGGGGGCGGCTCTGCATTATTTTTACACTCGTCGGTCGCTCGATCGGGCCGCAATCAAACGGGCGCGTGTGCACATATATATATATACATACACGTATAGAGGGGGTGGCTGTACGCAGCGAAACATGCGCCCGGCGTGTGAGAAATGATGACCGGGTCGTGGGATCGGTCGGCCGGCGCCTCCGGGCACGCGTTGGCTCGCTCACTCGGTACATATATATATATGCATATACCATTCCCCTGCGTCGATTTGAGTGGGCCTCCACCGCCGATTTCGATTCTCCTCTATGACCATACCCTGCACATATAAATATAATAATATATGTGTGGAACTTGTGATGTGCGGAACTCAATGTCGATGGCGACGGCAACGACGATTGATCGAGAGTATAGGTATATATATATAATATATGGAGAGGGAGATGAACGGGCGCTCGCACGTGCCGTAAGCCGGTTAATAAGTATCGGGGCGGGCGACAGAAGAGAGAGCGAAGCTGGCCGACGGGGATGTTTTACAAACAGCTCGGCGCCACGTGCTCGCAGGGCCGTTTCCCCGCCCCTGTCAAAACACACATTCCGCGGAGAGCCGAGATTTCTCGCTCATCCCTCGTCTCTCCATACAAGGTATAGCCTATATGTATATATATTGGAGGAGATGTAGGCGTGTAAGGGGTGCGTTATTGGCTGGATTTATATATATCTATATGTGTAGGATCGATGTCCGACCGAGGGATGATTATTGTTATTGCCAGCTCGAGTCCGGCACGGTTGGTGCGATTGATTCCTTTGTCCCGGCGACAGCGGCAGCGTGCCGGAAACGCTTTGCGGAATAATCGATGCTCGTTTACGCCCGTACCTCTGTGTGGGTACAAATTAGGGGCGGGAGGGAGGGGGGGGGATCAGCATAATCGACTGCATGCAGCGGCGCGAGACAAGTAGGTACAGGAGGGGAGGTGGCCCATAGGGAAGAGTCTGCAGAGGAGGCGAACTCAAGTTGAGTCTATTTGCTCATGAAATATGCAGCCTCCGGCGAGTGCTCGCTCACGTTTTCGCCCCCCCCCCCCCCCCGAGACTTGCGTGCCGTGCACCACCTACACGATGACTCCTATCCGTCTGTCTTGTACCTTCGCAGCCGTAAGGTGTTTTATACATATATATATAAACGTGGTGTACATGCACGTTATACATAGCCCCGAGAGATTTTTTGCCCTTCTGCAGCTCGCACGCGAACTCTTCTTGGCTCCTCTTCCTCCAAGCCCCCCGTGACACGCCGTGCCATTTGAATTATACCTGTGTAGGTATACACGTACTTCAACCCCATGACTGGCGTCAACTGTCGGGCAATAAAAAAAGGCCTGCATCAGTGCCCGGCAGGTAGCAGATTGTATATAGATACCCTCATACATTTTTAACGCATAGACACAAGTAAATTATTAAGGCGTCGCCCACGTACAACTGCACCTACCTACTTGGTCGTGCTTTTAAAGATATTGCAAGTGCATGGTATTACAATAAGTATACAAAAAGGCCGGGCAGAGGTGTCAAACTGCTATTAACTGACTCTGGCGGGTGACGTGCACCCCCTTTCCCCTGATGCATCATTCAATATCGCACCGTACACCTATACAGCTTACTTTAGCTGCGGATAGTGTATACAATACACGGTAGGTATTACGTGCACGCGGCCACCCTCACCCCGCGAGCAAGTGCTAAGCTCGTGCTCCACCCCCCCCCCTCCCATTATCTATGCAGGTTTACCCAACGTCGTATACCGGCCATATGTCGCGATTTAAAGCCCTGCTCGTTGCCCTCTTTCCTTCACTCCTGACTGATTCCCACCCCCCGTTTCTGACTTTACAATTTCAATAATTCAGCCGAGCTGTCGGCAATCAAACGCTCTTAGGTATGCCTTACAGCTGGGCACGCGAGCTTTAAATCCAACCATTTAATTGCTATGCCTCCATGCTACATCACGTAGACATAAATACCTACCCCATAAGGATTATACTGGCATGTAGGTCCTCTTGTCTATACATAACGGGCTCGTAGCTCGAAAAAGGAGTACATATTGTGCCGCGTCACGAGGGCCGAAGCAAAGACAAAGTCGTCGTGGCGGCGCTCGCATCGATCGATACGCGAAGGAGAGTCGCGCTGCTCCAGGGTAGCGGGGGGGGGGAGGTGGGGGGAAATTCGAGAGACTCCTCGAGTGGATGTGCTGTAGGCTGACGGCTGGATCGGGATGCTGCGGGAGGGAGTGAAAAGTGCCGAGTGGCAACTTACATATACACGCGCGCGCGCGCGCGTACATGATATTAACATCGCATGTATATATAATAGCTGATGCGGTTCCCGCGGACTCTGAGCAAACAATTCGCGAAACCGCTGCCCAGCTGGCGTTTAATATTTTCCCCTCCTATATATATATATATATCCAACTTATAAGGTAACTTCCATGCATATAAACCCCACTCTCGTCCCATACACGTACGGTCGATGTAATCAAACAATATCGGTAAAAGGACAGACCCCTCCCCTCCCCATTACCCGACTCCTCTTTTTTTTTTTTTTTTTTTTCTTTTTCTCCCGGAGGATGATGATTTATCCCCGCTCGCATCTAATGGAGTTGAACTTACTCTTTTTTTTCATTTTTTTCCTCCTTTTAGCAAATAAATACCTCGTATGTATATATATACGCGCGACGATGGGCGTGAGCAAAACGGGGGGGGGTATAGAGGTATCAGCATCACCGGGTCTCAAACTGTTTTAATTGAAAGGGGCGAGTAATTGCCGTCGTTAATTCGCCGGGAGTAATTAAAGAATTGCGTGTACGTCTCCCGAAGCGGCGATATCCGGAACGAAGCTCATTGTAATGGCGAGCGGAGGAAAAAGAAAAAGGAAAAAAAAAAAAAAAAGGAGAAAAATGTACGCTCGCTCATCTATCGCGCTAATGAATTGTGTCGGTGTGCAGCCGAGGAGGAGCCGAGGGGTAACCAACCGTGCGTGATTTGACTAACGAAGCAGATTTTCTTAAATTACCGGAGACTCTACCGACTCTACCCTATATACATACCTATGCCCTCTGCTGCTGCTTTGTTATTCAATTTGCGCACGATGCTATTATACATATATACATGTTATCATCCAAAGATGGCTTTACACGCTCGTTAAGCATATTAACGACATTACTGCCATGTGGATGATTATTGTGTTGTGTGTAAAAAAAAAAAAAAAAAAAAAAAAAAAAGAGTGGACAAGAAAACTGTAACTATACGTATATACATGGCTGGACGTAACGTGGCCCGCGATAATTGGCACCTCTCGTTCGTGTATACCTAACTCACTTGGGCTTGATTTTTTCCGCTTTGCGTTTGGCTCTTTTTCCTCCTTCTCCTCCTTCATCTTCTCTCTCTCTGTCTTCACAAAACGACGAAGCCTCCCTCTGCTCCGAACGTCTTTACTCTCTTCCGCGGAATACCACTTGGAATAATTGAGGGGGCTAATGGATAGCCGTTCGCTCGCTCGGCTGTCTGTCTGTTTGCACACTTTTAAAACATGCCCGCGAACTACGGAGAAACGGAGATTTTTTTTCTTTTCATTTCTTTCCTTCGTACACTTAAACAATATACATATACGTACACTCTCTTGTACAACTGACTGCCGAGGCTACGTTATGACGTATAGGTGTGTACCCACGTACAATCCGAACCTCTACAAGTGCCGGCACGAAGGATCACCGGATTGATTTTTCTCGTGGATTTTCCATTTGATTAATATAACCCCCCCGGTCCGCTGAGCTACAAGCTTTTCAATTAATAGAGAGAGAGGGAGTCGGAGGGGAGGAAAAGGTCAGTCGTTTGGAGGAAAGAAAGAATTAACGCGCCGATTCGTGGAATACGTATATATACATCTGTAACCATCGGCCAAGAGGAGGAGGCGGAAGAGGTGTGACGCATCCGAGAGAAAGAGGCGCTGTACATTCGACGACGCAATCATGCATGCCATAAACGGTGTGAGCCCTACTATGCGGCAAAACCGGCCACAATGATAATGATAATCTATATATACTTGGACGTGTGGCGACTCGGCGCTACGGATGCACGTGTGTGCAAGAAAAGCAGCATCGGCGGGGTAAATATTACTTGGGTGTATGGCTGGGGCCGCTGACGCGTTGGTGCTGTACGTTATATCTTATCTCTCTGTCGCTTGTTTGCTCGCTCGCTCCTCCTTCTTATCTCCCTCTCTCGAATGTATTTATGGTCCCAGGACGGGAGAGTGAAACTTTTATCGTTTCGAAAAGGTAAGCTAATATATAGCTGCTGCCGCGAGGTATCATCATCATCCGTGTCTTGACATTGCTTCTAGTCGCAAGCTCTGGGTTTTTTTTCTTTTTTTTTTTTTTTTTTTTCTCGCACCTCCAAATGTACTCGCTCGGATGTTTTTTTTTCCCCCGAGAACGACGCATTTTGTCATGTTGTTTTTGTCAACTCGAGTCCGCCAAGTTATACGACTCGAGCGATTGGCAAACCATATGTTGTACTCGATCGCATAATATTATAACATTGTGCAACGAGAGGCAAATAGGTGATGATAATTACGGGGCGCTTAAGTCGAGTTATTCCAAGTGTTGTTTTAATCCGAGCACTTGAATTATAATCCTCACATTGCGTATAACCTACATTATCTAGTTTATACATGCATATAGTATGTCATGTACTAGAGACCAGAGTCGGGCTTATCGGAGTTGCGTTACGATTATTTGCACAGTCGGCTACTCCCTCCACCGTAAGTATATATACCGAGCGAATGCCGGATTCAAGCTCCTCTCGCCCGGCTCTTGTAAATTTTACAAGAGTACACCTCCTCTTGGATGTACGGTATACTTATATTTCGAGCATATTTTTTCGGAATAAATGTATAACATTCGAGTCACGTCCCACTAAGCGCTAGGCATAAAGCACCGCTCCGCTTTATAATACACATCTGCTCTCTGTTCTACCTCTTTGCGCCCGTTTACCACCTTATATACTATTCCTCGTATATTTGAACAAGTGATGCCTCTTCCCTCGAGACGTCAATTTCTCTCGATTTTTTTATACGTATAGTTATGTATGCACAACCTACCTATAAATATACTCAAAGTACAATCACATAATATATATATGTGTAGATATTTTGTTGCGTCCGAATATGACGACACGCTCATGATCTTCCAAAGTCTCGGGCCAATTAGATGCTCCGCGTCCTGACTGATTAGAGCCTTTGAATTATCGTCGTCGCGTCGCCAGTGCCGTTTCGTATAATACACGTACACCTATACCGGTGCCGAGCTCGTGTTCTCGCGCTGTTTTTTTTTACAATTTTCATCGGCAGCCTTGCTAACTTTCCACTCTCTGCGGTACCGAGAACAAAAAACAAAAAAAAAAAAAAACACATCTTACGCTAATTAGTATTAAGTGCCGAGGGTATAATCACACGCGACGACGACGCTTGCCATGTACTCAACGATATTTATGATTCTTTCGAGATATACGCACGCCTCCTGTGTCGGGGCTTACAATCTCGTTAATTGTGTTTTCGTTTAACTGGTGAACTTTTACGGTATTGCCCCAATATAATCGTCGAGTACAATCTTGTTTTCGTATGAAAAAAATTAAAATTAATTCGTTGCAGGTGCAAATCAGGTTTTTATTGCCGTCGTACATGGCTAGTGTGAAAAAAACAGCATCGTTGCACAAACACTTGCAATTAAACAACCTCATTGTAAAAGTGTACAATATTGGTAATTTTAAGGCCAAAGTTTTGGTTTTCCCTTGACTGTACCGTAGATGAAGGAAAAATCGAGAAAAGTTTCGTAATCGTCTCAACTGAGGTAATCATTCAAAATCTATTCATGAAAAGTGGCACACGTTACAATCATATTATATACTCTTTGCACCGAATCTTCCTTGTTTACCGAACTGAACAGCTACCTTACGCTGCTGCATCCTGTTATGCTGTAAGTTTGAGTAAAATTGCCCAACACTCGGCGATAATACATGTATTATGGAAGTACGCTTGTATAGGCTCAAAAAAAATTTTTTTTTTTTTTTTTTTTCACACGAGATTTCACATTGGATCACATCAATTGTTACTCAACGATAAATTGTATAAAATTGCACTGGTGTGAATATTTTCATCAAACGCATGAAAAAATGTACGTAGAGAAGATAAGCTGAAAAATGTTCATGGTTATTGTTTTCGCGTATACTTACGCGGATATACCAATGCATACCTATACGCTACGTGACTGGTATTTTCGCAAATTTCAAAAAAATACGAGTAAATAATTCATATGGGCTCTTAGCGACGTACAGGCACACCCGACGCACAGACAAATGTGTGAATGAATAACGAAACACCCGTTGACGCAAACGAGATTAAGCGCGAATATGATGGAATAACATGAATAAAACAATGTTGAATCGACTGTAGAGTCGGTATATAATAAAAAAAAAAAAAAAAAAAAAAACAAAAGGTTAAAATACAGAAATCTAAAAGTGTTGAGTTAGGTACACGTTAACCAAATGCGTTACAGCAAACTGAGTAAATACCCAAATTGTTCCGTTGTCGATGATTTTAAATATGACAGCGTTAGTAGTACCTATACACAAATATATACGTATAGAAACGGCATCAGAATAAAATTTGTTATTCATTGAGTGGTAATCGCGCTAGATTAGTGCACAAACCATTGGGGTGGTAAGACAAAACAACAGCTTTTCATGCCAACATGTGTATGGATACGTCAATCGTTCATGCGTATATAATAAAAACGTGTAATAAGTAGGTACGTATATTAGGTATACAATACGCGTAGAGAAAGGCCACGCGCGTGCACACTCTTCAACTCGAAACAGTATATAAAGTATAAGTATGGGTATAGGCCTATAACGTGTTAAATGTGTATGGCTGGCCAAACTGATGGCTTGCTGGCCTTTTATTGCTACCGATGCGGACTGCAGTATAAACCCCCCCCCCCCCTCCTTTTCTTTTAACACAATACATCTATTATATATACCAACCAGTTAGAGGGTTACACCGCGCGTATTTATAACTACACCATAAGTAATTCGTGGAGGCGTCATGCTGATCCAGCTTCCGATTTTCCGATGCATTTGCCTATACGCATCACACTATGCTCCTCACAGTAGTATAATAGTAACAGTTGGATGCAGCCGGCGGGATTTTTCAGCCTTGCAGCTTTACTCAATGTACGCGCGATACGTATATGCGTGTATAATATATATATATA
>NW_019379479.1:1122785-1231737 GCF_000648655.2 Copidosoma floridanum
GAGTACGTATTGTTTACCGTATATATATATATATATATAGGTAAAGATGCGACGGATGACAAAAGGATGTACATACATGTAAACTGTCACTAAGCGGACAGCTCCCAGAGAGAGAGAGCTGCAACGAAGAGACGACCACCCGTGGCTCAACGAGTCAACCAAATTGCACGGGTCAACAATAGGTGCATGTATGTATATAAATATATAATTATACGTATATTTATAATGTTGCACGCGTGAAAGCCCCTCAGTTTGCACGCGCGCGCTAGAAGAAAAAAAAAAAAAAGAAGGAAAAAATAAAAAAGGAGAAATAATAATTGCACCCCCGCGTGCCCTTTACATACATAATATGCATAGGTTCCTATATATATCATCTCTGTTGGGTTGCTTGCCTGCCTGCCTCATCCATAGCTCCGACATTAAACATACATATTTGACTTGTGCTGCTCTCTCTCTCTCTCTCTCTGCACTCGTATAGTAGGTATAGTCAAATATTTATTTGTTTGTGTACGGCTATACGCGCGCTCTCTTGTAATAATCTGCCAAGCGCAAATCCGTCTACTATTGCCATTACCACCTATGTATACAGGTACATACATACATATATACATCATCATCGTGGTATATCGTACACATACATAAGAAGGGGTACGTGTATGTTGTGTACAGAGGTGCATACTAGATACTTATCCTCCAGATAGACCTCCCCCCCTTCCCCCTTTTATTGTTTCTCCGTTCGATTTGTTCCTCCTTCTCTCCCTCTTTTCGCGCTATACGAGCTCGAAAAGCTTGCTCTTAGCCAATATCGACGCGCACTTTTCGCTTTTTCTATACTGCACCAGCCATCGTCTACGACATCCGTGCACACATACACGCGTGTACGTAAACCGTGCCACGAGCACAGAGTACGTATATACGTATATATATTTGCCTATTTGCTCTCGGATCTGTGAGTATTGACTCGATCTGATATAGCATGTACGTACTTTTTCTCTCACATAGTGCTAGTGGCGGGTCCGTCCGTCGACGGGATTTTTCCTCGATTTTTCGAGCATCCGTCGGCACCTCGTTAATTATACGTATACACGATCAGTTTGAAAATTACCTTTACGTGTGTGTATACCCATATGAATATCATGCACGAATTAAAACACACCCTACAACGTGCGTCATTCAATCTATACACAATAAAAGAGATGGTATTTCAATTATACATTATCGTATATATTATGTTATTATGGGGTATATGTATACCCATATATATATATGTGCGTGTACAAATAGAGATATAATAATTATGTGTATATACCAGTATATGATTGAAATCAACAACAGCTAGCCTCCGCGGCGTTGGCCGATAATAGGCCCTCGACCCTCTCCGACTGAGGCACTCGAGCTGATAGCGGGTAGTGCATAGAAAAAAGAAAAAAAAAAAAAATAAAAGAGCGCGGAGAACAATGAAAGGTGGAGGAAGCGCGAAAACAGCTGAGAAACAATAATAGGGGCACTTAATCGGACGACGATCGATACGAAGAGGAGAGCATCAGCAACGGTAGTAGACATAGTTGCCAGCCCGGGATATACGTATGTATATATATATATTTATATGGTAGAGAAACTTTTTTTTTAAATTTTTTTGCGCTGAGCTTAATAATCAGCGTCGAGCCGATGAGATAAAACGATGGGATGGACGATGCGTATCGAAAATCAAACACGAGGGCGATTGTGATCTTTGACCGTGCGTGTGTGTAGGTATATGTATGTATATGCAACGAGCAACGGCTATAAGTACACAGCGAGAATAACAAGGGGGGGAAACGATCGAAGACCGGAAGCTCGCCATTTTTTCAACTCGAGTGTTCGACGGCGGATTGATTGATTGATCGTTCAACCGATAGATTGGCTGATTGAGAGCTAGCATAAATATAGTAATACCGTAGACGGGGTGGATGGGCGATAAGATGCGTATCTCGGAGTGTATTTGTAAGACGAGATCGCGTACATATAGAGAGCTGGCATTGCACGATAGCGGTGATAGTTATAAGGTATACATATTATTATTGGCGCATCGTTGCAATTTTCCCTCACCCTCCTATTACACTTTTATCCATAGTACCTGTATGTATAGGTATGCCCTTTTTTTTTACTCGCTCTATGCAAACGAATGTGCAATAAGTGATGGCTATACACATATACATACATGCTATATATAGCGAGGTGTTCCGCTGCTGGTAAGAAGCGACTCCGAGTGAAGTTGAAGGTAAAAGGGGAGGAGATGAAAGGGGCGAGGTGAAGAGCCACAGGCGAGAGGAAGAGACGATAAGAATGGAGGGTTTTAGAAGAGTTAAAGTGGCGCGGAGGGGGGGGACCGGACAGCAGTTCGTTCAACTTCTATTTGCCTATACTTGTATATGGGTGTATATATATGTATATACATACGCGAGAGAGGAGACGAGCCGGCACGTCTATGTACGAGGGATCGCGGCGGATGAGCCTTTGTCGGACCTTGCCGGCTTTGTGGGTGGCTTCTTCCTCTTCCCGCCGTCCCTTTCAAGTTTCGGCGATTCGTTTTAACCATACCCCCCCGCTAGACGACTCCCTCGCCTGAAAAAAAAAAAAATCAACCACTTGCGCGACTGCGCGAGTATAATATATACGAGCAGCTGCCCCTCTAATTGACGCGGCCTCGCGTGGAAAAGTCAAAACCGCCCTACCTCCACGAGTAACCCGATAGCCCCTTGATCTCTCTTATGGTATTGTTACCTGTACTCAGGGTGGGCTTTTTCTTTTTTGTTTTATTATTTGCCGAGGGAGGGAACGGAGAGAAAGATGAAAGAAAAACACCAATATACTACGTTTTATACCTTGTAATATCTTTGGAAAGACCATAAACACTCCGGGGAGAGGAGACGCAGAGCGTGCTCTGGTTTGTTTGTGGTTATTGGGTCCCTTTCACACGCTTGCGCCGACGCTCGGGAAAATTTTGGAAAAAAGCACCGCCGCGTGTTTGCCGAGCCGCGGAGCAAACACCTATGCCCTGTCGGGGCCCAACTCTCTTATTCCCCGAGGACCACGAAAAACACCACCTTTTTTTTTTTTTTTTTTTTTTTTTTTTTTTTTTTCCTATATATATATCTGCCACGTGATAGAGCCGTTACACGACTCGCCTCTCCTGTACCTACTTATGTGGCATTACGTCGAGGCGTTTAATGTACACACACACACACACACACAATGTAATGTGGACTCTGCGGGACAGAGAGCGCGGCTCGCTTCAAAGGACCTACTCTTTCCCCTTTCGAAGGAAGTAAAGGATCTTTATTTAATAATGAGCGCCTATATTATGTGCCGAAAAAGTATATATATATATATTTACGCGCAATTAACCCAAAAATCCATAAAAAGAAAAAAATGGTACAGTCGCATCGAAATAATTCACGAGAGAGGCTTGATGGGGTCGAGTACGTATTGTTTACCGAATTCGAGGTGAATTGGCCATTCGATCACACGGGGAGAGACACACACACAAGATCGTGAAATATTACGTATCGTGTAACAGTGGATCCGGTCGCGACAGTCACAGCTAACGGCCACCGCTTTGGGGGAGTCGGCGTTTGTTATCGATCGATCGAATCGATATACCAAGTACTACATACACATCAGGTAAGTACATCCACATTTCGATGGTCAACCAGACACGGTACAATAATTGTAAGAGCGCGCTATACATATATACACGTACGATAAATAATAAGCCAAGCTGTATACGTACATACATATATGTGTATAAAAGCACATCGGGGAGTGCCGTCCACGCGCTCGGCTTACCTCGTTATACGCGTATATACACACACACACACATCGTCTCAAAACATGTCACGGGCCACGCCCCGGCTGTCAATGTATATGTATATTACCGCTTATATTGCTCCCCCCATTCTCGTATTATTTCACGCTCGTAACAGTACAGCGCATTACATGCAAATTGAGTTATATACTTATACCCCACCCTACCCGTGTAGGGTATAATGTATTCATATATATATATGTAAAAAGGTACAATTGCCGGGTCATACAATATAAATATTTTGACGGGTTGATCTTTCTTTTTCGATCCCCGTCGCTCAAATTATCGATATTTTTCGGACTACCGAGCACCGCTGTGGACGTTCCCTCCTACACGTTACGTAACAGCATTTATATATAGGGTGGGGCTGCGCTTCGAGTGTACCTTAATATTATATATATTAAATTTATGCGTGTATAAGTATAACGTGTGGTATATTTATACACATACGCGATGGAAAAATAATTTCGCATGTTTATATGCGTGCGTGCGCCATATAATCGTATATGTATACATGTGTGGGTATAAAATAAGCGAGCGATAAGCAGGCCTCGATTTGTACGGTGATAATGTACCTGGCGGCGCCCGATCCAGCCGCGGTTGTGATACACAATACACATACACATATATGTATATATATATATTTATATGGTAGAGAAACTTTTTTTTTAAATTTTTTTGCGCTGAGCTTAATAATCAGCGTCGAGCCGATGAGATAAAACGATGGGATGGACGATGCGTATCGAAAATCAAACACGAGGGCGATTGTGATCTTTGACCGTGCGTGTGTGTAGGTATATGTATGTATATGCAACGAGCAACGGCTATAAGTACACAGCGANATATATATGTAGATTCGAGACAATAAGCTCGCACTTTGCAGGCACCCAGGAATATAATATGAGAAACAGTGCCCAACCAGGGAGGGAGTGGGGAGGACCTCGAGAAGGGGTAGAGAGCGAGAAGCACTGGTGGCAAGACGCGGGGTATAGTATAATATAGCAGGGGTGGGATGCGGAGCTTAGCACGGCTTAGCCGAGCTGAGCGGGCATGTTACGGGGCGCGCGGGCACCCATCCGTACAAGCGGTCCGTTTAGCGGGATGTACCTATATACATATAACCCGTATATGTACGTGCGCCCAGCGGAGTAGGTTGTTGTATACTTGTATTCATCGTTTGGTCGTCCCCCGCGGACACGCCGAGGCTCGACACCCCCGAATAAAAAGAAACCAAAGCTCACCCCATCATCCCCCATACGTACATACATCCATGTATAGGTACACCGAGAACAAAGTGCCAACACAATGCCATTGCGTGACACACGTCTGCTCTCTGTCACTGCTCCTTTTGTATATATATTGTTATTTATTCGTTCTGCCCCGCTTTGTCTCTCTTTTTTTTTTTTTTTTTTTCTCCCCGCTTCTTATATTCTTCCGCAAGTGATTTTTTGGCCGCCCCCCTCCTCCCTGCCCCTTATTTCTTATTCCAAATCGTGAACAACAGGGCCATTAGCCGGCATCGGCGACCACGAGTCCTTATCGTACCGAGGCAGGCATCGTTTGCCCTCCACACATCATTATACACGTACATGGTTAATGTATACTTTAGGGGGGTGGGGTGGGGGGGCAAAAGTTGGCGCGTGTGCGCAGGTGATGATCGATGGGGCTCGTTAATTACGAAGCTCGATCCTTCATCCCCCTCGATAATACCTATATATACACGGTCGAGGTTGCAATCGCGTCTCGAACGGCGCATCGTGCACGCGGACGTATCAATTTGCTTGAGTGGCATACGTATGTATTTATTTTAGGCGTATATATGTATAGCTCGATCACTCGCAACAACGTCCATCCGTCCGTCCGTTTGAGAGTGACGCACGCACTTACGTGTACAATATATATATACGTATATACAAAAGATGACGCGTATAATCTGTGTTTTTCACCAGCTGACCGGTCCGAGGATCCGTACTGTGGTCCTGCGTCACGAATCTCAGCTATATACAACTATTGTGCCGTGGACGGGTGGTGTTGTATATATATATATACATCCAATAATATACGCGAATGGAAGATCGAAACGTGTCGAGCCGAGCGCTGCGAGGATTTTCTTACATATATACGTGCCCGCTGTTGATCCGTTGGACCGTGTGGACAGCGAAATCGATGGACCCTCGACTCGGACCTCGCTGTACCTATACACATGGCCCTTCGTTTGACCGTGATTTTCCGACTTTTCGTTTGCGATCCCTCTCTCTCTCTCTCTCTCTCTCCTTGCTCTCTCGGTCGAGCAACATTATTTCTCTACTCGCCGACAATCAGTGCAAGTCAACGAGCTCGTTATCATCCACCGATGACCATACCACCAGTGACTCTATGTCCGTAAAATTATCCATCCATCAAGTCGTGTTTAACAATAAACCATACAAATAACATTGCTCGAGTTTGGGCCCCTTTTTATTAGTATTACCGCCTACTTACAGCGTCGCCCAACATGTAGATAAACATAACTCAATGCGAGTGAGTGCATAAATATTATGCGTATAATGAACGAAAAGAGAATATGGATAATGTGCGCGCGTCCATATATTATACGACAGTGACTCGAGAGAGGTACAACAATGACGATATAATTCATTGATAAAGGGTATAGTCGATAGTTGATTTCTCTTCAATTGATCAACAATTCACAGGCAAGATATATACCTATATACAACGTATTGGCATTTATTTTTTTGTTAGCTGCAAATAAGTATAGCTCAAAATAACATGCCCGTGGTCTTTCTATTTTTCCATATGTCTGTGCCAAGTTACGATCAGTGTTGCATTTTAACACAACGATGCCATGATTCGAGCAAAAGCCGCGAGGCTGAAAGGAGCCGACAGTGCGAAATACATGATGTACATAAATGTGTGCGTGTGCGCGAGCATATATATACATATGTATGTATGTATGTAAGTATGATCATCAGCAAAGCTGCGGGGCTCGGCTCGTCGGTCGGGCGCCGTCGCCGCGGAAAGCAGCATGGCCGCGGCCGCCGAGTCAATATAGCTCCCGCCGATGTCGGGAGGGGGCTGGTGTTATATATATATATATATATACACGTACATATGTATGGGCGCTCGCGTGCGATACGGGATGGAGTATATATATGGAGGGCCGGGAGGGAGCCGAGAGGCGAAGCCCAGCCAACGAGAGCCACCGCCGGCGGGCGTAGCGATGGCAACGCCGGCCCGGTTCGCGCCTCGCCCTCCCTGCAATTCTCTCTCCCTCTCTCTGCTTGCCGTACTTTTATACTCGCGCGGCTCTCTCTCGTATATGTGTATGTATGTATGTATATTGGCACGCTGTACATCAGAGCTTCCCCTATATACATATATAGCTGTTGTACCTACCATGGGTCATAGAGCCGGCCCCTGCCTATACACAAGAAGCCCTCCCTTATGTTATACTTGCACGGGGAATAAGTATCGTATATACCGTACATTTATATATATTATCTCGGTCTTATAATCGGCGATCCGCGAAATCGGGTCTATCTTTGTCTCTGCTTAAAAGTAATTAACCGGCCGGTGGTGTGTGTGTGTAAACTGCAGGTCTTGCGGCCTCCCGCGACTTATATACTTGCTTCCCCTCTCCCTCTTAATTCCTTTTCCTCCCCCGCGCCATGCTGGACTGCGTGGCTGATTTTCTTACCCCTCCCGCTTATACTGCCCGTCTATAGCATGAGCTAGAATTATT
Organism: Copidosoma floridanum; assembly: GCF_000648655.2. Next base: position 1,130,375 of record NW_019379479.1, read on the forward strand.
TTAACCATTAGTTATTTGTATGCTTGCACGGACAATTCATTATTCGGTGTATATAATTATATTATAATAATGCGCATATTTTGCCGATCTGCAATTCTGCAGCTTGAGAAACAAGTGCATGTTGTGTAGTTCTGTAGGTATATAGGAAGGTAGAAAGAGAGGGAGGCCCGTGGAGTAAGTATCCGTGAGCGCGTGCACAATCACACAATCAAACATTGTTCACGATTTAGTCAAATATTGGCGATATACACTTATATACACAGCTTTGTACCGATGCCNGTTGTTGCTGTTGCTGTTGGCCGAGGGGCTGTGATGATGGGTGGTGCAGCTGGTGCGGGACGGTCGGCTGGAGGCAGTAGGCAAGGCTGGGCGAGGCAGCTTGGGGGTCGTCCTCGTCGAGGTCGTCGTCGGCGGGGGACCAGCAGCGTTGGGCCGCGGCCGCGGCCGCAGCGGCAGCGAATCAGGCGAGGGCGAAGGGGTGCGAGGCGTGGTGTCACAAGCCGGGGCCCCCGGAGGAGCCAGGGCCTACTGGACCCGAACCCGCCACCGGGTGGTACAGCGGGCTCTGGTAATAGTCCGAGGGCTGACCGATACCACCACCACCACCGCCCCCGGTGCTCGACATCTGGTGGTGCATGCCGTTGGCGTGCTGCTGGTAACTGGCGGCGGCTGCGGCCGCGGCCGCGTTCACGTAGCCCTGGTGGTGCAGCTCGTACATCTGCTTGAGCTCGGGGGGCTTGCTGTCGGGCGGCACTTGGGCCCCGGGGGAGGCTGCCGCGGCGGCGGTCGAGGCAACCCCGGGCAGGAGCCTCGTTATGCTGAAGGGGTTGTTGGCCGGGGCGTAAGAGCTCGGCTCCTGCTTGAGCCCGTGGAGGGCCGTCGGGTCGGCGAGTAGGTGGGGGTGGAGGCCCCGGTTGACCATGGCGGCGAGCTCGTCGTGCGTGGCAAGCTCGGGCAGTAGGCCACCTATGTCCGTGTGCTGCTGGTGCTGCGAGTGTTGCTGTTGCTGCTGCTGCTGCTGCTGCTGCTGCTGCTGTTGACATAAAGGGGGTGCGGGCAAGCGTTTAGTACTCGCATAACGTTCAAGAGTGCACGTGCTGTAGCAGTCGTCGGATCGCTTCACCGAGAGAAATTTACTCTATGTAAAATTGCAGTGTAGTTGTACCATTTTTGAGGTAAAAATTAATTTTACTAGTTTAGGTGAACGCAATAACGTGCCAACAGCAAAATTTTCACGATATCAATTTTCAAGGATTTTCATGATTATTTTCATATTTCATTTCTCTCGATACGTTCGAAAAGTATATGCTTGCTTCTGAAATTTCTACGCAATCTTTCGAGCACACAACTCCGAGGGGGTAGTATTTGAATTAAAAAACGCTCAAGTAGAATGATTTTGTTGAAATAATTAGCTGAACTTTTTTATTTCATACGATTTCGATCCACTTGGTACAATGTTTTTGAACAATTTATGAGCCCCGAGTCGGTGGCCCTTTATCGTAGGTTTTTTATACTAAATTTTCTTAGCCAAGGCATAAGTGCACGTATGGAAAGAAATCAGACAAAAGAAATAAATGGAGTCGGGGGATTGGGCGAATAAAAGAGTCTATTGAAACAGCACTTGTCAAAGAGAAATAGCTATGACATTTTTTTAATGAAAAACTCCCTTGAGCGAGCATCTACTTCTTTCCACATGTTTTCCATTAAATGAAGTGTGCAACCGGAGAAAATGTTTTTTTATTTTTGTGAAAATTCGTTAAAGAGCTTCTGTAAATATGTTTCACTAAAATCGTCACTTGATAAAAATAAGAAAATATTGGTCAAGTAAGCGTCAGAGCGTTATGCGCATTTAATTACATTAAATTGAAAATAGAAAAACAAATATTTATCCGCGTTACATAAAATGTAAATAATTATATAATTGTGATTTATGATTTTTGCATGAATGGTTGCAACTTTTGCAAAAATATTCATTTTTTCATTTGCAGGAATGAAATGTCACATGAGAAACAAACGCAATTAGATTGTAATGGATGGGTTCACGTAAAAAAGGGCGAAAAAGTAATAGTAATCTGAAATGTTAATAGTTACAGCTGTTACGGTACGTAAAGTAATAGCATTCGTTGGCTCAGTCATTAGCGCGAGAGTCAGTAAATTGATCCACCGTTCAATAAAACCGCTTGGTTTCGAAGTTCCCGTTAAAAAAACACTTAGATTTCATCACGAGACCGGCGCAGCTGGTTCCAGTGGAGCTTTTGTTAGAGTAGAAATAGATTACGCTTACCCCAGGCTGTTGGTGGTGGTGTTGCTGCTGCTGCTGTTGGTGGTGGTGCTGCTGCTGTTGGTGATGGTGTTGTTGTTGCTGCTGGTGCTGTTGTTGCTGTTGGTGCTGGTGGTGCTGCGCCGAGACGAGGTGCGAGTGGAGGTTCTTGTCGGCGGGCGAGTGCACGCCACCGACGTGGTGCTGATGGGGCGCGGATTGGGACTTTTTGTGCTGGTCGGGACTCACGTGTCCTTGATGGTGGTGGTGCTGCTGCTGGGTTTGGTGGGACTGGTGGGTCGTCTGCTGGTGCTTGATGCTCTGCCGGTTGATCTCCTTCTTCTCGTCCTTGAAGCGCTTCTGCCGGCGGAGGTAGCAGCCGTTCTCGAACATGTTGCCGCTCTCGGGATGCAGGGTCCAGAAGGAGCCCTTGCCCGGCTTGTCCGGGGTCCGCGGCACCTTCACGAAGCAGTCGTTGAAGCTGAGCGAGTGCCGTATCGAATTTTGCCACCGCTGCTGGTTCTGGAGGATTAAAATGCACCGGGCATTGTGTTTAATGCAAAAAGCTCTTGGTTAAATTTATCTACGGCAGAGCACATTGACACGAAAAGATAATAATAAGTATTCGTGAGTCGGGCCGAATTTTCATCCAAAAAAGTTTTCCCGGGCAAATTTCACACCTTGGGTCATTTATTACGGGAATAAAATTTTGTCGACAAGGGTACGGGTGCCTAAATCCATTGTTTCAGCTTTAAAATATTACTAGTTAAAATTTACCCACAAATCGGAACAAACAAAAATTTTTATCCTAGTTTTCGTACGTTTACATTGTACGAAAAAAACTTGAAGCACCCGAAACCAAATTTGGTAAAAGTACGAAAGCTATGTTTTTACCTGTTTTCCTCTTTGCGCTGCGCACTAAAAAACAACGTTTCCAACTAATTTTAATCAAAGCGCTCTGTTATTTCTTTCAGCTTTTTCGTTTCTCATTTTTTTCCTTTCACAATATGACCATTTAGCCTAAAACACCAAGTCTTTAGTCATTCCATTTTACATTTTTTTTTTTTTTTTCACACCCCGAGATAAAAAATTACACCTCAAACAAGCACTACATACATGCGTATTGTGCATAATTCAATTGTATTGTTTGTTATACCAAAGTTTTTTTTATTTACAATATATAATATACATATATATGTGTGTGTGTATTTTTTTTGTATGTATAGTTAGCACAGCTCGCTCGTCCCGAGCGAGTCTTGGATATTTGCCGTTGTTTTATTCATCGACACGTACAACACCATTTGCGCACCCCATTTTTTTTTTCATCCTGCCTGCACCTATACGTATAAGTTTTTGCTACTTTCTCAAATATTTCTGCAACTTGAGCACAGTTGACCGTATGCACTTTAGCCATCACTTTGCACTTTGCCGTTGTACGCACATCTGCATGTTATAAGGTACGCGTGCATTTTACAATACGTGTCCATCCGTGTGGAGGTTTAATTATAACCGTTGCGAAAGCCGTTGTGCGTATACACGAGTGCCATTGTGGGTGCGACTATCTACACTTATGGTACACAGGGAGGAGGACCAGCGGAAACTTTAACGGCGCACAACACACATACACACGGCGGCCCGTCACTGATCGCGCACTACCGACGAAATAGTATATGTATATGCACTGCACGGGTCCTCTATTCCTTGCAGTATCCCGCACTGGCTAGCTTCATCCGCTGCATGAGTTGTTGTTGTTGTTGTTGTTGTTGTTGTTGCTGTTGCTGTTGGCCGAGGGGCTGTGATGATGGGTGGTGCAGCTGGTGCGGGACGGTCGGCTGGAGGCAGTAGGCAAGGCTGGGCGAGGCAGCTTGGGGGTCGTCCTCGTCGAGGTCGTCGTCGGCGGGGGACCAGCAGCGTTGGGCCGCGGCCGCGGCCGCAGCGGCAGCGAATCAGGCGAGGGCGAAGGGGTGCGAGGCGTGGTGTCACAAGCCGGGGCCCCCGGAGGAGCCAGGGCCTACTGGACCCGAACCCGCCACCGGGTGGTACAGCGGGCTCTGGTAATAGTCCGAGGGCTGACCGATACCACCACCACCACCGCCCCCGGTGCTCGACATCTGGTGGTGCATGCCGTTGGCGTGCTGCTGGTAACTGGCGGCGGCTGCGGCCGCGGCCGCGTTCACGTAGCCCTGGTGGTGCAGCTCGTACATCTGCTTGAGCTCGGGGGGCTTGCTGTCGGGCGGCACTTGGGCCCCGGGGGAGGCTGCCGCGGCGGCGGTCGAGGCAACCCCGGGCAGGAGCCTCGTTATGCTGAAGGGGTTGTTGGCCGGGGCGTAAGAGCTCGGCTCCTGCTTGAGCCCGTGGAGGGCCGTCGGGTCGGCGAGTAGGTGGGGGTGGAGGCCCCGGTTGACCATGGCGGCGAGCTCGTCGTGCGTGGCAAGCTCGGGCAGTAGGCCACCTATGTCCGTGTGCTGCTGGTGCTGCGAGTGTTGCTGTTGCTGCTGCTGCTGCTGCTGCTGCTGCTGCTGTTGACATAAAGGGGGTGCGGGCAAGCGTTTAGTACTCGCATAACGTTCAAGAGTGCACGTGCTGTAGCAGTCGTCGGATCGCTTCACCGAGAGAAATTTACTCTATGTAAAATTGCAGTGTAGTTGTACCATTTTTGAGGTAAAAATTAATTTTACTAGTTTAGGTGAACGCAATAACGTGCCAACAGCAAAATTTTCACGATATCAATTTTCAAGGATTTTCATGATTATTTTCATATTTCATTTCTCTCGATACGTTCGAAAAGTATATGCTTGCTTCTGAAATTTCTACGCAATCTTTCGAGCACACAACTCCGAGGGGGTAGTATTTGAATTAAAAAACGCTCAAGTAGAATGATTTTGTTGAAATAATTAGCTGAACTTTTTTATTTCATACGATTTCGATCCACTTGGTACAATGTTTTTGAACAATTTATGAGCCCCGAGTCGGTGGCCCTTTATCGTAGGTTTTTTATACTAAATTTTCTTAGCCAAGGCATAAGTGCACGTATGGAAAGAAATCAGACAAAAGAAATAAATGGAGTCGGGGGATTGGGCGAATAAAAGAGTCTATTGAAACAGCACTTGTCAAAGAGAAATAGCTATGACATTTTTTTAATGAAAAACTCCCTTGAGCGAGCATCTACTTCTTTCCACATGTTTTCCATTAAATGAAGTGTGCAACCGGAGAAAATGTTTTTTTATTTTTGTGAAAATTCGTTAAAGAGCTTCTGTAAATATGTTTCACTAAAATCGTCACTTGATAAAAATAAGAAAATATTGGTCAAGTAAGCGTCAGAGCGTTATGCGCATTTAATTACATTAAATTGAAAATAGAAAAACAAATATTTATCCGCGTTACATAAAATGTAAATAATTATATAATTGTGATTTATGATTTTTGCATGAATGGTTGCAACTTTTGCAAAAATATTCATTTTTTCATTTGCAGGAATGAAATGTCACATGAGAAACAAACGCAATTAGATTGTAATGGATGGGTTCACGTAAAAAAGGGCGAAAAAGTAATAGTAATCTGAAATGTTAATAGTTACAGCTGTTACGGTACGTAAAGTAATAGCATTCGTTGGCTCAGTCATTAGCGCGAGAGTCAGTAAATTGATCCACCGTTCAATAAAACCGCTTGGTTTCGAAGTTCCCGTTAAAAAAACACTTAGATTTCATCACGAGACCGGCGCAGCTGGTTCCAGTGGAGCTTTTGTTAGAGTAGAAATAGATTACGCTTACCCCAGGCTGTTGGTGGTGGTGTTGCTGCTGCTGCTGTTGGTGGTGGTGCTGCTGCTGTTGGTGATGGTGTTGTTGTTGCTGCTGGTGCTGTTGTTGCTGTTGGTGCTGGTGGTGCTGCGCCGAGACGAGGTGCGAGTGGAGGTTCTTGTCGGCGGGCGAGTGCACGCCACCGACGTGGTGCTGATGGGGCGCGGATTGGGACTTTTTGTGCTGGTCGGGACTCACGTGTCCTTGATGGTGGTGGTGCTGCTGCTGGGTTTGGTGGGACTGGTGGGTCGTCTGCTGGTGCTTGATGCTCTGCCGGTTGATCTCCTTCTTCTCGTCCTTGAAGCGCTTCTGCCGGCGGAGGTAGCAGCCGTTCTCGAACATGTTGCCGCTCTCGGGATGCAGGGTCCAGAAGGAGCCCTTGCCCGGCTTGTCCGGGGTCCGCGGCACCTTCACGAAGCAGTCGTTGAAGCTGAGCGAGTGCCGTATCGAATTTTGCCACCGCTGCTGGTTCTGGAGGATTAAAATGCACCGGGCATTGTGTTTAATGCAAAAAGCTCTTGGTTAAATTTATCTACGGCAGAGCACATTGACACGAAAAGATAATAATAAGTATTCGTGAGTCGGGCCGAATTTTCATCCAAAAAAGTTTTCCCGGGCAAATTTCACACCTTGGGTCATTTATTACGGGAATAAAATTTTGTCGACAAGGGTACGGGTGCCTAAATCCATTGTTTCAGCTTTAAAATATTACTAGTTAAAATTTACCCACAAATCGGAACAAACAAAAATTTTTATCCTAGTTTTCGTACGTTTACATTGTACGAAAAAAACTTGAAGCACCCGAAACCAAATTTGGTAAAAGTACGAAAGCTATGTTTTTACCTGTTTTCCTCTTTGCGCTGCGCACTAAAAAACAACGTTTCCAACTAATTTTAATCAAAGCGCTCTGTTATTTCTTTCAGCTTTTTCGTTTCTCATTTTTTTCCTTTCACAATATGACCATTTAGCCTAAAACACCAAGTCTTTAGTCATTCCATTTTACATTTTTTTTTTTTTTTTCACACCCCGAGATAAAAAATTACACCTCAAACAAGCACTACATACATGCGTATTGTGCATAATTCAATTGTATTGTTTGTTATTGCAGTTGCGTATTACGTGTGACACTTGAACTTTAAACTGTCATATCTCGGAAGATGGGAACCTCATGCAATTGAAAAAAGTGAGCATAATGAAATAAAAAATGCGTTGTAAGATATTTCAACTTTAAATTTTTAGGGGCGCGGCAATTTTAACCTCGAGAACAGGTAAGAGCAGCCTGATGATGGTATATAAAATCACTATTTTTGATAAAAATGACTACTTGTTCTAATATATCGATTAAAAGTTCGGATTTATATATTTTAAGCAAAATTGACTGCATTAAACCCAATATTACGAATGGCCTGTAACTTTTGTTGCAATGCACACGATTTTACGTAACAATGGCATCTGACGGTACACAATGTGGATGAGTGTTAATTCTGTTGTCTGAGTTTTTAATTCATCAAAATTTTCATGGTTCATTAATTTGCGCTTCTGCAGCAAATAATTCAAATCGAAAAGTAATGGAACAGAGCTGAAAAAAAAAACCACGCGCATTCGTACACGATAGGAGAAATTGATTCGTCCACTGAACTGACGAGCACTTTTTAACTTTTCAAATCATTGTCCCGTTAATTGAACAGATATACAGCTGGAAATAAAACAACTAACCTGACGGTAAAATGGAAACAGGTCCATTATGAACTGGTAGATCTCGGAGAGCGTGAGCATCTTGGAGGGCGCGTTCTGGATGGCCATAGTTATCAGCGATATGTAAGAGTACGGAGGCTCTAAAAAAACGTATGAAATGAATCTTTCAAAAAAAAAAAAAAAAGAAAAAAGAATGGTTTATCATTGTAATGTTTTTACTTCAAGTGGAAAGTTGGAGAAAAAACAGAAAAAAAAAAAAATTGTTAAAAAAGAAATGAGAGGACGTACTGGCATGAGTGTAGGAGCGCCGATAGCTCTTGTCCTGGCGGGCGCGCTGCAGCGAGTTGGGCGAGTCGGGCTCGGCCAGTGGATCGGCACCCCCGCGACCCGGCACGGCCGAAGCGGGAACCGAGCCGAGGCTCCCGACCCCACCGGCGCCGGGCGCCACGGCCGCTAGGGGCCCGTAACCCGAGAGCCCGCTCATGCACGACATGCCCGGCATCCCCGGCACCGAGCCCCCGTACACGTTCATGGATATGCCACCCGGGCTCTGGGGGTTCATCGACATCCCCACGCAGGACATCGAGTTGATCGAGCTGTAGGTGGGCGCCATGCCGCCCATACCGCCCATGCCAGCGCTGCTCGGCTCCCCGTAAAGATTTTGCGACTGGAGCATGGTCATTTGGGCCGAAGCGCTCTACCGTCGCGTTTCCTACACTTATCACTCACAGATACTCTGTCCCGCCGCTCATCGGGCGCTCACCTCCACTTTTCACTTTTCGACCAATAACTAACCAACTAGTATCGTATAGGTATTTAACAAGACAACGATGTCGTGGGCACACACCCGCGCACCGTGTACCTAAACAGAAAAACACTCTTGCCCGGCACTATACGAACCCATTGATCACTTGTCTTGCTAAACGATTCCTCCTTTTTCACAGCTCGGTCGTGTCACCGCGTCCTCCTACAGCGCGGGCCGCGGCACTAGTGTACAACGTAATATACGTAACACACTCGCGCACGATAATTATATGGTCCGTCGTGGCTGGAGGCCGGCTGACGAGTGTACTCCGGGAGCTTCGAGCCGGCGCGGCTTGTTCAAACAGTCGCCCCTCCCGGCCGCGGCGTTGGGCGGAGCCGCGCGCCGGAACGCCGAGGGTTCCGAGCCAATGGGGGAGCTCGGGTTCCGCCCCCTCGCGCTTGCGCCGCGGCTTTTTTTTTTTTTTTTTTTTTTTTTTTTTTTTTTTTTATAGCTAATACCTATATACCCCGTCCGCTGTCAAGTGTCACGCGCGCGACCGACGGCCGAATGCAACAGCAGCTGGACCCCCCCCCCCCTTTGCGGGCTCAACGCGCGTACTATGATGGTTGGAAAATCATGACGATTAACGAGGGTTCATCCAGTACAATTTACCTGTATAGGTATACAATAACGCGTGTTTACCTGCTAGGCCGTGTCGGATGTAATTATTTATACCTATGGGGATGTGGGTATGGGTACCGGGAGTAAACAAAAATGTGGGTAAAAAGGAGCTACTTACCTATATACTATATACGTATAGATCGAAGAGATGTGCAGGGTGAAAAAATGTGCAAAGGGCGAAAAGGGTATAGGTAAATGTGGGCAAGTCGGTTGGTATGTAGGTATTATCTGGCATTAGTATACACACGTAATATACAGAGTTAGTATAATATAGGTATACACGCCGAGGACTGGAGGAGGAGGGAGGCACGCGGGTGTGTTTGTAGATCTGTATGGGTACCTATATAAGTACTTGCTTGCCCATTGCTCGGGTCTTTATCGAGCTCCGAATTGTTTGCGGAATGAAAATATTGTCCCTGTAAACAGCGGGCTGATGCTGCCGCCGCTGCACTAGCCAACGAATAATCGTCCACCGTGCGATGCTGTTGCTGCTTCTGATGTGCATATACATATATACCTATACTATTGTGAGCATCAAGCACTTGCTCTTTCTCTCTCTGTTGTTTCTTCCTATAGAAATTGCATTCGGGTAGGTAGGTATATAGGTACTTTATTAGGCTTACATTGTGTAGATATACCCCTTACCATATTGTACTAAGTGTGGGGTATCTGTGTGCATACCGTGCGGTAAAATGTACATATGTATACACACAAACTTGCTCTCGTTTTCACGGGCTCACGGCTCATCGCGCGCCAATAGGTATAGTATATAGGCGAGTACCACTCGAGCTCGATCGATTTCTCTCTCCATGTACCGATCTCAATCTTATCTCTGCTCTTTTCTCGCCTATATAGGTACTTGGTTGTCTGTGCCTATATTTGTCGAGTAGCGCGCGTCGATGGACTCGCCGATCCTCCTTTAGCGCTTTTACAAACATTACCATAACTAATTGAACACTAAAAGAGCGGGTAAGCAAATGTAGCGCAACAACAACTATACTTTATTTCGTTTGATAATCTTTAACCATCTTGTGTGCATGCGATTGATTTTTTTTTTTTTTTTTTTTTTTCATCAGTCACCAGGGGGCAGTTCAATTTTTTCGACGATTAACTCGCGTTGATTTTGCAATCGGTGATACTGTGTGTGTGTGTGCGTATATACCTACGCCCGACAAATATCCCCTCAGAGCCGCGTGTTTAACGATTGCATTGACAAATATGTGCTTACACGCAGAGGTGGATGTGTATTAAGCACCCGAGCATAGGTACATATACACGCGCGCACACTTGGCTTTGCTCGAGATGTTCAATTTTATTTGTCCCTCGTGATTTATCGCCTCGATAAGTATTTGCGGACGCGCGTGTTGAAATCTAAACTTTTGCTTGCACATGTTCATAACACGACGACGCCAAAGCAAAGACGTACAGTGTTGGTGTCATTTACCCCCCCCAAGAGTCAACATTTGAAAAGATCGTCGATCCGCCCTCGCGACGGGATAAATCGGTTATATATGAAAATCATCGGCATTCAAAGTAAATTTAAGCATAAACACCGTTTTTGTTCCTCTTTGGCAAACCGTACACGGGTTGTATGTGTACAATATTTAACCACCTAATATTGGCTGAAGGAATCACCACCGCCACTTTAATTATCATCGCGCGGGCATAATGTACCCAATAACTGTATACATTTATACAATTATCATCCGTATTTTCTTTTTATCTCGTTTATTAATGCTCTGTTTATATTTAAACACGGTTTATTTGACGATGTTCAAGTAACGTATGAGCAGGCTCATGCTCGAGAAAAATGGACAACGTTTTTTTATCAGCTTATTTTTCTTTCGTAGTCATCCAAGCTTTTAAAACTCATACGCAATACTACGTCAAGTAGGTAAACTGCAAATCACTGCAAAATTATGTTTAAAAAAAATGCGCCATTGAAAATGTATACTGCCAAGACTATGAGAAATAAACAAAATATGCTGGTGTACAAAAAAGTAACCGATAATTGTCAATGCTAAGCGAACTGAAGCGATTTCAGAAATCGAGTCAAACAAAATGTAATATGTGGTCGTTGCGAATGGACTCATTGGTGAGCCATAAATTAGATTTCGTTTGAGTTTGTAATGAGTGGCTCGAAACAAAAACAAGCCGATCCAAATAAACTGCCCACCGGAGCAGGGGCGCACTTGTGTGTCAAAGCTCGCCGCTCGACGGAAATGTTTTGTCATTTCAACACGAGAGGGGGAAAATAAAAAAAAAAAAAGGGGGGGAAGAGGAAGGGCTCGCGGCCGCAAGCGATGAGTCTCCTGTTTTCCCTTCGTTCCGGGTGGTCCGCCGTGTATGTACACACACGGGCACTTTGGTCCCCTGACCTCTCGAGACCCCCAAAATTAACACCGCGATACGAGCGAGAATCTCCCGTCTCGGAGCGCCAATTTTTTTTTTTTTCCCCTCCCCCATCCGCACCGAATCTCGGTGTTTTCGTACGTGACCGCCGGCGAGCGACGGACCAAGAGCATCATCTTGGGCGTCGGTCGGGGCCGCTTTAGATTTTCACTCGAGCCCTCTTCAGAACTGACTTTTTCTTCGTTCGCTTTTACCTTTGTTATTCGTGCCGACTGAAACAACAAATCAAGACACTTTTTCGTGCCCCCCCCCCCATACCTGCATATATATGCATAGGGTGTGTGCGCACATAATATATAGGTAATATCATATATATAAAGAGAGGAGCAGCGGACCCAAGCCGGCTTTTTCTCTTCCCCGTGTGCATATATATATGTAATAACTCTATTACCTCTTTCACGTTTTCCTCGTCTCAAACGCACCTCTGTGTTTTTTTAGCCCCCCTCCCCCCCCCCGATTGTTATATTACCCACCCGGTTGTTGTGCAGGTTCTCGCTCTACGTCACGTTATATACTTACTCGGACAGCGTACAATATACGCTCTGGACCTTTTTTTTTTTTCTACGTATTTGCTCGTACACCTGTACCCATCACCGATACGGAGCTGATGGATGCAACGAAAATACATGGGTATACCTATAAGATGAATGGCACCCACAGCCGAGACATCTGCACATCGCTAATCACGATGATATACCCATCATCTATATTTATGTAACACATTATATTATTGTTATTATTATTATTATGTATACAGCATAAAATTCTCCTTTATTTAATGGCGCGAAGCGTGTACTATACGTGTATACATATAAAGGCGAGGAAAAAAAGAACTAAAAAGTTGTATTTATGTACGTGATGGGTATAGTACCTACACTCAAAACATACCCGTGAAAAACAAACGCTCAAGGATAGGTCAGTAATCCCCGATAATCCCGACACTATGGGAGGAATGCTTGGACTAAAAATTTTCCCTTCCCTCCCACGTATATAATATACAACAACGATGCTCGCAACGTTGCACAAGCGCGCTCTAATGGACGGGCCGGCCTTTCGGTGAGTACATATACAGGTATATTATGGGCACCTCTCCCTAATGGGCCAATTATAAAATAATCCAAGGAGATGACGATCGGCGGAATAGAATAGAGAGCCGAGGAGCAATAAAGCCGAGCGGGAAAATTGAAAGGGAAAAACGTGCAACAATAATCGTAACACAACATTATGGCCACACTCGATGGTGCATATATATATACCTTGACGGATAATGTATGGGGGGGGGGAGAGAGGGTCCGGCATAGAAAACAAACGATGATTCGAGAGTGTGTATGCTCTATCAGGCTCGACGCGAAGCAGACGCAAAGTCACGTGTTGTGCGTGCCTCGGCTCGCTTTTCCCAGATTTGCAGTATCCCCCTCCCCCAAATCTATATACCCACTCGCTCGTCCTCTACACCTCTATCTCGGCGAAAACACGCTTCTCCTCGTCTCGTTATATTAAGTAGGTGTACAGGCCTCTATAGGTCGTCCCTTCAATCGCCAACGTAAAAATAATATGCTCTCACCCCCGCCGTCGCACTTATCTCGTCCTTCTTCGTCTTTGCCCCACGGCTTTTCTCTCCCCAACCCCTCCGACCTATACCTATTTTGTTCTGCCGCTCTCTACTGTCTCTGGATGCCCATCCTATAATATATACGTAGCTGGCTCGAGAAAACAAAAAACAAAAAAAACACATCCTTCGTCGAGTGGCGTGAAACTCGCGTACGCCGGGGCCCCCCACTCCTTTATATACATTACCTCTATTATTTTTACCGAATTTATCTTTCGGCTCTTGCGCGTCTTACACGTGTTACCCCCTTTTGCGACAGATGTATGCCCAAGTGTGTACCTATACATCACTTGTATACGCAATCCCACACGTGTATATGCAGGGTATATATACGTGCGCCTAACAATTTGGGCTCAAGCATATAAGTACATTTACGCGTACACTTAATTTCAATATAATGTTTCGTCATCCGCGCTCCAGCTCTCTCGGCGTATACCTTGTCTCTTTGTTCGGCGCGACACCTCCTCCCGAAAGATAAACGCGCATAAGTAGCGCTTGGAAATCTGATTAGCCCCCCACCCCCCGTTGTTCGCCAATATGTGTCTGTGCTCTCTTTTTTTCTCCCTATACGTGTGTCGACGCGCCTCTGGTAATTCGTATACGTACCATGTATGTGTGAGGAACGGGGGAATAATAATTTTATCTCCGAGATGTGTACCTGTACCGCTGCAAGAAGATATTAGATTATTTTGACGAGCTCGAGAGAGAGAGAGAGAGAGCAATCGCACCGACCCACAAAATGTGTGGATAAAAGTATATAGCTCTCTTGAATATTTATGCAATAACTATATGTACTGTGCGCTCCTTGGTACATTTTTTTTTCTCTCCGTCTTTGCAATTCACCTCTGATACAACAATGTGGTCAATTTGAGCGAGAGGTCCTTCCTTTTTCTTAACGACATTGGCCATTATACAGCTCTCTCGGTAATTAATTTTTTTTTTTTCCACGTTACGCCGTCACGAGCAAACGCATCGATTGGGCAAACACGAGGATACATATTATGTATACACCCATGTATGTATATACCGATTCAATTCGTTTGTCTATACTTGCTTCTCTCGTGTTTTACACAAAGACAAAAATTAAAAATCAATCTATTGTTTTTTTTTTTTTTTTTTTCGGCAAATCAATAGAGAGCAGTTGCGTCGATCTTGAGCTTTTTTTTGTTGGAAAGAAAAAGCATGCAGGTGCAGTCATTCAGAAAATTGGTAACGATTGTTTGAAAGTCAGCCGAAAAACTGATGTAAACAGGGCACCGTTATATCTTTCGGAGCTTTTTGGAGGCGCAGTAACTTTCACTCGAACGTTCTTCAATTTGAAAACCAAGTAGGAGTAGCTCACCAAATTAAGCCTGTAAAAAAATGCTCAAGTGCGGAAAAACCTGGGACGGATCGATATTGGCACAAAATTCTCATTTCCATCGAAAATATCATTTGGAATTTTTTTTCACCGGAGCGGAAAAATGGATGGCATATGATAGTCATCCATAATATAACGTAGTCCTAACACAAGCGAGTAAATTTGATTGGACGTCGGCAGTAGAGTTGTTTTCTCCTCCGTGACCAACGACAAGCTGCGAAGAGAGAGAGAGAGAGAGAGAGAGCGAACATAAGGAGGAGCAGCGCGCTATTATCGATCGCAAGCTCGCACCCACATAATATATACGCACACGCGTAAGTGCACGATGTAAGCGAGTGAGGCACATCACGCATACACATCTGAAAAAGCTGAGAGCAGAAAAGCTGTTGGCTCGCCGAGCACTCGTGAATTTTCTCTTATTTTTTGTCGTAATCATAAAAAAAATGTTACTTGGTAATATTTCCACTCGCCCCAAGGCGCTTATTTGAACGGAGGTGTCGGGGGTACATATATATATATATATACACGCTGCACCGGGCAGGCGGCGAGTTGTTTCGTACTCGAGAGGTTTTATCGCTCGTAAAAACCCGCCGACCGGTTGGGGGGCGCCCGCCAAAAACCACGGCTGTATGCGCCTCGAGATCCCATGAGCTCGTTCTCTCGACCTATACACCCCAGGAGCTGCAGAGATAACGCACCTGGCCGACAGAGGATACCGCCAATAAACGCACTCCGTACCCTTGCCGTTGGCTGGCTCCACCCTCTCTCATAAATCCCCGGCAGATTTTACCGGTTCCGATCCTTGTCATGGGAGTCGGATTGGGATTGAAAAAATACTTTGCGGTATCAGCTCGTGGTAAATATACCAGCGCTCCCTCGTCAAAGGTGAAGTAAGAGGCGTGCGTTTAAAATTTTTTTCAAAACTTTCGGTTTATTCGTGGGGTATGATAATTACAATGTGTACAAATCGGTTACAAAAATATTTCAATCCTTTTGGGATTCTTTGACGCGTAAATGCCGATTATTTTTATGTTAAAAAATGTTTAATTACAACTGCAAATTTGCTTGTTTGCTTTTTGCTTCTGATTGCGGTGAAGCGATTCGTCTGTGCAAATGAACTTTACCGTTTGATCGGCCAAAGAGATGGCACGAGCATGCGTTGTACATTGTCATTCGCGATAACGCTTGGAAATTCATTCATTTATTGTCTATTATACCATATTGATGCTTTACATGGAAATCTTTTTAACATCTTTTTTGAAAACGCCATATAATTACATTAAAAACTAAGTGATCAATAAATATAAAATATATTAATTTTTCTACGTTAACTAGGCTACTTTTTTTGCTGCCGCATACAAACTATAGTTACAATAATTAAACGGACAAATTTTCTCGATACAGCAAAGTTTGGGTTTTTCTAGTAATTAAGTGTTTCAACCATGATTATTATTATTATTTTTTTTTTTTTCAAACTGTCCATGTTTACATCAGGCGTGTCATGCTACAAGTAACAACTAAAGTCTAAGTAAAACTAATATATCCTCGACGTGTATGTATTTTTACCCAGACGGAGCAATTACAAGAGAATCACGTTTTGTGTTAACTTTAAAAAATATATATCCCACTTGTACAAGGGATAACTTGATTGATATAAGGCACAGTCGGAACGATGGAAAAATTTATTACAGAAGAATAATTTTTTTTTTTTTTTAAATCCACCACATACGGTATGGTACTCTAAAGAGCCTTTTTCTACATGGCTTCGGATCATATTGTAATCGGTCAAAAGCCGACGAAGACAACGCCCTTTTCATCACTTGATGTCCGTGAACGCTATTGCTATTCTAAAAAAAATTTCACGGATATATTGGGCTTAAATGCAATAGATATACGGTTTCTTCATTAAATGCAAAATGTGTATTACTCATTTAAATGTTATTTTAACATTTTATTGTACCCCTACTAAGATAACATAAAATTTCTAAAAATTGTATATACATTTTTTTTTGTAAATTACATAAGAACCATTGAGTTTTGTAGAAGTAGTGGCATTTCAAAGTCTGTTAGTCTGTCAGTAAGCTCTGCCAAACTTTCTGCAGGTCTTACTTTATCATTAAATGAACCGACCATTAAAGTTTTAAGTTTTAACCAATATAGGTATCGATTACATTTTTACACTCTGCTGAGAACATGGGGCACTTGCGATCGTGCCTAACAACGAAGCTTATTTTAGTTTTTAGAAAAGTAATCAGATCAACAGTGACTAAAAATCCCACTTGCATCATAATACTTTTGGTTGCCCTACATGGACATCGTCTGTTTTGTTCACTAATTGAGAAACAAATGGTTTTAGCTCTTTACAAAAACAAAAATTCTTTCAATACTCATACAAAACCTTGCCCTTCATTTTAACTTACATAATTATGATTTTAATTATTGGTACGTAGCATTGTTAATAAAGAGAGATAATTAGGTTGAAATTTCAACACGACTTTATGTACATGAGTTGTTAAAATTCAAGAGATTGCACGACGCGTCATCAATGGTAATAAATAAAAATCAATCTTAAAGGTAATTAAAACATACAAGTCTTGAAATCTTAAGTACACTTGAGAAAATTTTGCAAGGAATATGTTCAATTGTAAGATGAAAAAACCTATTATTAATTCAGAATTAGTTTCAATCCAACTCGTCCAACCTAAAACATATGAGGTTATAGAATTCTTTTCGTGTCTAATCGAAGCCAGTCACATATTATAATATAGATGCGGAAAGTCTATACACACTTTCCATAATGGTGGTTATTATTCTGAAATAGTAAAATTAACAAAAAACCAGTGTACAGACTTAATCTCCACTGGAAAATTTACATACAATGATAAAGTATTTAATATCCAAACAACATTAGGAGTACAATTCATTCAAGGAACAACTTTAGGATCCATTAGTGAGGGATCATGTACATATGGGCCAGATACTACCATTCATGGAATAAGTTATGATCGACCAGTAAGATCAACCAAATTTAAAGTTACAGCAATCAAAGAAATAGCAAAATTAGATCTTGAAGAGAATAAATTAATTGCTAATGATGGAACTACATTTAATTATAAAGATTTCTCCTCATTTTCAGATTATTATGGGAACGTTTTTTGGGAATCGATCATAAAAAATAACCTATGTGGTACAAAAGATAACTTTCTCTCTATTTATGATGGTCCAGGTCAACTTATAACTGAAGCACATGATTCTGGAGAAGTATATAAATCTCTAATAGTAAAACATGAAGATCATGATTTTAGAGTTGGATTCATGAATAGATCGGATTTTATTTGTAATAATATGTTTAACTATACAGAACATCCCAAAATATATGTTATTTTTAAAACATATCCTCAAAGTGGATTGATACAGCCAGTTAATGAAAAGATTCCAGATCATGGATCTAAAATAAAGAAAATTAATCTAAATTTAATGTATTATACGAATTCTAAATTTGTTTAATTCCAAAAACATATTTATATCTGAACAAGTTGAAAATCTCTATGCAAAATTGAAATATGACAAATGCGAATCAGATAAAAAGATTCTTGAAAATTTAGTTATGCTAGCAAAAATAAATCCTCAAGAATTTGCATTAAGTTTAATGGGAAAATCAGGTTATACTTTAGTCAGGACAGGTAAAGTTTCTTATATTATTAAATGTAAAGATGTAGCTGTTAATTTTACTAGTGTTGAAAATAAATGCTATGATGAATTGCCTGTAACATATAAAGGAGAGCAATGGTTCATGAAGCCTCGCAGTCATATACCTACTGACACAGATTGGAACAGAAATTGTATGTAATCCTTTAATCATTTCAAAATTTAAGCTATGTAACAAATGGCGGTCTGTTAGTAAGGGACTGATGGGAGCTGACCAAATGTTTGGGATTGAAAACCCAATGATTGTGGACTGTATGATTTGATTTACCGGTTGCGAGGGAAAAGAGTGGGAGCCAATTGCTTGGGTTTATTGAAAGATTAACACTCGCACCTTTTCATATATAACAAAATAATAAAGTATATTAACAGCAGAAATTACAATACTTGATGGGAAAAAATTGAAAAACTGTGGTAAATAATAAAATTACGTTTTATGTGCGCTAGTTTAAGGGTATTGAACGAAGTTGAAGAACAGTTATTTTACTAATTTAATTAAACTGAAAATCATGTTGTTTGAGTCACGCGAGTAAATTACACAAGACATTTTCTCTTTCTATTTAAAATGATTTACTCGAGAAAATGTCTACTTGGTAGGTGTACACGCAGTGGCCACACTGTGGTTCACTGGACGAGCGATCGGTGCGGACTGACTAAATGCTCACAGGCGAGCAGTCGTGAGCAGCCAAAGTAACTTAAACGTGGAGCGCTATGATCGGTGGTCACGCAGGACCATCATTGGTTACAAAATATTAAAGTTAATTGCTAGCGCGCGAATATATAAATTCTATATAGTCAATGTTTTGTAATCTAGGTCATTTTACTCGTTTTTTTTTCTTATTTTCAGTATACTATTTCGTATCCGTACGATATTAAAAATTGAATTTCATTTTTTTTTTTCAAGTATATCATAATGTACAATAATGTTCATGATCATGCTTACAATAAATTGTATAATCCTAGTGATACAGAGATGCCTTTCGTCGACGGCGAGAGAGAAACATTAGACAAAAAAATAAATAAAAGAGACCACGGTCATTATAAAAGTAAAAATAGCATGTTGTTATTATCAAAATTACGAGTCACGGTGTGTGAGTGATTTCTTTGAAAAAACAAAGAATGAATGATGGAAAAGTACGAGAACAAGAAGAAATAAGGAGAAATAGAAGAAGAAGAACCTTTGGAGTTAGTTTAGAGATCAGTGACAGGGCCAGCAGTAGAAGCTGCCATGCTGTTAATGCTGTTATCGCAGGAACCCGCGCTGGAAGCGTGGAATGCCCGGTGACGTTCGAGCATAGGCTGTTTATCGTGCTGTTCAGCCTCGGCGCCATCATCCTCCTTGTCGTCGTCGTCGTCTTCGTCGTCTTCGTCACCGTCATCGTTGTCGTCGCCACTGCTGTTGGACCTGTCGTCGCTACTGCTGCTGTCGCTGATACTGTTGCCGGGCCTACCGAGCCTCGAACTCGATTTTGCCGGGCGATTTTTGCCTTTGGAACAGCTGCAGCCTTGACTTGACACCTTGCCGCGCAGAATACTCGTCGGCCGATCCATTCTACGGTTCAAATCACCGTTCGCGTTACCACACACACATATATATATCATTTGCCATTATTATACCTCACACACCATTTACAAGCTACTACCAACTCGACCAAGCGATTGACGTTTCATCAGCTTTTATTTCTAATACATCCAAAACCATGCAAAGCAGCACCAAAGTACGGTACATTGCTTACTCTGTACATTACCAACCAGACCAATCAAACAGACAAGTAGTTTTGTTTTTTTTGTTTCTCCCCCGTTCCTCGCGTTCCAAAATCTACGGGTACAAGTTTATTTGGCACATACTTACTTACTGCACATTTAAGCAAATAAATAACTTTCTGTTTGAAAAGTTGGCTCCTCGAGCAGGTGTCGTTTTTCCCAAAGTGAAATCAGTCAGCTGCAGCGGTGCTGGACATGAGAGAAAGCGTGAAGCGTGAAGCGTGTGTGAATGAGAGGAAAAAGTGCATGGGATCCACCCGATGCCACGGCAACAACAGTAACAACAACAACAACAACAGCAGCATAGTACAGCAGTAGCAAAAATGATGAAAAACAGAGGCAGCAACGGTGGCGAGAGAGCGAGAAAGCGAGCTTGTGAGAAATGAAATGACAGTGGTGAAATCAAAGCAAAAGGAAAGTAGAAAGAAATGTGGGGGGTGAAAAGTATACATATAGTAGGTGGAACGAATCGTATTGGATGTAAGAAAAAAAAAAAAAAAAAAATTAACGGGGTGAACTAACGACCTAAGGCCATCGAGCTGCCTCTAAATGTAGGCGGTGGTGTAGGTGGCACGTGAAGGTGCAGTGAGGACTCTGGAGGTGGCGAGGCTGTCCGGGACGGTTGTAGTCTCCTCGGCGGCCTCGGAGCCCCGGGACGAAGGCGTCGGAGACAGCGAAGGGTAGTAGTCCATGATGGTGGTGGTGGAGGTGAGTGGCTCGGGGGTACTCGCGCAAATCGACAAGTTGAAATCTACGACGGACCAACTCGGTACGCACTTGCTGACGGCAGTCGTCATTATTGTCGTCGTTGTCGTTGTTGTTGTTGTTGTTTTTGTTGTCGTTGTCGTCGTCAATGTTGTCGTAGTCGTAGTTTTCGTCGCGGTCAACGCTGCCGTCGCGAGCCCGGCCCTCGCGGACAGCGCCTCCTGCAGCTCGCGGCGCAAGGCCAGGTTCTCCTCCTCGAAAGCCGCGATTTCTCGGCATTCGCTGCTGCTGTAACAGCTGCTGCAACGACATCCCAAAGAGCAATGCTTAGCAATGACCCTCTGATGCACTAGCTACGTGTATTATGTATAGCTGCTGCGCTTGCACGTTTTTGGCTGGTTGGCTGTATTTGTATACATTTGATTACGGGTGTGATATGGGGTGGTGATGGGTGGGTCGGTGGGTAGGTGTGCAAAGGTATATGTAGCCCCAAGCACCTGCCTGGCTCAATTGGCAGGGACAAAACTCCCGCGTGCACAATACGTGTTTTTTTTTTTTTTNTTTATTTTTCTTTCTTTGGTTAAAGTCAACATTTTGTTTATACATAGGTACTGCAGATTTACAGTATACCTCAATTTCAACACTCGGTTTTTTACGGGCATTCGCAAGTAATAACCATTTTTTTTTTTTTTTTTTTTTTTTTTTTTTTTTTTTTTTTTTTTTTTTAATTTCAACATTTGTTCATGTGGCTAATCATTGCGATGACGATCGTCTCTCTCATTATTATTATTAATATATTATTTGAAATGATAAGACGAGAACAACAGTAATTGTGAGTGATAATGATTTGTAATAATAATGACTTTGATGATGGTACATCGCTATCGATCAATGCGCTTTTGGTAAAAATTTAATGGTAATAAAGTTGTATGATTGGTGTGTGTGTATACTCACTTTGTGGCGTGCCTCAGTGCGGTCACCTCCTTTTCCAACTTGATGATTCTCTCTTTGTCTTCCTCATTTTCCCTTCTCACTTGTTCCAACTGACTCTGAAACACAAGTAGAGCCAGTTTAGACCAATCCTCTCACTGGGAAGCTATCCATTAGCCTGATGATGATGCCGCCGCTGAACGCGACTGAAACTCGAAACCGAGCTAAGTGCCCTCATGCGAGCCTCAAATTTTACCCCTGAAACCTAATACCGTAGACACCCCTCTTCCCCTTTCTTCCCATCACTCGTGCCTTCCCGTAAGTTTTCCTCCTATGAATTTTCCAATACTTTGTGAGTCAAACAATGGGAACAAGAGTAAGTATGAGAAGAAAAAAAAGTTTCGAGAGGCCACTGCTGGCCCCGCACCTGGGAGCTCTCCAGCTTCTAATCAAACATCAGTTCAACATCCCGCCTCAGCATTCAATGCTCATGCAAATACGCTCGGTCCTTTTTTTGAACGTTACGTGAAAAAATATAACTTTACGTTTTTCTAGCCGTTGCTTTTCCACTTACTTTTAATTGATCCACTTGTGCAAATTTTTCAGACTGTTGATTCTCTATTAGAAGCTTCATTTTCGAAAACATTGCTTCTTCCTGGACTTTACTAGCTTCTCTTATTTCTTTGATTACATCTGTATCATGAAAGACAACAGACACAAGTTAAAATTAAAAATAGTAATACTTAACAAATGGCACAAGTGTTTTTAAAATATTTTGTATAGTTACCCGATAACATGCCCGGTTGGTAATCACACAAAACGTTTTGCTTAATTTGCAGTAACTCAGTCTTAATAGTCTCCAAATCTAACTTGGCTTGATGCATTTCCTTGAACAATTGACTGTTTGTTTCTTTCATTTTTGTCATCTATCAAAGTAAAATTAGAAAAAAAAAAACCACGTAAATAAGATACCCAAACAAACCAGCTGTCTAGTTTGAAACAAAAAAATAAAAATTCGTATTGTACCTGCTCGTAGAGTATAAACAACAATTTATTACTCTTGTCGATTGTAGTAATAGAACTGTTACTGGCTGCACTGTCACTGTCGTCGTTGTTTTTTGAATGTATGGGTAAATTCTCAGCAGGTCCTAAGCCGGGGTCAGAGTACCTCCTATGCTCTGAGCTAAGTTCTTGCCTGTTGTCCTTATTATCTACATTGGCATTGGGTGGTAGACTAGCATAATCTCCATTTTGATAAGCTATGGGAATGGACTGGTCCCAGCTATTCTCTTGAAGACTTGAGTACCCATTCCTTAAAGTATCATTGCTGCAGGGTGGTCCATTTTGCATGCGCATTAGGGACGATCGTGTCCTACCACGGTACAATCTATAATTTGGCTTGACTATTGGCTGATACAGGCGATACATTGGAGACATAGAAACTGGCTCCATGGCATAAGTGACTGGGACCGCGGAATAACCACACACACTTGGATCTGATACTGCTGCAAAGAGACGTTGCCCGTTGTTAGTTGCATGATGCTGGGTTTGCTGAGACATCTGTGGCTGCTGCCAAAACACCGGTGGTGCATATTCCATTGCAGGCACATGAGCTACATGTGGCACTTCATCTTCGCTAGCCTCATAACTGTCTCTATCTTTATCTCGGTTTCTATCATCACTGCAGCAATGGTTGTGGGCACCTGTACTTCTCTTGCTTTTTTTTTTAGTTTTCCTGAGCTGACCTGTACAGCCATAATCGATTGGAACTCTGAAATCCATTAGTGACAAGTTACAGTTACATACTGAATGTTCAATAACCTGATGAATTTTAACCCTAATTACTTAGAAATAAATAAAACATGCAAGTGCTACAATGACGTTTGTTAACAAGTATTGTTTCATAGTGTATGATATTTCATCCAACAATAAATTTAATTGAATTTGATGTCTATTAACTTACTTTTTATTCATAGCTGTAGAGCTTCAGGTGAACAATAGACTTACAGTTGGAAATTTTAAAAATATCCACACGCTTCTTAGATAAGTAATTATCTAGGTAGGTATTATTAGTACATGGAAAAACGATGACGGGCAACCACGCAATCAGTGGTGCAACTCGATGAACAAAAACTGAGTACAACAACAATAGAGTATTAGACCACAAATGCCAAACGTCGCCATCACAGTTGCTCAAAATTATCTTGGTTTCAAGTTTTTCTCTCGTTTATTCTTCCTGATGAGTGGCTGAATACTTCTATCCAGCGCCCACACTGTATTAACATCAAATGTTTTTTATTTCTCGCATTTTTTTCGTTACGTAATTACGTTAATTATTACAATCAAAAATACGTAGAATATTCGTCGATTCACACGTTTACGTAAACATAATCAACGAGTATCATAAAAAACACTACTGCACGTGAAAAATTAATTTGAAAGACATGTAATTACCACTAGTGTGGGTATTGTTTATTTAACTGTTAACTCTCGTGTCGTCCGTATCGACAAACGGCAAGGTTGCACACATCGTTGCACTATACATGTATTATGCATAAGTAGGTGTGTTCCGCAATCGCCGCCATCCAGTTACATGGTTGGGGGGGGGCTACTGCCGACGGGAGATTGCGGAATACACTCTGGGTTATACCATTCCATCGTCCCGTGTTACAGGGTAATGGGGTTGTACCATTCCGCCGTTCCTGTTTTTATTGGGTCATATGGGGTTATAACAATTTTAAATTTGCGGCAAATGGCACTTTCAGATTACAATTTTTCAATTTCTACTCATTGGTCCAAGTTGCGGCTGGTTTCTAATATAGATCACATGGCACTACTATAATAATCACATAACTCTTTACCAAAATATAATGACAAAAATATTTTGGGTTTCCACGAATTATGAAGTTCAATGTTATTCTTGTGCACTGTGTACTTTATGTCAATTTGAGTGCGTAGGCTTTACCTATAAGTATAGCTGGCGGTAATTGTAGAATACACCTTGCTACCCTGTGTTATATACATACCATTCCAACGTTCCTGTGTTATTGCATGACTGCGCTGCGGATTACACCCTATATTAAATTATACCTTACCTTAGGTATAGTACATTCATACATTGTATACATGGACAATTGCACATGTATGGCCGTATATATTGGATATATTATATAGTCATCATTGGCTTTTCTCCAGAATGACAGAAATCGAAACTGCAGTGCACAAGTACTTATTTCTTATTCGAGTTATGTGATATTAGTGGTCAGTGGTGCACAACACCATTTTTCGTTATGTCTAGATCTCGATTCTGCAATTACTTGTATTGCCCTCTCTTATAATGTATTGCCTAAACTTGGTTTAAATTCATACATTCCTGAGATTACGTGTTTAACGTGTGTACAACCCATCCATTTATCATAAGTCAGGGAATTTGCTCTTTATCAGAGAGATACAAGTAAATTCCTTAAGTTAAGAGGAGAAGATTACTCATTCGACTTGAATGAAATTTTGATAATCGAACGCACACACAATATTATACAAATGGGTAACAATTCAAGCTTGCTTCTTCGCGAGGAAGAAATAGCACAAATTCAAGAAGCTACTGGCTGTAAGTTTATCTTTTATTTTTGCCTGCTGTTCTCTTTTTCTTATCATTTCATCACTCTCAACTTATTTCACGTGGCACGTCATACATTGTTTATAATTGGTTTCATCAAACATTTTTTTTCTAGTTACTCACAATCAAATTGAGAGGCTCTATAGTCGGTTTACAAGCTTAGATCGCGGAGACTGTGGCACCCTTAGTAGAGAAGACTTTTTGAGAATTCCAGAGTTGGCTATAAACCCTTTGGGTGAAAGGATCGTTAATGCATTTTTTGAAGAGAGCAGTACTGACAGAGTTAATTTTCTCCAGTTCATGCAAGTTCTAGCGCACTTTAGGCCTATAAACAAGAACCGTCAGAACATACTCAATTCAAGAGAAGAAAAATTGCGATGTAAGATTTCTTATACCAAAGCAATTTCAGTTACATTTTAAATACTAAAATTTAATAATCACACTAATTAATTAAAATTTTTCTTCGATGCAGTTGCTTTTAAAATTTATGACTTAGATAACGATGATTTAATATCCAAAGATGAACTTCTAGCCATATTACACATGATGGTTGGTGCTAACATCAGGTAAAAAGCAATTTCTTATCTCGCAGATTCACATGCATTATTAAAATGATGTCATAATTTACCAATGTCTCTATGTGCTTTAGTGAAGAACAACTTACAAGTATTGCGGAACGAACCCTTTCTGAGGCTGATGAAGATGGAGACAACATGATCAATTTTGAAGAATTTTGCAAAGCTTTAGAAAGAACTGATGTAGAACAAAAAATGTCAATAAGATTCCTTAGTTAAATTTTATCTAGTTATTTCAATTTTTAAAGCTTAATATATTTTTATTAATTACTGCGGGTGGATAATTTTAATTTTTTAACGCTTTTATCGTAATAGTAAATGTTGGTTTTCGTCAGTGATCTTAAAGTATTTCAAACTGCTCACAAGCTTCTCTACAAAGCACGTGTCACGTGTGAGCTTGATTGTCTATTACCAGTAACTGTATACGTATGTATATTGTGATCGTTACCAAGGATAGTCAACGCGCAAATACGGTATATATTTAATATTTGTTGTGCATATTCTTTGGTAGCATACGTTCCTTTGGATAAACAAATATTAGACTAAATGTAGATAAAATACTCGACTACTCAAAATGGTTGTAGTTTAAAACTATTTAAAATAAAAGAAAATTACTCACTATGAAATATTAAGTCTTTTTTATTTTACGTATAACTTACATGCACCGCTGAATTTTTTTTTTTTTTTTTTCATTACAAAAGGTACATGTGTTGCGTTATTATGAACAAATCAAACCTTACAGCCCTCAGCGAATACACATCACTTTACATGTAAAATATAAAAATTCTTATATTGTACAACAATAATATATAATATGCGTATATCTATTGTGTTGATTTTCGATGCATTTATTAAGCTGTTGATGACACTGCAAGTTTTTTTAAGTGTTCCATAAATACTTGTAGACTTACATCATCTGTCAGTACTGGAGCTCCACTCTCCTAAAATTATATAAAAAGTTAGTTTCACGACAAAACAAAAGTGTTAATTGTCCAACTATTCATTTCAACTTTATTGTTAGACCATACACCAGTAAGATAATAAATATAGAAAATACACCGTTGCACCACCAGTTATTACATTTATATTGATGTTTATAAGAAATCAAAACGTTTGTGTTAATTTTAAATGACTTGTACGATAATGCGAGAGTATAGAGATTAGAGCACTTTTACTCCTATGTAAAGCAATTTAAAGAATACAGAAGCAATAAATCAAAAATAAAATTTTTGTAAAAAACCAACCCCGTTGGACATCGGCATTCCCTGGTTCACAGGATCAAGTAAACACAAAATGATTCATGTAATTTTTGTAAGATAAATAATGGTGATTGAATATAATCTTCAGTAAACATTCACGAATGTTTCAACATTTAGAATGATTGAGTGCAATAAACGTAAAAAAAAGTCTTACCGCTCCATAAGCATACATGTTGTTGTGTGTCTGACTAGGGTTGACTTTGCTAAGAAGGAATCTAGCTTGAGAACCACCTTGTTCAGTATCAATGTATCTAGGAGCTGGGAATCTTCCCACTAATATCTCATTAGCATCAGCTACAGGAGCTTCCAATAGTTGACTGAAATTTTCGTATTCTGGACGATCTTGGTATTTCAGTTGACGCCATTGAGCTATTGTCTGGAAATTATTTTAGTGTTTAAAAAATTTCAACAAGATCGTCGTCATTGGAATATTGTTAATCAATTACCTCTCCATGGAATATAAGAATTTGGAAAAAGGTGTCCATTAACAGAATTCTGTCAGGCTGTATAGATGATGTATCCAGTAAAACAGCCTCTGGTGGACCACTAAATCCGTAACTGTACAATACGGGTTGAACCATGATTAACGAATTCGTTAAATCCTCTCGCATCAACATGTTTCTATAAAAAGTTGTTTCATCTGGCGAATTATTAAAAACCTGAAGGAACTGCGATCTACGCAGATGGTACATAAATTGAGGATAGAGTGAAAAATTGTCTGCTAGTCTGAAACTATTTGGATCGTCCTTTTCATATTGACCGAATTTCTGGCACTGGAAAAAATTAATTGTCAATAAAATAATATGATTTTAAAATTCATAATTTTTTTTTTTTTTTTTTTTTTTTATGAATCAAATCATGCTGCACGTTATGATTATTGGTAATTACATACAAGTCGTATCAGCATTCTATCGACCCAGCGTAGAACATCAGGACCTTCTTCCGTTTCGGCTCTAAATACTGCAAGTCGGGACATTAGAACTGCTGCTGCCTCTTGATCGAATCCAGCAGCAA
Organism: Copidosoma floridanum; assembly: GCF_000648655.2. The sequence continues at coordinate 1,158,502 of NW_019379479.1, forward strand.
TGTGATGTAAAGAGGATGAAGCATCCGCCCAACTGTAAATAATGAAGATTCATGAAAACTTAGAATTTTATTTCATGATTATGTGTGCAGGATTCAAGTATTAATTTCATAGTGATTTGTACTATGTTTGAAAATATTCATACTTTCTTGCGACAGTTGTAACTCGAATTCTTCGTTGACCACTACTATGTTGATATTGAGTGATAAACTGTATGCAACCGCGGCCACCTTGAGGAATGGGAGCCGCTTGCTGATTAACAACTTCAAAGAACAATGCAGTTGTCGTGGAAGGTGTGAGAGAACAAAATTTCCATTGACAAGTGCCACTCAAACCAATTTCTTGTTCTCCAACACTAGGTCCTTTAACATTTAATGACACGCAGGGGCCTATGGCACCTGATACTTTCAATTCACGAGAAGTCTTAACTTCTAAAGTTGCGTTAAAAGCCATTTTCAAATCCTCCTTGGGATCTTTGGCAAATACACGTTGGAATGTTTGCTTGAAAAGCGACGAATTGAAGGAATCTCCCATTATCATGTGACCACCAGTTGAATTGCAGCATTGTCTCATCTCTAACAATCCAGTTTGATCAAGAGCACAAGAATAAATATCTATAATGTGCCCATTGGCAGCTGCCCTAGTTGCCAAGCTGTCGTAGTGTTTTGTTGCTTTTTTCATGTGTTTAGCATTATCTTTCTGAATATCGTGGTGAGATCTAATGGGCTGCCTAAGATCATCGGTGACAACTTGTCCAGGACCTTGAGAACATGGACCTCCCACAAACAGCATTATCCTAGTCATACCAAATGAGAAATAAAGAATTGAAAGAAATTAAAACCGTAAAAAAAAACATATTCATACCTGGCTCCGGTATTGGCATAGCTGGCTTCCAGCAAACCTGTGGCGACTGAAAGAGCAACCCCCGTCGATCTAAGCGAGCGCTTTCCAGATCCAACAGGCCATGGATCCCTCTGTAACTCTCCCAACAGATCCGTCAAGCTCATGTCACACTTGTGCACAGGCTGTAGAAATTTGTTGGCTGGTGGCAAAAGTTGTCCAGTTGGTCCTCTCTGATTGGGATTCTGTCCAGGAACCGGTCTTCCTATTCCTAGCATATCTTGCACTTGTTTGGATTGTAGATCTTTCGTACCTCGAAACACGTAACTCTTGCTGCATCCTTCACAGCCCAATTCGTGAACTTGTACCATTTTACCAAATGTTATAAGACCAATCAAAGCATTGGGTGGCAATAGAGATAACGACATTTGCAACGAATCCTTTAATGCCGTCAACTCCTCCTCGTCCAAGCACGTATCAACAACAAGTAAGAATATTGGTGGTAAACTTTGTGCCCTCTAAAAAATAAATACAAATAGTAAGATAATTTTTGGTCAAATGTATCCGATTGCTATATCTGATAGCTTACCATAATAGTATACTCGATGGTTGAAAACATTGGTATCAATTCAGCTGGTTGATGTTGCTCTGAGATGGCACTGTATTGTGCTGGAAACTAGGAAAAAGAGAGAAGAAAAAAAAAACCATAAACAAAAGAGTAAGTACTCAAGCATATAACGAGACAATGTAATATTATAGGCTCAACGTCTGGCCCGAGAAAAGACTCACCGGATTTCTTTGGAAGCAGAAATTGCAGACCCAGAGCTTTGCTCGATAGTCCACTTGACAGAGGGGATTCAAGATGGCCCGACAAGTGGACCTAGTACAGAGCACTGGGTCATAGTGAATCGGCGGAAGGTCAGGGCGCTCCTTGATCGGTTGATAGAGCGTACCCAGGGGCACGACTAATCTGGTGGCATCGACGCGAGACGACGGCCAGACGTTCCAGGTGAAGCGCACCCCATCCCTGTCCTCGTTTTGTTGAATAAATTCCTCGTAGGTAGTCATTATGCTATTGTAGAAACGACGTATGTAATAAATATCTCCAAATGAAAACACTGCACATGCATTATTGGGGGGGAAAAAGTACCCTGGGGATTATAAGAGAAGTGAGGAGGTTAAGAACGGGAGCGATCTGGATGCACCGACATACCTGCTGTTGCCTTGTCGTTGTCAGATTCGCTCGGAGGAAGGGCGATTCTGCTACGAGATCGGCTGGACGAAACGAAGCATCCGAACGCGGTAAAGCAGCTTGAAGCACTTTTTTCTAATCACAAGGGAAACATATTTTAGCTACGCCGTCACTTGGTGGTCCATGGCCACGTCACGTCACTCTGCGTATGCTATGCTTATGTCGCGGCGAAGGGAGAGGGGGTACCCGAGTCGTAAATTATACATGTATATGTTGTGTATATGACGAATTAAATTGACGAAAAAGTCTATTTGATTTTAAATGTGTAACATGCTCACTGATACACACACTTATATCTCTCAGAAATTTTTTAAATAATACTATACAAACATTTACGTTTGAAAATCACATTTTTCCGATATACCTGTAGCTACTACTTTTTTTTACGAAAAATCGGTTAGCTCTGTTTTGGATTATCCTTTAGCTTTTTTTCGCCAATAAGTGAAAATCATGAAAAATATAAATTTAGCGGTGTTCTTGTATTTTATTTATATTAAAAGTATTACTTTATAAAATTGATAAACTGTATATATTCATGTTAAGTAATAATAGCTAAATTATTTATATTTTTCGTATTAATGATAAAAAAATAATCATCAATCATCATCATCATCGATCAATATTATTTACGTAAAAGATTCGCGTAATGTATAGATACAGGTGTGGGAGATCATGTATGTACATACGTGTATTAGGCGCTTTGATAATATCTTTCTTTTAACTATTACGATAGCGATTCTTAAAGAAGGAAATAAAATCAAACTGATGTACTTATTGAAGGGAAAAAAAGTTTGTACATAGAGGTGCTTAAGTGGGAAATCGGTAAAAGTTGGTAAAAAGTGATCCCAAATTGACATAAAAACGACTACCTAGTCGGTAAAATAACGTCTGAAAAATGAAATATTTATAGTGTATCGTTTGTTCATACGTAGCTCGAAAAAAAGGATCAAGAGTGCGAATTACACGATCCACGAGAGAAGGGCCTCTTTTGAAATGTTTATACACGTGGATAGAGAGTACGACAAGCCCCTCCCAATCGGGATGTTAATAGAATTGTCAAAATTTCGTGTATATATGTATATACGTAAATAGCTGATTAGTCCATGATGAGTCTTTCGTACCAACCGCTGATAAAAGTCGTAGCGATGTTCTTTATCAGTAAGAAGTTACGTGCACGTATATATCCAGAGTCACTGGCAAGCTGTTTCCCCGAAGATCCAGCGATCGGTGGCTCGTCCGAGGTTCTGCTCCACTCGACCTGATTCCCGGTGTGTCGTGCTCGCAAGCCCTTCGAAAGCTTTCGGGCAGTCCCTTGCTTTTCCTTCCTCGGTGGCATCCGCAACGACCACCATCGCAACAACAATAATCAGATTCGCCTCCTGCTTGACTCTCTGATCTGATCTCTCTCAATAAAGTGTACACGTACATCCACCGACTTGTCAAGAAGCTGCTCCACTACCAATTGAGAAATGGCGCGGGTTCTCGTTGGAGTTAAGCGTGTCATCGACTACGCCGTCAAGGTAAGCTCATGCTCTTGGCTAAAAAAAAAGTAAGTACTCGGACAAAACTTTGTTGGACAGATACGCGTAAAGCCAGACAAATCGGGAGTCGTGACGGATGGCGTCAAGCACTCGATGAACCCGTTCGACGAGATCGCCATCGAGGAGGCGGTGCGCATGAAGGAGAAAAAACTAGCGAGCGAGGTCATAGCCGTGAGCTGTGGCCCGGCCCAGGCGCAGGAGACCATCCGAACGGCCCTTGCCATGGGAGCCGACAGGGGCATCCACGTCGAGATCCCGGGCCCCGAGTACGAGCAACTCCAGCCGCTCCACGTCTCCAAGATCTTGGCCAAGTTGGCCCAGGACGAGAAGGCCGACCTGGTGCTCGTTGGTAAGCAGGCGATAGACGACGACTGCAACCAAACTGCCCAGATGACGGGTGGTCTCTTGGGCTGGCCGACCGCGACGTTCTGCAGCAAGGTAGACAATTACTAAGCGGCTCGATCGTGATGTTGACGATTGGTTCTTTTTATTTTTATTCCCTTGCTTTGCCCGTACAGATAGATCACGGCCAAGGGGAGTTGACGGTGACTCGGGAGATCGATGGCGGCTTGGAGATGATCAAAGTGAAAACCCCGGCCGTGATGAGCGCCGATTTGCGCTTGAACGAGCCCCGATACGCGACTCTGCCCAACATCATGAAAGCCAAGAAGAAGCCCCTGAAGAAAGTTTCTCCCAAGGATTTGGGTGTCGACGTTTCGCCGAGAGTTAAGATTATTTCTGTCGAGGATCCTCCGGTGCGACAGGCCGGCTCGATACTCCCGGATGTCGATACTCTGGTTGCCAAGTTGAAAGAAGCGGGTCACGTTTGATATTGTTTGTTTGTAGATACTCTGTTGAAAAATCGCGTCTGAGGAATCGAACGTCAATTTTTTTGACGTTTTTTTGTTCCTCATACTCGGTATATCTATATTTTTATACACGGGTGTGATTATTTTGTACAATACGTACGAAAATTGCCAAGTTTTTGATAATACTTGTTAAATGTTTTTCAATAAATATATACTCTCTATTGTACGTTTCAAGCTTTTATTTTTCTTTCTTTGGTTAAAGTCAACATTTTGTTTATACATAGGTACTGCAGATTTACAGTATACCTCAATTTCAACACTCGGTTTTTTACGGGCATTCGCAAGTAATAACCATTTTTTTTTTTTTTTTTTTTTTTTTTTTTTATCATAAAAAGCATGCTTGTAACATCTTTAAAAATTTACGTATATAATATGTATATAAAAAATATTTCATACTCTATGTACAACTAACAGGCTATTTCAATAGATTAAAGAGATACATGCGCGTCTCTATGTATTTTATGTTAGTAGGTTCGTAGTAAACCTATTTTTTTTTTATATTGAACAATTCAGTAGGACATTCCTTACGTATAACCGATATGGTACTAGACAGGCACTGTTTGAAAGATTAAATTACAATGAGAAAAGTAGGGAGGGAAAAAGAATGCATCAAGTCAAGATTTTCCAGTCGAATCTCTTGTTGCTGCTGTGCGTGATCGGTGGAAAAGGCGGGGGAAGGAGGACCCAGCCATTGGGCCCTTCCTTAACCATGAGACACGCTAAATATGGCACTTGCTGCACTAAACGCGTGACTTCGGGTATCTGCGGTACCTGGCCACCGATCAATTGCCTCGTGCAAGCAGCCAGAGAAATCGCGTGGGCCACTATCAGGATGTTGCCTTTGGTATTCTCAATGATACTCTTTATAAGGGCGTAACTCCTTGCGTAATACTGAGCGGCGCTCTCTCGCAAGGGAAGCTCGTCAGCTTTGACGATTGGCTTGTAACTGCTGTCCACGTTGAACCCAGCCTTGGACAACTCCTCGGAAGTCATCCACGTCGGCAGGCCATTCTGGTACCAAGCCACCCACTCCATCAGCCCGGGCTCGACTTTGATGGACAAGTCAGACTCAAAGCCTTTCAGTATTTGAGACAGGGTCTGTATGCACCTCAACGACGGCGACGCGAAAGCCACGTCTATGCGCACATTGGACTCCTTCATTGCTTCCCCGATGAGACTGGCTTGTAATTCACCCAGTGCCGTCAGTGGACAGTCGTCCTGAAAGTCTTTAATGTTCCTCGGGGGAATTTTGATCGGCATGTTTAGGTCTCGGCGAACGTAGCAGCCATCAGCTTCGAAGCAATACGGGATCCACGTGCCAAAGGTGAAATCCACTCTTTCCCCGTGACGGCAGATTAAAATTTCACGAGATCCCGTCGCTGCTGCGACTTCTCCTTCCAGCTGTCAAATTAAAAGATAAAGGAAAAAAAAGGCATGAGCTATATTTGGTCAATTGGCGTGGCATATCGAAAACATATGTAAATAATTACTGGCTCACTGTCTTCGGCTACTCCGTCTGGCGCGTCGATGGAATCGTCAAAAAGTATCACAGGCGGTTTCCTCGCTTTAGGAATAATATTGTCTCTACATTCTACTTTATTGTCTAATATTTGTACCGTCGAGTGCAGCGTCCAAGCGTCCGATTCTGCGGTGCGTTTGGTGTGGTTCAAAGGAAAGTAACCGGTCAGCCCGGTCAGCCAGGAAACCCCCTCGACCCAGCCGTCAATTGTACTGGCGCAGGCCTCCTCGGGCACGTAAATGTAATCCCCGGGTCTTAATTCCAGCTCGTCGTGATTCCGGGGAACGTGGGCGTGCATGACCTTGTGTACATGCAAATCGCACGATCTTGGATCCTTCGAGTACAACCTGAGCTCCCAGCCGACGACTCCGGTCGTCGTTAATTTCTCGACCATCGTGCTGAGAGGCTCGAACAACGAGTCGGAGAATTGATAGGCCAGCGTCAGGTGCAGCGACTTTGTGTTCGGCTCGGCTGTGATTCCTACGTCCAGTAGTTTGCCGACGTACTGCGCCGCCAAGGATTTGAGCCACTTGGCTTGTTCATCCTTCACGAACAAGCCCATGAAATTTGGGGACACGTAGGTTTCCAACTCGATGGCATCAGGACAGTCATCCTTGGCAGTCAGGGTTTCCAAAATGTCAGCTGCTTGCTTTGACAGTTCATCCGTGACCTGTGATGTGAGTATGGGTACTTAGATGACAGCAACCGAATGTGATTGTAAAAATATACACCAACAGGTGTAAATAATGTATAGGTACCTTGAACGGTGGCACAAGCGTTATGTGGGGCATGAAATTGTGGGCCCCGTTCCACTCCAGCTCTCTGCTCTTGAACCAGAATTTTTGTAGCTGCTCGTGCAGTTGTCCGGTCGGGCACAAGTAAAGAACATACTCCCTGGGTTCTTTTTCGTCGAGAGTTGGGTCTGTTACGTGCGCCAAGAGCCAGTCTGAGGCTAATTGAAGACTCCGATGGCCCGTCGCGGCCAGTGCTTTTGTTCTGCGAGGAAGAGACAACATTTATCATGGAGCGAATGTTGCATGCACCAACTGTGATACCTACAGGTTTTTTGGATAAGACAAACTTACGCTCTGTGCTCGGGAAAGCCCAATTGCAAGAGAATTTGCAGTGGCGTCAAATGTTCCTTAGCAATATCCGTTGGGGCGAAATTCGAAAATTTGCGTGGAGGTAAGGTTGCCATAACGAAACATTACTACAATGAGCTATATATGCTGACGTTTTGGGTTTAAAACACAAATTTCACGTGTACAAGCACGGAATTTTTTTTTTTTTTTTTTTTACCAACCAGTGCAGTTTGATCACTTTTTTACAACTTTTTTTACTAGATTAATCGTAAACTATTGCGACACACACGTTTTTAACATTGAGCATCTGCATCGCATACGCCATAAACCTAACTGTATATGGGAATATACATGCGTATGGTACATGGTATCTACATGAATAAATCTACGAAAGACCGTTGGTTGCTGTGTCATTTGAAAAAAAAAATTTATTAGTTTTGTGTTGTTGTTTTACCCGTCTTTTGTGTTATTTTACTCGAAACATCGTGAAAAAACTCTTTAAAAACCGATGAGATGATATACTCTTTTTTAACACTTTCTCGATGTTGATGAAATTGAGACTATTTTCTGCTGTGGGTTTATCTAAAAGTAAATGGTAAAAAATAAATACACCAACATAAAGAGATAACGTTTTACACGACATCAAGTAAAAATTTGTAAAAATTGAAAGCACAAAAAATATGTATGTACGCTATAAAAACTTACATATATACGAGACTCTCAGAGCTGGTAAACAGTTGATAAAGAATGTTGAAGCACATGCACTTATGATACAGACGGATTATTAATTAAATTTGTTCTTACTCGTTATGTAAGTTCGTAATTCTATAAAGAAGCTTAAAAATTTAAACGTATTAAGGGAATAATTAAGAGATCCGTAAAATCTTAATTACTCGTGGCTGACAACGAGACGATTTTTTCATTTGACGGGTTCGGGAAATCAACGGGTAATGAAACACCGAAATTTTTTATTTAAAAACTTTTGATCATTTGCTAAAATTCATGATGCAGTAAATTTTGCAACTGAATAAACTTGGTAAAAAAAAAAAAAAAAAAAAAAAAAAAAAAAAAAAATCGTTTTGAAAAAATTACGAGACAAAATCACGAAATAACAGTATGAAAGCTACCAATACCAATTGTATAGTTTTCCGTAGAATTTCTCATATGTACTAGCAGATGCACAAGTTCAGAAACACAGTGGTATGCGGCAGCAGCACCATCGCCCTCGTATATACCTACCCAACCCAAACGTAAACAAAGTTTGTGTTTTGTGCATCAGCTCTGCAAGGTAAACAAAGCGGGGTCACCAAGGTCGTGGATTGTTGTCGAGACTCGATTTTTTACATGCGGAACTACACAGTTGTTCTACACCATAGGTATGCATCATATTCCAGTTTCCGATACGCGGTTGCTTGTACTGCAAGTGCCAAATGCAGCAATACATCAGCATATAACCGTTACTCACACATGTATGTACGTAAATTTTTAATTATTTTTAATAATCCCTGCTGTTGAAGTCATATGCACCGTTCAGTCTAACTTCAAAGGTGTTTGTGTGATAACAGCACGTATTTTTATGATGATGAATTAAGTTTTTTTTCCCAAGAATCCCTTTTTTTCCAAATGTTGATGTTAGGTTTTAAAAAATCGATGATTAAACGAGCGCTTTTCTAGTGAAATTTAAATCACTCGGTCAGAAACTAGTCTCACGTGATATTACTTAATTATACCGTTCAGGTGTAGGTATGTAATGACGATCGTATTACTTTTTTATTTAGTTTTCATCTCATAGTCAAATTTGCTACTTTTATCAAGTCAGTCAATGTATCCATTTACGCACACATGCATGGGACAATGTATACCTTATAAATTATATACTTGTGATAAATTTTTGCCGATTTATTCTGACTGTTGGTACTTTAGGACGCAAAAACCCGCGACATGAATGACCAAATACCGATGCACAGTGCCTTGGAACCACTCAAATGGCTAGTAGGAACGTGGCGCACGGAAAAACCTGCATCCGGGCACTTCCCGACGATCGAACCGTTCGAGTATTGCGAGGAAATCAATTTTTCATCGATCGGCCAACCGATGCTCAATTATACCGCTCAAAGCTGGCACCCCGTCAAGAAATGCCCTATGCACCGAGAAGTCGGTTTCCTCAAAATTACTCCAAAGACGAACGACGTGTCGCTCCTTTTGACTCACAATTTTGGATTGTGCACCGTCGAGGAGGGATGCGTTACCGATCACGAAATAGTACTCAAAAGTACCAGTATTTCAAGGAAAACCGGCCCGTACAAAGCACCAGCTGTTTTAGAGGTGGTTGTCATTTTCTGCCAATTTACTACATACTCGTTTATTACATTTATAGATCTGTATCAACACACATTTTTTTTTTTTTTTTTGAATGTAGATTAAACGTGAATTCAAATTGGTGGGAGATGCGCTTCATCACACTCTTCACATGGCTACGGAGAAAACGACAGAGCTAACTCCCCATTTGGAAGCAGTTTACAAGAAGCAGTAAAATTAACTCTCCGAAGGAAATTTTTTCGTTAATTCATGTTACGATAAAGATAAAAGTCATACAAGTGTATATATTATCTACCCTGTATGCATAAGACTTTGATAGATTTTTTTAATTACTTACAATAAAGCATAATTAAATTTTTAAAAGCATGTTAATTGCGACCTTCATCCTTTCAGTGGTCAATATGGCGCTTATACAATATAAAGCAAAAAGGAACATTTCATCGACTCCAAATTTTCATGGTTGGTAGTGAAATTAGTTTTATTTGCTTCCGCAAACTTACTCAAAGAATCAACTAAAAAAAATCATCAAGCAATGCTGTATATACACCGAATGTGAACCCAATCGCACGTAAACATTTATGGTACAAAAATACATATACATATATGTACGTCACTCGAACGACACTCTTATATTTTATTATGACAGTTTGTTCAATAATAGTAATAGATGTTATGTATATTACATGCGGTACAGAAACACTCACTTTTCTGGTAAAAATGTAAAAGGCACTCCTCTCGGAGAGGCGAGTCGTGCATAAAATAAGGACGAAAATAACGCGAAGGTTCGATACTTTCACTATTTAATTTAGCCCTTACACGTATGTACTTCAACTAGATAGATATATGTGTATACATTTGTCGTTGGATAAGTACAGTTGAACAACCATCCAAAGAACGAGGAGGTCTCGAAGAGGTAAGTAATATGTCTCGCAAGGAAATGTTTCATTTGTTTCCTTACGTAACGCGTGCAACATATACCTGGAGGTGTCCTCGATCAGTTGTGAATTCCAGTAAAAACTACACGGGGTGGCCAAACGAGAGAGAGAGAGAGAGAGAGTAGGTATTTATCGAATCGGGTGGCAGGTGCGCGACAGAAGGGCTCGTAAGCGGCTTGTTGTCGCGCCAGTCGCTAGGAGATGAACCACCAGGGTAGGGATGGGAAAAACGTTGGCTGGGTATAACGAGCGTCCAAGTCGTTACGACGATGTCGCATGCGACGGCAGTCGCCTCCGATGTTCTCCGTCCCTCGATCTCGCCTCTCGCGCTTTTCCCCCCCGACAATCAGCGCGAGCCTGTCAACGTCTCTTCTCTCGGCTCCTCGCTATTATGCTCGGCCACGACGCCAGATCTGGCGAGCTCGATAAACACCGGACTGCGTAGGATCGCCGCGGATTGACGCGCATTATGCAAACCTTCGACGATGCTCGGCAAAATTTATACTACAAAACAATGCTGGACCTGCAGGAAAAGTTACGAAAAAGGTGGGCCGTTTTTTTTCTTCCTTTTCTTCTTTCCTTGGCTTTAATTGTTAATTTAAAAAAAAAAAAAAAAAAAAATTTATTTTTCCATAGTTGAGAAAATACACAAGATGTTGAGGGATCGATNAAAAAAAAAAAAAAAAAAAAACAACCATTGCAGCGAGGAGGAAAGAATTAGACTGGAGGAGAGGTTCAACTTTTTAGTCCAGGACTCCCGTGTCAGGTACGCGCAACAAATTCACTTTTCCTTTTTGGCATGCATTTATACCTAATAGAATCCAGAAAAGGGGGGAAAGGGGATGTATATATCCATATGGATTTTTATTTCGTTTGCACGTAAAATATATATATGTATGTATATTCGCAACTCATCGGGGTGGATTTCGCGCTCCATCGATCGCGCGGTCGGACACGAAAGTAAAAGCAAGATTTTCGTGACTCCAAATGACAAATTAACAAGAGTCTCGTATACCTATATGCGATATGAAATAATACCTTGGTGCTTTTAAATTTCAAGGTCAAAGAGTATATTGTAATAATTATAGTGATAATGTACAACTGCGAGACTTTTTTTTTTTTTTTTTTCTTTCAAATTGTAAAACATCATACACATATGCATGCTTTCAGGCATCAGAGCTGCATCAACAGATTGCGAATCTGCTACGTGGAGTTCCTCGAGGAGCAAAAAGTCAGGGACGAGCGGAACCACAAACTGCTCGGGAGCCTCGAGAAGGTCGACAGCAGTTTGGCCGTGATGAGCGCCAAAACCGAGCGCCTCAACGTACTGCGAGTGGGTTAAATGGTTCAGCACACACCGTGATACATGCATTCATAAGTACACACGACGTAACGCAACGGCTCTCGCGGTTTCAGAAGCACTACGAGGCCTACCTGATGCGCGTCTACGGGAGGGAGGGTGCCGGACCGAGGACCAGCAGGCCCTTCAAGATCGAGAGCCACGGGAGAAGATCGGCCTACGATTTACCCTTTGCGCTGATACCGAGCAAGAGCACCGAAGAGCAGGATGATGCCGACGTGCAAAGGTTTTACCGGCTCCCCAGTTCCCCGCCAGCCTCGCAGCCCCGAGCACTGGTACCCAGCACTCGCGGTACTTGGAAGGAGCCCTCCTACCCCCCGCCGAAACCATACGGCGCTCCAGCTTGGGAGAACCCGTCCCTCCCCGATGACAGCGAGAGCGAGCAACCACGGAAGCAGGAGGAGAAGACCACCGACGAGGCTGGGAACTCACAACCCACGAGCGAGCTGCCCGACCTGGACAGCTACATCGGCGCGATCAGGCGACTGCACGCGGACAACGAGGGCTACGTGGATCGGGAGCCGAGAGCAACCAACAGCGGGAGGAGCGACGCCGATCTTTTGAACGAGCTGATGAGCCCTGGGAAGGGCTACGATGACTACGACGAGCAGGAGCGGCTCGGGGTGGACGGGATCGAGGACGACTACGACGAGTCGGTGGACATCGACTCGTGGATGCCCGACGACCGAGACGACCGGGAGGAGCAACAGGCCCAGGAAACGCAGTTGCGCGACAGTATCCGCAACAGGCTAAGAACGAAGCTCGAGTCCATAGAGGAGGTCGAGCCGACCGAGGACGAGCAACAGAGCGACCACGAGCCCGCTTCGAGCCATCGGGCCGACGCTCAGCAACGGGACGCCAATCAACCACACCAACGAGTAGGCGATCACGACGAAAATACAGATAAACCGAACGAGGAGCAACGGGAGCCGGACGAGTCCGGTCGAGTGGATCGACACGCCAGTGATGACCAGATTGAGGAACATTTGGAAGCACCAGAACAGTGGCAACAACCAGAGACCGAGGAGGACGTGGTCCAGCGGCATAGTGGGAACGAGTCCGATCAAGGACAACAGTACGAAAACTTGGAGCAACAGGTACAGAAAGCCGAGGACGATTCGGTCGAGCAGAACCACGAAGTTGATCGAGCGCCAGTTGAAGAGCACCGTGACGATTCGGACCAGCAGCAGTCGGTGGAGCAGCGCGCGGCCACGGATGAACAGTACCTCGAGGAGGAGTCGGCCACCACCTCGAGCGGAGATCAACCGCCGAGCGAAAGTTTGGGGGATGGACACCAACGTGGGGGGGAACAACGGTCGCGGGAAGGGGAGGACAATGAACGGCAGCCCGCCTCGAGCGAGGCGTCGGACCGACAGCAACAAGAAGAGGAGGGTGAGGGACAAAAGCAAGAGGAAGAGAAGCAACGGGAGAAACAAGCGGCAAAGCCACAGCAACAAAAGCCACAACAAAAGTTGGCAGTTGGTGGGTCGAAAGCGAGCCCGCGGCTGAAGGCTCGACAGGTGGTCGGGAGCGCGGTCGCCCAGCTGAAGAAGAAGAAGCTGCAGGAGGACAGCAGCTCGCGCGAGCAACGGCTCGCCGCTAACAAGGCCGTGAAGAAGAAGGTCGTGAGGAAGGACCCGATCAAGTCCATCCTCGACTCGGAGTCTAGCGAGAGCTTGATCGAGCGCAAGCTCTCCAACAGCGAGAGCGACTTTGATTTCAATTGATCGGGGCCCCTATATGTTTCGCCACCGCGACGGCCTGTTTTTTCAACATACACCCCGAAATCCTATGGGACATCTATTAACAACACAACAATTGTACAATAGGTAATAACCATACCATCCCGAGCAATGTAACTACATACGTTAAGTGTAGATGATATACTATATATATATATAACTTGTTCAAATTTTAGAGATGCGTTATACTTACGGAAAATTACTTATATTGTGAAAGGAAAAAAAAAAAAAAAAAAAAAAAAGAATTATTGCCTGCAACACTTGCACATATATGTATCATACTACCAATCGGAACTTGTGAGATTATCATTATACGTAAATAAAAAGAATATGCCTAGGCGAAAGGCGCAAATAAGTTTGATTTCTGCGTTTGAAAAAAAAGTAACACAAGTACACACACGAGCCAATACCTACTTACGATAATCCGGTAGCGCAGCTCTCTCTCCCAAGGTGTGTTGCCCATTATCACACAAGCTACTCTGCCGTAAGTATATATACCTACTGCAGCTGATTTTCTTATTAGCAGTTGGCAAACGGCGCGCAGCATTAAAAATGTACGATCATGACACCTTGTACGTGGGGGGTATTATATATACATATATCCAGAGATCCGCGACTCCACCGCACATGTGCATATATATAAATGCTGATACCGCAGTGATAAGTGCACGCCGTGTAGTGTGAAATCGTTATATTCAGTTGGGTCGCGTTCGCGCGTAAGTGTATTTGCCGGAGGGGCAGAAAGAGAGAGAGAGAGAGAGAGAGAAACGCCGCAAGGCTAACATCATATTCAGCTTGCGGCCACAATATATTTATATTTTATGTACACATATACACGTATAAATACGTATATGTGTATACTCATTAACGGGACTGTGGGTTTTATAGTACAAGCGATAATAAAATTGCCCGCATATGTACACTTGATGTATATGTAAAAGTGTGTGTGTCCACCCCGCGAGGCGAGTATAGTATATTTTATCCATAGCAGTTAGTAGTCCAGCAGCTGATCGAGCCCATGAGTTGTCGCTCCCACGCGCAGTGTTTCTTGGATATATATGTATATATATATATACATCGTATAGCTCTGTTCTTTATCTCTACTCTCGGACTCGACGCGCACGTTGCAACTCTCTCGATTCGCGTATGTAAAGCCGTGCGTTTATATATTTATCCATCTTACATACATCGGCAAAAGTATTATATAGGTAGGTATCTCCAGCAGCTGCGGCTACAGGCGCGCGTCTTTCCTCTCGGTATTTTCGCACTTTAGCTCACAAGTACGCGCAAGGTGGCCAAGCCGAGAGGACACTGACGTTTCTCCGCTCTCTCCCGGAATAATTAATTAATTACATCCTTATACCTACGCTCACGCCAAATATCGCGCTGTTACTCATACACCCTTTAATCGAGAGTAGTTGTAAGTATATATGTATATTTATACGCTTACCCTCCTTACATATAGCGCACCTTGCTTCCTTCATCCTCCCCTCGGCGCTTCTTGATCAAGTATATTTATACTATTATTCCACGAACGCGTGAAATATCCATTCCAGGGTCTCCATCGTATATATTATTTCCTCCGCTGTTGTCGCGTACAGTGGTGCTCTCTTATCTCCTCTTCTTCTTCGGCGACGCTATTTTTTTCTTTTTCCTCGACTATATTTCTCATACTTATATATAGATAGTACAGTACTTTGCCACCGGTGTGTGTGAGGTTTTCTTTTCCTCCGAAGCTGCACCGAACTGCTGTCAAAAGTATATCGACAACATACATATATACACGTATACAGGTAAGTCATTTTCCATAACCTCCCTGTTTTGCCGTGGCTCTTTTTTTTTCCTTTCTTCTTTTCGTTTAAACGTTCGACAACATCTAAGCAACTCGTATAAACAACATTATATGCCTGTATATACGTGTGTGTGTTTTCTTCGCATACGTTAAATCGAATACGCTTAATTGTAATTTATGCAGATTACACGTATACGATGCGTGCGTTCATACCCTCGCCGCGGGCCAAAAGTCGTTTCAACACCTGATATTATGTGTATGATCATACAACACCCTACGTGGGTAAGTGCGCCTACAAAAAAGATAATTCGTGCAAGCACATATTATATCGTGACGTCTCGAACTCGTGCTTTTTGAAAACTTGTACCGTGTAGATGTGGCGCATGGATGCGATTATTTATTTGCATATCGTATATACAAACACGCCACACAACTTGCGTTTATCGCTAAAAAGGAGTGTGTTTTAATTGACTATTCTGCTCGATGCCTTTGTTGCTTACGCGTTTTAAAAGCAAGTATATACAAGCAAACAAATCGATACAGTGCAAGTGCAACAAGGCGTTAGAAATTGATGCGCCAGGGGGAAGAAAAAGCATGGCCAAGAACGCGTGGTTTATTATTTTTTGGAGGGGGGAAAAAAAAGTCGTTGCAATGTAGGTTTACGAGGGGAAAGAGCTTTTCTTTCTCTACCCCCCCCCCCCAAGTGGGGATCAATACGAGCTTCCTTTCATCGCGTCGCGGGGAGGGACGCGAAATAACTCGCGTATACGTATTGTAGATGCACGTGCGAATATCAGAATCTTTGGGATGCACCACCACTTGTTGTTTCGAATTTTGTTATTTGTTTTTCACCAGCTACCCTGAAGCTCAGCCAGAACGAATGCAGTATACCGTGAAGCGCGTTCCAACGGAAATTATCGAGTTTTCGAAGGAAACCAAAATGTATTTTTTATGCGCCGTTTCCTCACTTTCCTCAAAACTGTGCTCCGTTACTTTTCCATCGAAATAAATGCTTCCTTTGAATTTTGGACAATGGCTTGTAAGTACCTATCAAAAGAGCCCCACTCGCGCGACGCGCTTTGAAAATCAATCGTTGGCACGAGTCCGGGGCTCCCAGTAAGAGATAGGTTCGCGCGTAAAAATACTTTGCTCAATAATCCAAGGTATTCTCGGAGGACCGACGAGTCGCTGAAAAAATACGCAAAATTAAACGAGAACTTATCGGTGTATGAAATATACGTTGTACACTGCACTTTTTGGCCGTTATATTATGTATATACAAAAAAGCAGTTGACTCTATAGGTGTTATACCATGTACTTTCGAGGGCGGAATTTTCAAGTAAACGGCGACGCGTATCTATACATTAATTTATCGAGATGACAAATGGCAAACTTATAAAAATTTACACGTGTGTTTCAGAATAATGAACGAGTCCGCGGTCAGCATGAACAATATTGTAAAGGATGCGCCCAACGGGAGAATATATTACGAGCTGGAGGGAGAGGGAGAGGACGGCGACAGCTCGACAACACCTTGCAATCCAGCGGATCGAGGCGACCGTAAGTTGAAGCATACATACATGTATATGTTCACTGAAATGTATTTGTAACAAAACTACAAGATCTTTCGTGTTGTCATTGATCGGAATGTCGTGATCGGTAGTAGTAGTGGCCTATATATATATAGGTGCACGAGTATCGAGGTTTCCTTGTAGTTTCCTTTTCCGCGAGATCAAAAGTATCGCGGATTCCTTTGGAAATTGGATATACTACAACCCGTCCATAAAATATGCCACCACCGACATATTTATATTTACTACGCACGCACACGTAGACGCGCAACCATATTATTATATCCGATCCACGGCGCTAGTATTTGAGTTCCAAGTAGCTCGGCTGCGACATCGGTATTTCGCTCTACACGCATCAGCTCTAGTAATATCACGCACGCGTGTACTTTATCGTCATCGTCGACTGCGGTAAAAATAGGTATATATAGAGCCGGGCCGTTATACCATTAAAATATGGACAATAAGTTACTGCTGTTAGGAAGAATCCACGAAGAAGAGGAGGACGATTTTTGCTGGGACGCTCGTCAGCAGTACTTGTTAGCCTCCAAGACGGAAGCCGGTTAGTAAATATACAATTATACACCCATCGGCAATTGCCTGTTGCAGTGAAGTTGAGCATATGTATATATAGGTATATGTGTAGGTATTGTAATGTATATCATTGTATAGAGTAGCATTGGTTGGGCCATTGAGCCGGGAGGGGAGAAGCAAAGAGTGACATTTTGCATGAGTTACACGGACATGTTGAAAAAGAGAGAGAGAGAGGATAAGTAACTCTCGTTTTGGCTCACACGCGACCGTGACGAGGACGACAGCGAAGCTATATACATATACGCTGACTAAAGTCCACTTGTATACCTACTTCTATGTAGGTGTAGACAAAGAAAGAAAGAAAAAAAAAAAAAAAAAAAGAAGCAGAGGAGCTTGGCTGCCTGTACAGCAATGGCTCTCTCGTTCGTCCGGCTGATGGTTGCTGCTTTCTTGCTTGCCTGCTTTGCTAGGAGCTTCTTCTTCTGCCTCATAATAGAAACAAGACAACTGATACACTGACGTGCGCATCAGTTCTTCAGTTGCACGTCCGCCGTTACTTGCTTTCTGTCGCTGGGCGCGGTCGAGCTTCCAAAGCTCCATTTTTCGGCGCGTCCGCTCAAAAACGCGTACCGTTCGATCTCCCCGTCCAGCTGCACATTGACACTTGGTCGTTATCACCTGCCGTCCTCCGATCGGTTCCAAAAGTGCATGGCAAGCTCATTACACACGCTTGTCTAACACGTGCAGAGCTACTCACCTTCCTCGATGCGACAAAGTTTTCCAACTTTCGAAGCTTACTTCGCGGCCCAGTCCAAGTGAATTGTCCCCCATCTGACTCGGCTCGCGTTCCATCTCGAGTTGTAACGCGACACCATCATCAACATCGCGATCGTCGCCAGCAGCATCAGTCACCCACGAGCCAATGTCAAAATGTCGAGCAGAGGAGTCACTCCGACCGGTAACCGAGACTCCTCTTACTTTGGCTATCTGAACATTCCTGACTTGTTCATCGATGGAGACGATTACCACTGCGACTATCGTAAGTCCAGGCATCATTCAATCGAAATTTAGGGTACAGCGTGTGTATGTTGCTCTGCTTAGGCGAATGATGCTTGAGCACATTTTTTGGACAATTTTGGCGTTTGGTTTGCCCCAAAAGCTGCATGAAAAGTTTGCATCCCCTCGCGCAATATAGTGAGCGTTTATGGTATAGTTTATTTCCAGGGAAAATTATATATACATAATCCACCTTCGCCACGAGGACAATTTCGTACCAAAAACTGGTTTACAAATGCGCTCAGCTTATTTGTCTTTTGATGAGAATAAATAAGACAATGTCTCTCTGACTGAATGAAAGTAAAATCGTGTGTTTCACAAAGATGCCTCCATTAAATTGTACGTTTCCATACACGCAATCCATTAAGAGGCAAACGCTTGCGCTGCATATTAGTAGCTGGGAGAGTACCAAGTGGTAGAGGCGTATGTGCACGTTGCATCGAGTGACTTATAAATAGAAATCTTCCTAAATATAAGCGGTTAAATTGAGGTCGCGCTCCACTGCATACCTACTACTCTCTTATTTATTCTTTTCATGTACCAAATGTATACACATGAACGTCGCACCTGAACAAAGAAAACATTCATGCTCAAAAACATGTTTTCCTCGACGAAACGATTAAAAAAAAAAAAAAAAAAAAAAAAAAAAAAATTTTGCGGTTCACAACAAATATTTTGTCTCGGCGCCTCAATCCAAGTGCATTGAGTTGATATTCCTGTACACGGGTGTGCAAAATTGTTCACAGTCATTTTAAAAAAGTATGTGGTAAACACCCGCAACTCGACGTTCCATCAATTCATTGCTTATCCGAATTATCCGATCAAATAATTTTGATCGAAAACAATTGACACGCGAAGACTATACGGGACACGTAATGAAATGACCTGACACGGTAATGATAAGCATATTTATCAAGACTGTAGTAATCACAATGTGTTTTATAAAAAATATTTACTTTTTATAAAAAATTTAAACTTTGTAAATATAGTACAAAATGTTCAACAGGTTACAAGTTACGGTCAAATTCCCAAAGATTTCATCGACTATCGGATTTTTTCTTTTGATTAACATTGAAACAACGTTCAATGAATAATTTTAATTCTATTCTTGATTGAAAACACCGATTTCACTATAATTTTTTGGCTAAAAATGAAAAATCTTACAACTTTGACTATAATCGTGTGCTATCTAAAGTCACTTTGATTCACAGTTTATATTTATAAGAATCCGTTCCCGCTGGAACATGTGTTTCTTCTATTTTAGAAAATAAAGCTATTACAACGTGCCATGAATAGATGTATACCTACACGATATAGTGTAATCCTTATCATTTGTTAATCGTGTATTCACTAACTCGAACATTATCTTCAAATTCCATCGCTCACATTACCGTAGTTAGAAAAAACATTGTTTGAAACTGTATTGTGTTGTTTTCTCAATTGCTGTTTTGCCAAGCATTTTTTGTCGCGTGTAAGTAAAAAAAAAAAAAAAAAAACGTAATACAATAAAGACTTTCCACACACTGGTATACCAATTTTATGTTGATTATAAATTTAGTTATTATGGAAACGACAAAAAAAGATCCTAAATAATCTAATATGGTGATATCATTTTGTAAGATCAAAGTGCGCAACCAAATATAGTGGATGAACCTTCTTTGTTTGCGTTAATTGACTTTGAAGTTGTGCTTTTTCTTTCCACGTATATGCTATGGAGTAGTAAAATTTAAAAGATTTCAGCAACCTCAAGCATAAAAATTGTGCTCACATACTGTTTAGTCACACTTGTGCAAAATTCTCGTACAACTATATACCGAGCGAGTTAAGGAGTATGAGATATAAAGATGGGAAACGTCGGTTGCCGACTTTGGCTTAGTGTTATCGGTCAGGGAATAGATAAATGAGTCAAAGGTCAAAAATAATTACGAAACCTAAAACAAATCATCATCATCACCTCCACTTCTTTTTGATAAAATCAAAAAAGTTTGTACACGTGTACATCGTAATAATGCACAACTGACCGTGTAAAAATTTAAACTGGTAAAATTCTCGATGATGATGGGTAAATTGTTTTTTTTTTTTTTTTACCCTGTAGGTAGTGAAAGCCCGATATTTGGCTTGGACCCTACGTCAACCAACAATGGCGGTGCTGGCTCCGTTGGCAATCCCGGCCTCAGACTGGGCCCGCACGAGTTGCCCAATGAAATTTCAGCGCCTTACGAAGTGCCACAGTTTCCCATAGAACAAATAGAAAAAAAGCTCCTCATCCAACGACAGCTGACAGTCAAGTAAGTGTACATTTACAAGAGATTTTATAAATCACTAATGTGTGAAATATTTCGCGAGTCTAGAAACGACTCTGGTTTTTTATGAGGCTGACCTTTGTGGCCGATACTTTTTCCTCCCATCACATCTAGAAACGATAAAAAAAACAATTTCTAGTGTACGATTCGAATCTTACATTTTTTTTTTTTAGTAATATTAAAATTATATTTACGTTGGAATTGTACAAGGAAAAAATAGTGGCGACAAAGGTGTGGTTACTAAAATAAACTTAGCTACTTTTATACCCTGAAAACCGGTTTTTTCGCGGAATTCCTCGTATTGCACACGAGATAATCGTGATTCAACATCCCATTTGTTATTAATAGGCTAATACTCTTGCGACACAAGTACATCGGCTCTTAAATTAACGTCTCGGATGTTTATTACTTTTTACGTTACTCCAACTGTTTACAATCGCAATCAATGTTATGTCAATATACCCGTTGTGCTTGTACCTTATCGTCCTTATCACAATGACCCTGCACCAGTGTCCGTACCATTTTAATCGAGTTGACCATTGTAACGGCTGATTTTACCTTCAAGTTTTCTATTTTTGGCGCTGGAAATCGTCCCCACGATAGAGTATACCGATATATCGAGCGAATAAAAAGATTTTAAAAAATCAGCGACACAAATGTAGGAACTTGGAATTCAAATAGGAGAGTCATTTTATTCTTTGAATCGTCATAAAAACTGGCCTTCAAAAATGTATCAGTCAAACAAAAGCGTACTGACTTATCTGTAGCTCGCGTGGTTATCAAAATTTCATGGTCAAAGATTAGCGCATCTAATTAAAATGTATACTTTCTCGTATCGACACTTCAATTAAGTTGCGATGATAAATAAAATTGACGTACAACTAGGAACGTTTGCTCGTAAGGCATGATCATCGGCATTTCTCTGATATAGTTAAAATAAGTAGATGTTAGCGAAGAAGAAGAAGAAGAAGAAGAAAAAAGATAAGATTATTGAAAGTTAAAAATAGGCTGGATTAAAGTGATGTAAGTCGTATAGGTGATATATAGGGAAGGGCAGTTTTTTCAAAGCTTCGGCTATGCATAAGTGTATACACCGAGAGGCCAACTCGCGATGTAAGCAAGCGTTACGAGCTCAGTGTCGCCGCGACTCCCGACAACGTGGTCACGCGTCGCTTGTCATTTTTTTCTTCTCAAAGTCTTCTCCCTCGGCTCACTGTCTTTTTTTTTTTCCTACATATGCCTCTCGAGTACCAGCCACCGATTGGGTCGGTCTCTTATCTCGGCTTTACTGTTTTTACATTCTCCCTGCCTCCCACTCCGCCAAACGCACGCAAAGATGCTGCCTTTAGCCATGATTGCACACCTCGTTAACGCCAGAACCGCAACTACCGTAGTAACAATAAAAAAACGATAGTAAAAAAAAAAAAAAAAAAAAAAGAAACCGGCCATTCCGTTGTCTCTCTGGCTCGTTGTTAAACATGTTTATGTTTGGTGTGCGAGTGCTCCATTTGTCGTCTCACTATTCCGCGGCAAAGGCGTCCCAGTGGAGCTGATGGGATTTTGAGAGGTTCCGCTGCTGCGTGTCGTTTCTTTTAGTCGGCCGGTGGTCCAATCGGGCGGCATGTGAGAGCTTCGTGTGTGCCGCGCTCGGTCTTGCCGAGGTAAATCATACGTACGTTTCGTGCTTTTGTCACAAACAACCGACAAGTCCCCCGGGCGCCGCAGAAGCTATGTTCGCCGGCGCGATGGAATCCAAACGCTGGTCGAGGGATTGTAAATTGTTGCTCAGGTAGTTATTGTTACTTTTCTCTCCTCGCGATCCCCTCATTTATTCCTCGTTGCACTGCCTTTTGGCGCTTATCGCGTCGTACGCGTTCCGTAGTTGGTAATATCATACCGGTGCTTTCGACAATATAACAACGGAACCTTGCGCATATTGATCTCCATCGAAAGAGCGAAACGTCAATGATGATTTTAAGCTAAGCATTGGGAATATTGTTTCATGCCGAATTTCAACCAAAACCGACGCCAGATGTAATTGCGACTTGAGAAAACAAAAACCGGAATGCGAGTGGCCATAAGTTCTGTGTCGCGTGTAAATATACCGATTTACCGATCGATCACAGTCGGCTCACTTTATTGAGGAAAAATCAAACGAGATCGTCCGACCGAGAGACGGGCTAATCTTGCTTGGGACTGATTTTCATAATTTCGGTTTCCAGAGTGAATCAAATATTACGCGCAGTGCTATAATTCTAATATATTTATTCACTTTATTTGCATATTTACTCCGCGCTCGATTGTTATTCCGTTTCTCGGGATCACTCGAATGGTTTGAAAATGTTGGCTCACTGTGTGTACATGACTCAACCAAGTGGAGAAGCCGATGATAACTATGCAGTTGTATTTACGGTTGGTTGGAGTTATATTTATTCAACGCGACAAACAAAATTTTGGAAAAACCACTACATGCGGTATAAGAATGTACACCCACGTGCACTTTTATCATCAGCTTCTCGTGATGAGTATAACTATTCACAGTAGCCGATCATTGAGTCATTAAAACCTCATGAGGCCGACGAAATTTGAAGTTTGCCAAACCGAGTGTCTGCACCTCTCAGTAGATAATAGTTTAGACTCAAAGTCCGCAGGAGTGGCACATCGAACTTTTTGTATACTTTCTCTGCGCTTGATTTTTTTTACCGAAAGCATGGACTCCCTATGTTGAAGCGTAAGGTAAAAATAATGGTTAACAATGTACAGTTTGGCAACATTTAAGCTCTTACATTACCAAATTAAGATTACAGAGGTGCTCGGTACATATGTATATTTATAGTTTTTTTTGTTGTAATCCGAGAGCTCCCAAAGTTTCGAGGTCTCATGTAATATATTCCCAAAAATTCGTAGAGAGTTGAGCTATTAGCAAGCAGATGTATATTGGTCAAGATAATAGAAAAGTGTAATGATGGTGAACGGTTGTTGCAGAGCCGCCAAGGATCTCGAGGAGAGGCGTAGCCATTACGAGCCGTCGGTCGGCCCTCAGACCGATGATTTGGACCACATATTGCCTTTCGAGGAAAATGACTTTGTGCCTCACTTTCAACGAGTTTCGATATCCGGCGAGGACACCTCCGGGGTAAGCCACAGCTTCGACAACCAGCCTCTATCTCTCATTTTTTCCTTCAATTTCCCCGACTTCTCGTCGATCGCACCCGAAGCCACATAAACGTCACACAGCCTTACGCGCGCGTAACAGAAGCCCAACCAGCACAAGTACAGAGGAGCAGGGCGAGCGACCTTGGAACCTTATTGATTTATTTTCTCGCGTTGCGTAATTTTGCGTTACTTTCAACTTTCGGGGCTCTTGAAATCTTTACCAAACGGCGTAACCTTCGCTTGCGGCCGAAAACGTTTGATACAGCTCGTGTGACATTATACGTGCATCATCATCATCATCACGATACAAGCCTCCCCCCCTTTTTTTTTTTACAAATTGAACATTTATAATTTTGATCGATTGATTTGTGACATGGCCCACAACCCCGCGAATGTTATTGCGAGCACGTGGCACTTTGATGTGTACAAGGAAGCATTCTGCGCTTACATACCTATATGTTTTATCGGGCACTGTACATAAAATAGATTTTAATTTATGAGAATCATTTATTTCGAAGGGTAAATCGAAACGTTTGGCGTAGGTACCGGTAATGGCCATGATATATATTAAGTACATACGTGTATAAATAGATGCGAAAATACGCAGTGCGGATGATATTATTTTAAATGCCGGGACGAAAAAGAAAAACGCGTCTGTGGTTTTCAGGTTCCATTGGAAGATCTGCAGCAGGCGTCGCAGTTGCTCATTCGAGCCCTGGACATTCGCGAAAGGTACATGAACAACTCGAAACAGTCCTTCCCGAGCATAACGACCAGGTTTTTACGGAGCGTCGACAAAAAGCCCGTGAGCGCCGACGAAGTGCAGCACGACGATCGCAAAGCCATCGAAGGTCTGCCCATTAAACCCTTTACTTTATTATGCATACATACTTTGAATATACAACAATGAAAAATGAAAAGCAAAGTACTTTGGGCAACATAACAATAAAAGACCCTCCACTGTGAAATTTGAACTGTTAAAACATGAAACCCCCCCGAGAAAATGATGTAACGTGAATTTTTCTGCTTACGTAGAGCATCCAGTGCACGTGCCGGCTTCGCGCGGCGATCCTTGGGAATGCGAATTCCCGGCGAGCAAGAATTACACGATCGCGCCAATCAACGGGGTCTTCAACTTGTTCGCCAGCAAGGAGGACCTCGACAACAGAAAACCCATCCCTTACTCGTACCCCGACCTCGCGACCTTCGTCAGGGACATGAACCAGCTGTGCTTCATGATCGCGGACGGGCCCCTCAAGTCCTTCTGCTACAGGCGGCTCAGCTACCTCTCCTCCAAGTTCCAGCTGCACGTGCTGCTGAACGAGCTGCGCGAGCTCGCCAGTCAAAAGGCCGTGCCGCACCGGGATTTCTACAACATCAGAAAGGTATACCCACGGTCTATATAGTTATGTACTTTAAGTACACCGTATCCCTTGTATTATTATTATTATTATTATTATTATTATTATTATTATTATTATTGTACACGTATTGTCTCGTCCCGAAGGTCGACACCCACATTCACGCCGCGTCCTGCATGAATCAGAAGCACCTGCTGCGCTTCATTAAAAAAACCCTGAAGAACCACGCCAACGAGGTGGTCACGTGCTCCAAGAACGGGGAAAAAATGACCCTGCGGGAGGTGTTTCAGTCCATGAGCCTGACAACGTACGACCTCAGCGTCGACATGCTCGACGTACACGCCGTAAGTTTATATTTGCTACAAACATTGGATTGGTTTGTTCCAACATGAAGCATATCCTCCCGTACAATCGAGTTTTGTTTGTAGGACAGAAATACGTTTCACAGGTTCGACAAATTCAACGCCAAGTACAACCCCATCGGTGAAAGCAGGTTGAGGGAAGTTTTTCTCAAAACCGACAACTACATCAATGGAAAGTTCTTCGCTAGTATCATCAAGGAGGTATTGAGCGACTTGGAGGAATCAAAGTATCAAAACGTGGAATTGCGTCTTTCGATATACGGCAAAAGTCCCGAGGAATGGGATAAACTTGCCAAATGGGCGATCCAGAGCGACGTTTACTCCGATAACGTTCGCTGGCTCATACAGATCCCCCGATTGTAGTGAGTTTCACGAGTAAATCGTTTTTTCTTGGAAAAATTTTCATCATTACAATATATCGATTCATTTTCTGATTTTCAGCGACATTTTCAAATTGAACAAGCTGATGACGAATTTTCAAGAAATTTTAAACAACATTTTCTTGCCTCTGTTCGAGGTGACCAACGATCCCACGACACATCCCGAATTGCACAAATTTCTTCAATACGTATGTATACAATATGATACGGGCATTTTTTAATGAATCGTTTGAGATGTTTGGCCGAAAAAAAAAAAAGTAATTTCTCGAAATTTTTCAACTGTTAATAATATGACAGGTTATTGGCTTTGATTCGGTCGATGACGAGAGTAAACCCGAAAATCCACTTTTCGACAAAGACGTGTCCCCTCCGGCAGAATGGAACGATACGGAAAATCCACCGTACGGCTACTATCAGTACTACACTTACGCAAACATGACTGTGCTCAATCACTTCCGAGAGTCAGTAATCCGTTTGTAATCACAAGCAAAAACGATTTCCCCCAACTGTTGGACGTTATTAACTGTTGTCTTTGTAATTTTTAGGGAACAAGGCCTGAATACTTTTGTCCTCCGACCCCACTGCGGTGAAGCTGGACCAATTCAGCATTTAGTTTGTGGCTTCATGATGGCAGAAAATATATCGCACGGCTTGTTACTTCGAAAAGTACCAGTTTTGCAGTACCTATATTATTTAGCGCAAATTGGCATAGCCATGTCTCCACTGAGCAACAATTCACTGTTTTTAAATTATCACCGGAATCCATTGCCGGAATATCTAGCGAGGGGTTTGTGCGTGAGTCTATCGACGGATGATCCTCTGCAGTTTCATTTCACCAAAGAACCCCTGATGGAGGAATACAGTATCGCTGCCCAAGTGTGGAAACTTAGCTCGTGCGACATGTGCGAATTAGCGAGGAATTCCGTGATTATGAGTGGTTTTCCCCATAAGGTATGTTTGTAACTTTATTTTATATCATTCAACTTTATGGACACTGTGTATAACTATCACTATTATTTTTCGCACATTATTTTTCAGAGTAAGCAATACTGGCTTGGACCAAATTACACTAAAGAAGGAGTAGCCGGGAACGATATTACCCGAACAAATGTGCCAGACATACGAGTGGCCTATCGTTATGAGACTTTGGTTGATGAACTGTCTAACATATTCAAGGTTGCAGAATAAGTATCCAAAAGCTTATGTGCAATACTTAATATTATAAACATTTAATTTTTACTGAATTTTGAATCGATGGTAAACAAAAAAAAAAAAAAAGAAAAAAAAAATTTATACATATTTTTTTTAGACGTATAATTTTGTTAACAATATTTCTTCGAGTGCAATTATTTTTAGGACGTTTTCGTATTATTTTAATGAATTATTAAAAAGATTTTATCGTTTGAAAAACGGTATATTTTAACTACAATCAAAGTGTATGAAGATTTTTAGCTTTATACAAGTCATAAATCTTTTTATAAGTCAAGGATAGCTACTTTATGAACCTTTGCAGTCAAGCAAATGAAATTTACAGAATTTAGAAAACGAAAGTTAAAAAAAAGAAAAGAAACTCATTTTTATGAAACTTTAAATAAAGATATTTTTTTATTTTTAGTTAAAAAATGTTCAATAGAATCTAATGTAAAAGATTAAAATAGTAATTTTTCTGTTTTTGATAAAATTTAATTCATACAATTTAACGATTACACACACATTACTTATTGAAATATAAATTATTTAACTTGAATAGAAGTAAGGACTAAAAAGGCTATGTGAATACTTATGCTTAAATGAAAATAATTTATGTACCTAACTATTGTAAAATGTAGAAATGTATTTAAAAAATGTATTTTATCCTATTTTGGTACTTTTTGTACGTTTATACTGTTACCATTGTGTTTGATTGTTAATAAAATTCATACATTTATATACTATAATATTATAATAAATAAGAGTTGATTGTTAAACTTTACAACTATTTAGAGTCGACATAATTTTGAAGGTGTTATGTGACGAAAATCTACTGTACCAAATATATCTGAAAATTATCACTTATGACTTCTTATAAAGATTTATTGTCTCCCCACAACAAATTTTATTTTATCTTAGCTCGATCATAGTTCAAAAAAATGAAATTTCTTACAATGTAAAGTGAAAATAAAAGTACGTTAAAAGAAATCGTCCTTAAATGAATATCATTTTATTTTATCATTGTTTTCCTTTGTCTCGAAAAATTTGACTTTTAAAACTTTTTGGGCTCTAGGTATCACTTCCGTGAATATAAGAGTACCAATGAAAACAAGTAAAGTTCCAATCCAGTGGTACACTGTGAATGGATTTTTAAAGTATATTATTGAAAATATAAGTGACAAGAATTTTCGGAGCGTCAATATCAGGGTAACCGTCAGTGAAGTGCACTCTGTTGTTAGAACAAAAACAGAGCTCACGCATACATACCTGTAAAAATCTGTTAAGGATCACAAGATGGATTCAAGTAATATACGAAAAAAAAAAAAATAATAATAATAAAAAAGTTAAAAACCATAAAAGGATACTGCGTGAACACATTGCCTATTAAATAAGCTACCATTCTCGGCAAAGTTATATGTACAAATGGAACCGTGATTCCAGGTGAATTCACAGCCACGATTGCATGGTCCCACAAATTTTTCGACAGAAACACGAAAAACGGCAAGGGCAATAAATGCTGAAACAAATGTCGGTTTTACATGATAAAATGAATCGATGTACAGGGTAGGATGAAGATAGAAATGGTAGTACCGTGTAGTATAATGCTTCTCTCGGATTTTTTCCGTACCGAGAGTACAAAGTCTCTTGAAAGATACCCATTCTAGCTGAAATGAACAAGGCCACCGTCAGCAGCACGATACCAATGATCCACCAGAAAAAATCATTCCAAGCAGCTGATGGCTCCAATTGTTGGCTGTTTGGCACAGTCGACTTGATCTCCCTGCTGCTTATTATAGTGCACAGCACAATACCTACGGTAATCATGGCCACGGATAAATACTTGTCAAAAGTATATTGTTTTTTCAGAATAATAATGCCCATGATCATGTTCGCTATCAGAGAACCCTGAAAAGTTTTTTTTTTATTTTACGTCAAAAAAGTTCATTTCAAGAGGAGGGACATATACAAATGGTTGAAATTTTCATTTTGATGACTTACTGCTCTGAATATCATGTGCAATGGCATCGGTATATTAAAATTAAAGGCATAATTGTTGAGAACACTAGAAACGAAGAACATTGAGACCAAGATCATATAGCTCTTGATGCCAATGTTGCTTTTGACTTTGCCACACTTTGAAGTGAAGATAAATCCATCAATGGCAATGAATACAAACTGCGAGAACGTCACCAAATTACCGCCACCGGGATCTTCTCTGAAATAATTATTAATTTTTAAAACGAGTCGAGGAAAGTAGGGAAACACAAGCGTACTTCATCAGTAATTCGAGAAAAATCAAGTTGGAGCAGCAGCCAAGGAAAACCAGGCATATGGCTAAAGGTACAGCTGGCATTGTTCTGTTTGCCAACTTGCGCTCGTTGTGAAAAATAATCTGATAACTGCAATCAGGACGTCGCAAATATTTAGGTAGGCGTGACGAATTTTTCCCAGGGAAATAGTTCCAGTGAACCCTGGAGTTGTGTTATAGTCTATCTACCTAAACAAGGGAGCAAACAGTAAGCATATACCTATAGACAAATCGCAAGGACCTAAAAAAAAAATAATTTTTTTCACAGAAATAAAATCTCTTGCGAGTACTACGTAGAGATTTTAAATAGAGAAGCGCTTCGTTCGTGAAATTTACACTTTTTCAATACGTAATATTCCCGCTGAATCAATAGTTGTTTAACTAATTTAATTAAAAAAAGTCATGCATGCACTTGAAAAAAATTATGCGAAACCGATCAATTACTTGATGTTAGTTTTATTAAAATATTGCAAATTAGTTACTAGATCTTTGTCTTTACGTACTAGGTAAGTATATACGTGTCATCGTCTTCATCATAGCCGTTAATATCATCGGCCCGACATCATCCTCGTCGTCGCCGTCGTCGTCGTGGACTACCCAAGTATTATCTGGGTTATCATCACCGAGCAGTTATACTAATATAGCCACTGCACTTACACATGTCATGCGTTTGTATTTTCTTGTGTACACGCATTGTACGCTCTTGCGTTTATTTAATATTTTTTCCTCGTTAAATTCGCGAATGAATATCGTTTCGATGATATTGCACTCTCGAGAGGTTAAGTTGACGCTTCGTCGATTACATTATACAATATATACATTGTCGGCTATACTGAAAGACAGCTGATGTGATACTAAAATATAGTCCTACAGATTTCCGCGATGTTTATATAGCTCAGCTGTTGGACAAGTTACTACTTATTATTTAACTTTTCTTAACATAAAAAAAATAGTGAAGAGTCAAGTGGAGCTAAATATTTTTTTATTTATGTGACGATCGTTAGAAGATAATCAAGTTTCAAGTCCAACTTCAGTAATTTTCATCCAATTTTTATTGAATTTAGTTCCTTTTCATTATAAAATGTGATTTTAACCCCCCAAAGAGATAAAAATCTCATCATCTATAAATTGCAGATAATAATTTGTGAACTATCAACACTTTGACGACTGATCGGGGGAAAAAAAAATCTGCTTTTATGATATTTCATGTATTAAAACTTTACCCTGAAAAGTAAAAAACAAAAATTATAGACATTGAAAAAATACACCTTTTTGGTATTAAATGTGTTGTCTTATAGTGTACTTCGGGGATTACGGAAAGTAATTGATGTTTCGCGTAAAAGTGTTAGTTTTTTTTTCCAACGCTTTACGAAGCAAAAGAATTTTTTTTTTTTTTTTTAATTTATCATTTCAAATAATAAATCAACCAAGACAATACCCATGTGTTACGTTCAAGAGAAATTTATATCGTGATTTTTGTTTTCAAATATAATAGCCTGGAGTTAAGTATTCGAACTATCGAGGCAAATAAAAAATTTGGCTAAACGAAAATAAGTCTGTACATACGACATCAATACCGGCTGTATATTTTCTTTACATTTTTATGTCGATTCACATATTATCATCTATTTCGACCATTGATCTTTTTTTCATTCTTTTCGTTTCCTGATAACTTATTTGCATCTACATGCAAAGCTTTTGCGTACAGCGAGCACTGAATGTACGAGTAAAGTCACAATATTAAAATAAAGTATATTTCTGGTACCGTGAAAATTATGTAGCCATTTTCAGTCCCCTCTCCTTCTCTTTATAAATATTATTGAATTTTTGCGAATTTTTACTAACGAGAAATAGTAGTTTTCCTACGAGTTTGAAAAGTCTCTGTTTGCGAACCGAGAGGTTTGCGGCCCGAGCCGAAGGCGAGGGACGTAACGAGGTTCGTAAAGGAGACTTTTTGAACGAGTTCCGGAAAACTGCTTTTTTGCCCGAGGAAGTACCAGCCTCCCAAAACCACCCGAGGGCGGAAAAAAAAATTTCGGTAAATATACTATTTGACAATGTTTGATACTGAAATTAAGGACTTTATTAACTATTTTTTACATAGTGGGAGCAAAACTGAGGTTTGAGGAAGATTTTTCGTTGCAATTTTCTTTAATTTTTTTTTTATTTTGAGCGTAAGAGCAGTGGCGACGTTTTAAAATATGAAACGGCATAATAAATTTATTACCTACCATACGAATTTTTTTATTTTATGACCAAACTTTTGTCAAGGAAATTGATTGATTCCAATATTGCACTTTTGCTGGTCGTACCAAATAAACGTACATTTAGGCATATCGGTCAAAAAATAACTTTATTTGCTCTCGAAAAACACCTCCTTATTCATGTACAATATTTACACAAATCTTAGTTGTAAAGTGAATTATAAAACATCAATCCGAGACATAATCTGTAGAGTCAAGCATACGAGAAAACGCATTCTCGTGTATAGGATACAATAAAAAGAGCACAATAAAAACTCCAAGTACTGTACAACAGCTCACATAATAGATTAGAGCCTTATAACAATAGCTTGCGTGATGGAAATAAAGTTTTGCGTAACAAAGGTAACCTGTGCATATGTTATGCATACACACACACACACACATCTACAAATAATACAAAACAAAATCCAATCTTTTCGATTCTCAACTTTTGTTAATTTATACTACGAGCTATGCTCTACCGTCCAAGTAGAAATTCGCTAATGACGTTTATAAATTCTACCCTCGAGATTTTCTCATAAATTTATAAATTCACAAGTAGAAAAATTCAAAGGCCTCATCGATTGTTGTATGGAACAATAAAATCATTGACACTTAACAACGCTTTCAATGTCAACAGCTGATAGAACTAAAATTAAATTGTAATCCATTAATGAAAATTCATTGGTCGTACGGTAAAAATATTTACATGTTCACATTTTCAAGTCATTCACTCGAGGCTTCTTCTTCAATAATTTTGCTTCTTTTCAAAGAAGCCGGTATCGTTGTATATACTCGTTGTCATTGCACTACCTATCACTTTTCGATGACGTAAACAAAGGTACTGACAAAAGTAGCTGGAAAAATATGCCTCGGTCATCGGATCGCGCCAATCAACATCAACGACAAGCCCATTCCTACGAGGAACGTAGTTTTTCTAGACGCCACATTGCCAGCTAAATCCTTCCCTGCAACATGGCACAAACGTCAACATATTAAATGTTTGAAATTTTATTGAGAAAAAAAATATATATATATATATATGCTCACAGTAAGATGCCAAATGAGGGCGACAACAGCATTCGAATATTCTCGAGTAGCTTTCGCAATTTTCTTCCCTAAGCTGGCAGCCCTCGGGACTCATGATACACTTGTGCTCCACAAAGTCCATTACCTCTGTTGAAAAGATAATTTTTTGTCTACCCGTATATTTCCATTGACTTACGATATAGTTTACCATTCATACGCAAAAAAAAAAAAATAAAAAAAACTCATTGGAACATTGAAATTCTGATGGTTCGGATAAGAGGCGTAAGCGAAGGAACCGATAAGATAGCCACTCGACCCGGGCAAAGTTGAACAAATGTTTGTGGGTCGCAGCTCAGCTTCATCTCTTTGAAATGTAAAACATATACGTCTTTCTCATTTAAAATCTGTCGACGTATTCACACGACCAGCTCAAGCTTGTTATCAAAGTTCAGAGGATGAATAATGCCCCGCCACATGTAGCTGGTAAAGCTCGCAATTGTTGAACCCGAGAGATAACCCGAGGAAGACGCGTGTATGTGTATATGTATGGACAGAAAGTAAAGTTAGAAAATGAGTAAAGTACACTTTTGTATCTATTATTCAAGGTGCGACGGAACGGAGGTACGTGCGTTATTTTCGCGATAAACCGCGGTGAATTCGAGGCGAGGATGCAACGCCTCTCACGTTCGGCTCGCCGGTGCACACACGGGGCATTTTAAAGACTTGGCGCACATGCAGCTGCGCCTATCTGTCGACGCTGAAAAAGTGCAGTGTACATCCGTCCGTATAAAATATATCTTTATAGGTACCTATTGACGATCGGAGGAGAGGAAAAGAAAAAGGCCGCGGATGTAATTGACGCGCAGCGCAATAAAAGACCGTTTGAAAAATAACCGAGTTATCGAGCGAGAGATAACGAAATGTTTACGAGTGGAATAATAAAGTCGCGTGTCGGGTAATTTCGTGGGCTTTTGTGGAGATGTGTACCACACAAGCGATGAGAATCGAATTGGACACGGGTGGGATGTGGACAGGAGGTGAACGCCGTCACGCATGGATCGTTGCCTCGATCGCGCGGTCAATTGTTTCCGTTTTTTTTCTGTTCCAATTTGCGATGTGGCCGAAGGCCGTTGATTTTGCAACAATATAGTCTTGTGTCGCACGAGTGTCAAAACTTGAATGACAAAAAAAAAAAAAAAAGTACAAACAAGCGTAACGTACGAACCATTGGAGCTCGTGTCGCAGCAGCAATGGTCGTTTATCACGCCTCCGTCTCGGCAGTAGGTCATTTCTTTGGGGGTGCACGTGTTGCAGCCGGGACGAGGCCCTGAAACATTACAAGTATATGGCACCAATGCCACAATCAACAACATCGTCAACAATAACCATCATCATCATCATCATCCTCGCTCTCGGCGTCCGTCAAATTTAAGCTCCTATTACCACTTTGCGCTTGTACATTATCACCATCGCGGCTGCTGCTATTGCTGTTATGTATATATATATACCCATACTTGTACAAGTCAAGGAACAACAATCGCACACGCGCGTGCCCATACAAGTAGGTGTATGTATATATATAATATAGCGGCACGAAAATATAGTACAGGGGCTCCTCGATAATTACCAAGGTATACATTTTTACACAAATGGCACTTGCCATGCGTATACTTATTTCCACCGGTGAATACGATGTGCGTGTGTATTACGCCTATACAATATATGTACTTATACAGCTTGGAAATAATAGCAGCGCCTGTTCTCAAGCTTTTCGCGAGGTCTTAAGCCCGCTAATGTTATTTCGCGGTCGATAGACGAGTTTGCGTGCAGTGGCTTGCGAGTAAAAAAAAAAAAAAAAAAAAAAAAAAAAAAAAAAAACTTTTAAACTCGTACGAATATACTTTCCCCTCAAATAGAATAGAACAACGGATTGGGCCCTTTTTTGTTGGCGCGGTACCACGGAAAGGGGGGTGCTTTTGGCCACCGCAAAGCGTAAAAAGTTCGTCTCCGAGGTGGATGTTTTGAAATGGTTGTGCGTACGTACACCCTACCGATTGTAATTGCAACAGCAGTAGCACCACCGAGGAGGGGTTTACCTGGATAGAGCCGTAAATTGCGGGCGTTGGTGAAGGCCTCCTCCCGAGTGACCTCGTGATCGAGCACGTAGTCGTCGGCGCTGAGGCTGATGTCGGCCGGCTGGTCGACCACACTGACGGCCCCCAGTGGTACCAGCAGCACCAGAGCCACCATCACCGACGAGACGGACCATCCCGGGTTCATGGCGAGGATCGGCCGGCTCAACTGCGGGCGACACTATATTATTACGTTACGACTCGAATCCAGGCCCCCCCACCCCTCGCGGGTAACACACATGCCTACCTCCTTCCCCTATGATTCCCGCAGTCAGCTATCGATCGCCCGGCCCGCCTCTCTGAGATTGGCTGCGATGCCGTTGTATACACTTAACGATATTATATTATAACACATACGTAGATAGGGGTATATTATAATGTAATATAACAAATCCAATCGTCACTACAAGTATATACACCTATACATTATTTTTGTTGGAGGTGCACATATTATTATTATTATTATTATGCCCATTCCGCGAATTTCACCGGCTCCGTAATGGACTCTTGGCGCGGCATTTGAGCTCCCCCGGCCCGTTGCATCGCTTGAGCTTTCGGTATATACTAACGCTTCTTCTGAGTCACACGCGCGACCTAATGAGTTGGCTAATTAAGCCCAATTGTCGCCTCCTCGCTCCATATATCCCTCGGCCGCGGTGATGCTAGCTTTTCAAGAAGATTTCATTGGTACTCGCTAGCGATGACTATTTTCCTCTCTCTCTCGATGGACCATCAGGGCCGGTGATTGTTTTTTTTCCCCTTCGCGGCTTATCTCCGCGCTCGCCGTCCCGTTTTCCCATTCATAACCTCGTGCCCGCTCCGGTTACTTAAACTTTCACCGAGGGGGGAAGAAATAATCTTATGCAAGGCGTCCTTTTCCGTATACTTGTAGGGCTGGCGCGCGTCCCTGTTATCAGAGTCGCGTCAAATATCCGTTTACGACTAGCCGGGGCCCTCCTTGGCCGTTACCGATAAACTCGTACTCAACCGATTGGTGCCGATGACAACTGTAAAATATACACCACCGACGATTGCAGCGAATACAAACGGGGAGGGGGTTGGGATGAGTAAAAGTGCGGGGAAGCGCGCCCGAGACAGGTCGGAGGGGAGCAACGATCTTTGCTGGGTCGTTATTAAGTACAATATATTAGATCAAGTATATATGTGCCGCGTTATATATATATATATGTATATTTATGTGTAAGTTCGCCGAGTCGCAGAGTTTTTGTAGGTCCGTCGCGGCGCGCGTTCGAGGCTACACTAACAGTTGCTCCGTGTACTTATACGCTCAGCTGTCCGTGTAACTCTGTGCGCCACACGATATGCGACAAGTTGTTATACATACACGAACAACTCCCTTGCTTTTTCTATACACCTATATGTATGTAGCGTATAACGTATATTATGTTTATACACGATAGGTACTTGCATACGAGAAGCAATTCGAGAATTTATACATATATACGAGCGGGGGTATGGCGTTATTGTGCGCTTTCATGCGGGGGGATAGGGGCCATCCCTGCAAGTTCGAGCTCCTCTCCCGTTTCATCCCCACCTCGGGAACCCTTTTCTTTTTTTTCCTCCCCCCGATCGATGCACCCCTTATATTCTGTCCAAGCTGTGCGCGCTCAGCTTTACTTGGCTGGCTATATTGTAGTAAGTGTATTTTTCTACGACTTGAACAGCTAAGTAATAACATCATGTTGTTTCGTCGAGAAAATTTTACTTTCGATTGTACCGTCAAAATTAACACCGTCGAGAAAATATAAAGTTTCAAAAACACGTTTATCCCTCCCTACAGCTGATAACCAGTATTGCGCTTGTGCCTGGAATTATGGGGAAGTTACGCGATTTAATACGATTGAAGTTCGAGTTACAGGCAGGGGAGTGAAAAAAAAAAAAAAAAAAAAAATTATCACAGAAACATAAAAACCTCAACCTACATGCCTTTTTTCCGTGAGGAAATAAAAAACTTATTTTCAAAATGTTGTTTTCTTAAAGAAGCCGGAAAAAATTCAGTGGATCTTAGTTATGACTCTACTCAATGTGATTTGATAAAAATATTATTCGGATTTTGTGGTTAAGATTTTCATTTTATCATTGAGAAATTTCAGTGGATGCTTATACGATTAAAAAATAAAATTTGGGCAACAAACGAAACCCTCGTACAATTATACATAAACTGCCCGCATAAACACAAATACATACTATTTATATTCAACCACTTACAAAGCTCCATCCAATGAGAAAGGAAAAAGGGAGATTGAAGTTGAAGGAAAATCCGTCATCGTCACATGTCACTTCCGTATTTGTGAACTTACAAACGGAGAACAAAATTTAATTAATTATTTCATTGGATTTTTTTTCAAAAAACAAAATCTGTTGAAGATTGGTTGTAACTATTTGAAAATGTAGAGAAAAACGCGATGGTAAGAAACATACCTTAAAATATAAGGTAGAAATTGTAATGAAACTAAAATGAGGATTAGGAACAAAAAATAGTTGGAACGAGAGAAAAAGTACCATACGTATTATAATCACCGTAACGTGTGACGACACTCTGATCGTAATTGATACGCGTAACTTGTACAGCGTCGAATAGGTGCGCCCGTTCAGCGATTCATATAGGTACCTATGTAATGTTTGCCTACTCGTTTACACGCTCTAAATCGCTTGTGATGTCACACGCGCTCTCTCTTCATCCATCGCGATAACTAAACGTATGTTTTTAGTTTGAAAAGGGATATAGTGGAAGAGAAAACAAAAACATCAATCAGCCAAAGAGCTTGTGATTTTCATCGACCAAACTAATAAATCTGCTTCAACGCATTTTTCGACCACATTTTGAATAAATCCTCATTCGCGTTAATGTATAAACCTAATGATTGGGATGGAATAAACAAATGTAAGAAAACAACGAGCGTTAACAGTAATAATAACGGAACATCATATTTATTTATTTATAATTATATAATGTGATTTATAATTGTACATTGTTAGGGCAGACGAAGAAATGAGCGATTTTTTTTTTTTTTCATTTTTATCTACATATTATCTCATATAACAGTTTGCTTTCCAACTCTTTCATATAAGACATCTCTTACATCAACGATAACGATATTCACAGTAAATAAAAAATATATGTATATATGCACTGTTGATTAACCCTTCAATGGTGCGCGGTTAACTTGTCCCTTCGCGAATATGCCGGCAACCTTCCCGACAAGCGCGAGAGAGCTCGTGCCGAGAATATACTTATAGGTGCGACACGTCACGTGCTCCCTGTCGCCTCGTCCGATCGTCCAACCGAGAGCTAGGCGCGCTCCACACACTGACACACATTTTGAAAGGCCGCGTACGACTGGCTGACTCTATCTCACATTTATACTTGCAGGTATGGTTCAAAACGCTTGCACCGTCAAAGAGTTAAAGTCCTATCGACTAAATAATTGGTTGTAACATTTTTTTTTAAATCTCGAAATTCTTAAAGCCAATGAACAGCTATGATGAATGAAATCAATCTAGTTTGCGCATTCACATTATTGAATAACAATAAACTAAGAAGAGGATTTTTTTTTTTTAACTATAATAGTAATAATAATAATAATAATATTAGAAATTCAATGGCTTTTTACTTTTTCGTGTTTGTCATTGTCTAGTGTCGATTCGTAATATTCAGAAAAAGTATGTATAATTTCATATTTTGCAAGCGCTACTTTCATTCCACTCTACGAAATTTCAGCACTCATGATGTAGGGCACCACATATATATCTTAAATTAACAACTTATTTAATTATTTGAATACTTTTTTAAAATATCTTATCTAGTTAAAAATTCCATTCTCGCGTCTCTTTCATTTTTGTACATAACAGTAAAACAATAAAACTCAGGTATTGCAAAATTTATAATGAAGATCGACACTAACTTGGCATTGTTTTTTCTTTTTTGTTTTTTTTTTTTTTTTTTTTTTTTTTTAGAAAAACCTCTTTTCTCGAAATTGTAAAGATCTCATGTTTAAAAGTTGTTTCTTTCTCAACAGAAAGTATGCCATTCTCATCATTACATACTCAAAAAGGTATGATCGAAGAGTCTTCAATCTTTGTTAACTGTTACGAATTTTGCAATTTGAAGTAACTATTTTTAGTCAACAAAAATGTAAGAGTCTTCGACAAAACAATTGTATGCAGTAGTTTACGAACTACTGTATATATAGTACAGGTTCTTTTGAGAACTCGTACAAAAATTATGTACATTAAATTTATTTATAGTTTTAGTGAAAAAATATCTCAAATTTTTAATTAGGTCGTACTTTCAAACCCGTGGATGTGTTTCACTCGAAAAAACAAAGTGCTAAAATACATTAGTTTAAATACTTGTAAAACATAATAATTAGGCTACCCTTTTTTTGTCATTTTTTTTCTCATTTTTGACATTAATTTTTCTTCAAAGGTTCGAAAACTTAGCTCGGAAAACACGCAAAGATAATTACCTAGAACAAAACACTAGAAAATAATAAACGCGTATTTTCATAGAGTACTACAGTAATTTAGAGAAATTTTTTCACTTCACTAATCAATTAATGGTTTTAGAACTTAGTATGTTTAAAATACTTTTTTCTGAAATTGCTATAAAAATATTGTTTTCATTGTCATCTAACAAAGACTCGTACACGGAAAATTGTTGGAACTGTTTTTTTTTCAATAATAATTGTTTTACCATTGCGCTTGGAAGAATTAAAATTAGACTTGCTATGGTTCGAAGTACGTCAATGAAGTGTTTAACTCGTATGGTTAAAAAAATCCGTTTTTTCTCTTGCTTTTTTTTTTGTGTTTTCTTTTGTTTTGTTTTGTTTTTTTTTTGTTTTTGTTTTTTTTTTTTTAATTCCGGTATACACCTGATTGTGTGTACATTGAAAAGAATATATCAGCAGCAAGGTCGGCAGCAGTAAATAGTCACTTTGATGAGCCAATGTACTCGAATGTGCGCAAGATGTACAGCCATTATCGAAAATTAAACTTTATTGTCAACCATATCTACATTGATCTTGTAGTAGACATACGGAAAGTAGTCGCTCTGACCGAAGCCCAACCCGGGAATGTCGACGCTCTGTAAATGATGCATTATGCATGTATAGATTTGTTTTGTGTTTTTGTCAAAATGAACAACGACATGAAGGAAAAAATCGTATACGGAAACGGAAAGACTTACATCTTGATTGCCGGACTGCAAGCCACCAGACGTGGCTGATGAATCCAAATGAGCGTACAGCTGATTCAAGACGTCCCGCAATCGCTTGGTGCTCTTTTTATTCGGGCGCAGTAGAATGGCTTGGAAATTGACGGGCAAGCCGTACCTGAGGACCGACTCGACGAAAACCCGCAAGGCCTTGACGTGGATCCAAGCGCAGAAGCACTCGCTAAAATTGACCTTCAACCACCGCACGAGAGGGCCAAACTGTTTTTTCTTGTCCGTCACGAGCTTGGTCATCTCATTTTTACCTGTGCGCAATAACACAACGTACACGTATGTACACGTATAAAGTAAAATCAAAGATTTTTCTGGGAGGTGGGAGTATTATTTACCTGCAGCGAGCTCCTCCTCGTTGTACGTAAAGTCGCGCACTATGAATTTCTTCTCGCGAGCGTGGAGCTTGAATTCCTCGATGACTTTTTTAAAGAGGGTGACCGTGTAAAGCCCGTACTCCTGGTCTTGAGTGATGAGCTGGGAGCTTCTCGGTACAATCATGTCGGTCAATTTCTCATACATGGCATTCCACTCTTGAAAACCTTGTCTGAGGGGGAGGGGAAAACATCGAGTTTGCGGTGAAGCGAGGCAAAACGTGGGGAGATTTTGTTGGGGGATAAGTTATAAACAATACATAGCAATGGGCACGAAATCATCATCCGATGGTTAAATATATAATGCGTATACCTTGGCACAATGACCAGCAGAGTCGTCAAGTATTCGCTGTCCAGTATGAAGTGTTCTTTTCTCACCAGATCCGCCAGGTTCCGCGTCAATAAGCTTCCTCTGTCAAAAGAACAAAGCGAACAAGTAGCGCGAATCACCAGCGGGTGTATATGTATATATTAGGAAAGTACAGGGCCAAGGCACACTCACGTTTGTTTCTTTTCGAGATTTTGCAGACTACCCTTCAGATTGTTGTAAGTGGTAGATTTCGTTTTGAGATCGGCGTCTATCTGTCCGACTTGTTTGTTAATGATGTCCGCGATGTTTCTCAGCGATTGTTTGATGGGGTATTTGGCCATGTCCCACTGGAATCGCGTTATGTACGTGGGCAAATCACCTGCGTTACACAACATTTTTCCCCGTTACAGTGGGCGCACTATCCCTCCCAACGCCAACAACGTAAACAAGTGACATTCATTTTCATCATCTACTCCATCATACCCATACGCATGTATACATTTTATACGATACGTATGCGTAATATAAATATATAATAATAATAATATTAATAACAATAAACTCATTATAATCGTCCGGTGCATATAACAATATGAAAACCATGCTGTTTCACTTGACATTATAATTATAAGGTGCACCAATAACATTAACAACCACAACAATTATTACTCATCAACTATATGTATATATATTATGTATATGTTCACTATAATGATAATATATCTATGTATGCTGTGCTGCAATCACTAATTGCTATATACCTATCTTGGTTCTCCGTCTATACGAAAATTCTCAAAAATAAACAACCAAAACACTTGACTAACTTTCTAACATCGTCTATACCTATAATGTGTTGCCAAGCAATGATTTGACGTTAATTCGTACCATTTTTAATCTCCACGAATAATGTAATCAATGATGTTGTATACACGTTAAATACGAATCAATTCAGATATCGCGTAGATTCTTAACTATAATAGTCTGAAGGATTTTTTTTAAATTTGAATAATTGCTAAATGTTGTCATTTGTTTCGATGTGTTCAAAATTTATAAAATTGTAACGGTAACTCATTTTAAAATGTACTTTACTCAGATCTATGGATTTCGTAAATCGAGCTAATCAGTTGATGCCAACGAACAAATGAATAAATCGACTGCATGGTAATTGCGTTTCATTGTTGTGACTTGT
The DNA here is from genome assembly GCF_000648655.2 of Copidosoma floridanum. The sequence goes on from NW_019379479.1 coordinate 1,200,492, forward strand.
AACTATGTTAAGTGAATCACTTTTAATAAAGCATTTTATTAATGCCTCAGCAAAACTTTGTACCCCTGCTTAACTCAATTTTTATAAATATGGTTAATAAATACTTTAGGATCGACGTTATTTTTATCATTGAAATGCAATAGTAATAGTAGTAGTCAGATTAGTGATCATGACGAAAATGTGAGACCAAACACAACGTGGGTGTGCACATTATGCAATAATTTCACCAAGCCTACACGAGAGTGATTTATAAAGAATAACTGTGGGAATCGTGAAGTTTTTAAGCAACAAGCCAACATTTCAAAGCTCTTACTCATGCTAGCTTAAAGAATAATTCATTTTTTATGTAAAAAATTTTCATAAAGATTATCGGACTAATCATGTGGGGGTAAAACATCCAACAAATTTTTATTTATTAATTACGAAACACATGCTTTTAAGTCTACTTTCGTATGCGTAGTGTCCCATGTGTCGGTTAGATATTACTGTTTGTTTATTCATTTGGTAAAATATGCATCTGTACTGTTGTTGTATGTGGTGGTATATGTTCAATATACATATATTATAGTTTGTATTTGGTATTAAACAAATATGTACCAAGTATGTAAAGAAAATTATGCTAGGGCTGAGAAAAAAAAAAAAAAAAAAATTAAGGGAAGATGTGGTGAAAAAAGCAAATTAGAACTTTTTTCGTTCTTCATGAAAATAAAACTTACACATACTGCTTACAATTTATGCAAATTGTAGTGAATAAGCGGTGTTATTGAAAATTATTAAAAATGGCTCATGGTTTCTACANTTATTATTATTTTTTTTTTTTTTTCGTTTTTTGTGTGCAATGCAAGTTTCAAATCAAATCGAAAATCAAGCACTTGACTTGCGTGTATGGTATACACAATTTGATTGATTTAACGAAGCTGCAAGTACAATTCACCTGATGTATATAGTATATTTTATATACCCCTGCTTTATCGTAAAGTAGCACATTGCACAAATGCCTACTCCAGGTGCATTGATTTGTAATATTTTTTACACACGTTTGCAATATCTAAAAATAATATCAACAATGCTCTATCGCATTTGTGAATTAGTACTGCAGTTGCCATACTAGTCTACATTGGACATGTAAAACGAATACATAAACCAAAATCAACTGTCATATATAAATATATTGTATAACCTTTACACATATTTTTACGAGTATAGTATTAAGAATGTGACGAGGATTTTTTCTTTTGAGTGTTACTTATTGTAAGTACAAATATATTTAGTCCTGTGCCATGCTAGTACAGTATAAAAGTTTTAACCAACACAATAAAAATAATGATAGCAACGCGAGAGTCAACGAAATCGTGAATTGTTAGCCGAAAAATAATTTTTTGAATCATTTGTAATCTCGAAAATTATGATGCTGCGCCTCGCATAATATTGTAAAAATCGAGCGATTTATTTTTTTCTTTTGCTAATCGTCATGTACTTACTGAATATTCAATAAGAGAAAGTAAAATATTCAACTTTGAATAGGTAACATGAAAAAAAACGTGGTGCGAAATTGTTGCACACACTATGCGACTCAACAGATAAACATTTTTTCCACTGTACACCACGTCTACGAATCTCTCTACCTCTGCTGGGATATAAACTCATAACAAACAAAGAGAAAGAAAGAAAGAGAGAGAGAGAGAGAGAGAGAGGAGGGGACGAGGGGGATGATTGCCACAAAAAAGTAAGAGTAGTAGTACGACGAGTGATGGTATAAAAAACTATTACAAAAGAAAGAAAGAAAGAAAAAAAAAAAAAAAAAACAAAACATAACGGGGGGAGCTCTGGGTGGGTGGTTTCGGTGGCCGTGACGGGACGGGTACCTGGATTGGGCAGTTTGCCGTCGGCAATCGCTTGTTCTTTCTCAAGGCCGTCGGCGTCATTGTCGTCCTCGTCCTCGTCGTTGTTGTTGTCCAACGGTTCCAGGCCCCGGCGAGTCGGCTGCTTACGGTGGTGGTGCTGCTGGTGCTCGGGACTGGCGTTGCCGGGCCGGGGCGAGGGGCCACGACGGCCCCGCCGGTTTCTCCCGCGGCGGCGGCGACCGCGACGGCGGCCCGGCTTTTGCCGAGGCTCGTCCGCGCAGCTGCTGTTGCTGCTGCAGCAGGTCGACGAGGGAGACCGGGAGGACGTGGGGGAGCTGCGGGGACTGGGAGTGTTGCGGGGCGAGGGCGTCGACGGGGTGGACGAGCCAGCGGCCGTGCACCAGTGCGCCTGGTAGCACGAGTAAATCGAGGGCGAGTCGCTAGAGGCCGCGCCCTGCGAGCTCGAGGACGAGCCCTTTTTGTTGTCGTGGTGGTGGTGGTGGCGATGATGATGATGATGATCATCGGACTGATGATGGTGGTGGTGGTGGTGGTGGTGGTGATGGTGGTGATGACCGGTTGCGGACGACGAAGGAGGGGATGGTGGATGCTGGGAGGGTGGCTGATGGCTGCGCTGATGATGTTGCTGACCTAGGCAGGCGTGCAGCTCTGCGGGCGGCTCTTGCGACCTGTCCGCCGTGTCCCTCCAGTGCCTCTGCTGCTGGTCCTTGCCCAGGGCCGCCGCAGGCTTGCACGACGGGGTGACGGGCGTGTTGGGCGGGGTGTCCGGACCCCCCTCGGGACTCTCGGCATCGCCGTCCACTGACGTCAGACCTAGCCATTCATACAGCCCAGTCCCAATTCTCCAGAGCGACTTTTTTCATTTCATTTTTTTTTTTTTTTTNTTTTTTCTTTTTTTTTTTTTTTTTTTTTTTTTTTATTTACGAGAGCGTCTCGCTCAATCTAGTTTTTATACATGTATATATATATAATGTGTATTGCGTCCTACGCCAAAAGCCTAACGACAACGCTGATGCGACGAAACTCAACGAAAACAAAGTATTATGTGTGGATACATAAACTCAACGGGATTCACCTCTGCGCCTCAGAGTATTTAATTTTCTGCCGTACTTGAACTTATATACTCATACAATTATCGACACCTTGATCCGTAATAAATAATAAATCGCAATCATCGACATATTTTTGTTATTTCTTTTACCATGTCACCGTCACCAGCATAAACACGGTTGTCCGAGTCCAAGCATCGACCCGTGTTTCCCACATAAAATCGTCTTCAATTAAATACTCTGATCTCAAAGAAGTAACCAATAACAAAATAAGCAAATAAGGAAAAATAACAACAGAAAAAAAAACAACGTAGAAATCAATGAGGAACGGACGGGGGAGGGATGGATTGAAAATCATAAAAAAAAAAAAAAAACCAGATAGCAAATAAAATTGTTCCATTATGGCGCAATAAATGTAATCAGCAAAAAATAAACGGAATCGATGAAGGACGTACGTATGTGTGAAATGGATAACTAAATGTAAAATCCGGCGCGAAAAATCGAGAAATAAGGAATGAAACCAAACAACGACAGAAAGAAAGTGGGATACGTGGGTACGGAACGTAAAATTGTGAGAGAAAATCAAATAAATATAGGTAAATAAAAAACCTATGCAGTGACTAATCGGAGCTTGGTGACCACAGTAACCCAAGCAACTCCTTGCGTTGTCCACTTATTGTACTCATGTTGTATTTTAAACATTACTTAGATAATGTTATTCTTATTATTCATGTTACTATCTTCATTACAAAACATTCATGTAATCGACACAATTATTATTATTATTATCATCTTATCATTTCGTTACGTATAATCGTATCGTTATAATTTTGCACAGTTTCATGGAGTTTTATTGTATCACAATTATTATTATTATTATCATCTTATCATTTCGTTACGTATAATCGTATCGTTATAATTTTGCACAGTTTCATGGAGTTTTATTGTATCACAATTATTATTATTATTTTTTTTTTTTTTTCGTTTTTTGTGTGCAATGCAAGTTTCAAATCAAATCGAAAATCAAGCACTTGACTTGCGTGTATGGTATACACAATTTGATTGATTTAACGAAGCTGCAAGTACAATTCACCTGATGTATATAGTATATTTTATATACCCCTGCTTTATCGTAAAGTAGCACATTGCACAAATGCCTGATTATATATCATGTAGGTATATAATTCCACAAGTCATATTTTTCTTTTTTTTTTTTTTTTTGTATGTAATTTGTTATAGGCAGTGCACGTGTATGAGCATTTGTTAGTTCAAACAATGAGTTAGGTACAGGGAGAAGGGTTAATGTGGTCCAAATAAAAATAAAGCAAGCAAAGCAACACTACAAATACGTCAATTGGGGGAGATAAGAGAAAAAAAAAAACAATCAATTTTCAACTAAAACAAAAAGCCAGCTTATACACTTTACATTCAACTACTTGACACGGCGTACTCAATTGCGATGTAACATTCGGTTACGGCATCTTGAGATCTTTTTTCCCCCATACCTAACTTTTTTTTTTTTTTTATGTTTTGTTCGATTGGATATTGTTTAAAAATTGAAAAATTCCCGTTGCTCACGTGATTTTCGAGTACGCCGCGCCATAATTGTCATTTATCAAGTATCTATTTTTACAAATATGTCAATGAAAACCTGTTCTTTTAATTCTTAACGTATCCGATTCCGTTCGTTACATGAAATATCACAATGACAATAATTAATTATATCACAGAACGAAAAAAATCACGTACTTTTACATTGATTTTGTGCTCACATTTCATAAGTTTAAAAACGAAAGTACTTAAGCTAACGCCATGTATTTTAAATATTGACTAATTAGTATACCGCAATAAAAAAAAATCATGTGAAATTTTTATTACATAAAATACCCAAAAACTTTTAAATGGTCATAAATAGACGCCAAACGCATTCAAAATTCAAGGTCACTTCGTATAAAGTACCAAACTTCTTGAAAATAAAACAACCTATGGACATTTGTGAAAATCATCGAGAAGGAGAATTTGACTTATAAATGAAAACTTCAAGTCGAAATTTCATGTTGAAATGGTTTTTTTGTATGTGATTAGATACTTGTATGAATATGTATGGAAAAATGAGGTTTTCTAATGTAGAAAATTTTTATGTTTCGAATGTCACGTGAATTTCACTTTTGACGAAATTTTTTCAAGTGAAAAATTAATTATGTATCATGACAAGTAAGTAAGAATAATGTTTAAGTGCTTATTAAAATGGTACTATGAAAGACACTTACAAAATGTGAGCAATATTAGTTAATGTAATGATTGCATTGTAGTTTTATCGATAATATTGTTTAATATTGAAAAGAAAAATTGTTTAAAATAAACTAAAATTCATTCTAATGTTCCTAGAATATACTTTTAATACATAAAATTAAAAGTACTTAAAATAAATAGACGTACTTTTATTAAAAAAGTGAAAAAATAAAAAAAATGTTATTTACATTAGTGTATGTTTTGTGTTGTGTTTAGTATTGTCTGTTGTCAATACATATTATTGGTGGGTGAATAAATAAATAAAAAAAATTGGGACACCATACACTAAATACTATTTAGGGTGAGAGAATTAAATTACTTGTAGAACCTAATCAAAGAATCGAAACTGAGATGCGTTGCATCTTGCGTGCAGTGATTATGGAAAATAAATAGATTTAATTCTCTCAGAATTATAAGAGCCAATACTCAAAACATACAAGTAGAAGAATAAATAAATTAATTAAAAAGCAACATATTAGTGAATACTGTACTTACTATTATTGGCCATTAAATTTTCGTGTAGCTTATCTCTTTGATCTTCCAAAACTTCACCCAAATACGTAGCCACCTTGCGCGTCACTTGTTCAACATAAGTGTCAAGTTTTCCAAGATCATCTGACAGTCCTACCAGCTGATCTAAAGTGCCCACTTTTAGATCAGGTATGTGAAACTTATAATTCACTGACAAAGAATTTTGCTTGGAAGTCAGATTGTTCATCGTCTCCCATGTTTGTTGGCAAGTTTCGTCGCCTGGGGCAGATATCAACCAGTATTCCGTCATCTTGAACTTGTTTTATCAAACTTCTGCAATGCTGGAAATATAAAAATTAAATAAAAAATTTCTTTCATTGTCCACTGCGTCGATAAATACCAAGAATGAAAATATACAAGTGGGAGGTTGATGTATAACTAGAGAGAAAATACTTTTGACAAATACAAATGTCACAAATTACTGATTGATTACCAAACATTTCAATCGATCAAATTCCTCAAGATAAACATTACAAGGCTGCAGTGAACTCTGTTCATACAAACATTGTCCAATTGAAAATTACCGATTATTCCAAATCGTCCCCCATGAGTATCAAAGAGGATGTTGCAAATGTTTCTGGCTAATATAAGATGTTGTCATGAGTAACAAACGTCACTGTGACGAGGAGGATAGAAGACGTACACTATAGAGGTGCGTGGTCAAGCTGAGGGGGGTTGAAAGCAGGGAGATGGGGGATGAGTTCCAGCAAGTGCTGAGAACAGCCGGAGGTGTGGCAAACTTCTGGCGAGCTTATTCCTCGTGAATAATTACATAACGTATGTGATTGCACGTGACTGAGCACACAGTGGTATATAATACGCGAAAAGACGATGACAGAAGAGAAAGAGAGAGAGCCCGAAAATATAGACTGTCAGAGAATAATAAAGATGTAGATGCATGCACACTGCAGCATGCAGCAACGCACTGGCGATCGACGTCGCGCCGAGCCACTTGGAATATTACGAGGGGAGAAGCAAGGAGACGGTCGTCCTTGGGAGGCGAGTTGGCCGAAAATCAATATCGAAGGAGGAGACGGCGCCAAGGGAGCGGCCATTTTATCGTCTGCGAATGGGGCTGAGGAGGGTGAGGGTGGGCGTATATGCATTAATAATAAGGTACACCTACCTGCTGGCAGCTATGTGGCCGTGGAGGAGAGCTGCTGCTGCTGTCCTGTTTTGGAGCAGCAGGTCAGCTGATTAGCTGGACTCAGGCGAGCGAGTTTCAGCAGCAGCAACAACAACAACAAAAACAGGGACAGCCGAGCAGCATTGCTCGGGTGACCGGAAGGCGATCGAGGAGATGCTTGCCAGCTATGTTATAGGTACTCAACAGCAGCGGTGGCGGCTGGCGGGCAGGCAGCGGCTGCAAGCATCAAGCGCGAGCGAGTACGTTTATTAGCTCGCTCACGTGACGGCGACGAGGAGGAGAGCCAAGAGTTGATATACTATATACCAAGCGGCACTCGGTGCCCCCGGTAATGCTGCGACGTTCGGCGACAACGGCGCGTGAGTTCGACGACGATGATGCGGCCCTGCCTGCGCGCACCCGCTACCTCTAATGTAATCTATAAGACTACTTGTGTGTGCCGTCTGCTGCTTGTGCGTCGTCGTTCGTCGTCGGCTCTGCTCCGGTCACTTGACCAAGTCAGCTGCTCTGTGAGCTTCAAGACTGCCAATGAAACGACACTTAACCGTCTTTGGTGGATCGGCGTTGCCGTGTACATGGTGTGATGATTTGGACGTCTATAACGAATTTTTTGGATTAAAATTAAATTGCACAAATATTAGAGGTTCGAGTGCTCGGTCGAGTGTTTGTTAACAGGGATCACCGATCCTCGTTGAACAGGTTTATCTATTTTGGTAGTGGCAGCAGTGGATATTGTGTTCCAAAACTCATCACTTTCCGCCACATCTTTCAGTGCCAGAGCAAAAAAGAAAAGCAGTGACTGCGATTCAATTTGTTAGACAAGGATATACCTAAACTGTGTGTTTTTCCAGCTAACCATATTTCGGAAATTTGGAGCATATATATATTATACACCTATCTCAAAGAGAGAGACCTGGACCAACACCAATTATACTTATCGTATTCAACTGAACTGTCAAATAAGTAAGTAAGTACTCAAATAGCTCAACTGTAAAATAAGTTGGTGTGCGTCAGTGTCTTACTCACAATCAGCAGTTTTTTTGGTAAAAGTGTAGTATACGATAATACTTAATCGGGCGTGAAATTCGTCATTCGTCAACTGTAACAAAACATTCAAGTACACGTACAATATCCACAGCTTTCATTCTTAGATTGATTGCGTGCTGCATTCCTTTGAAATTGTAATTCTGTAATTCGTACACGGTTTATATTTATTTATTTACGTTCTTGCAACATTAAAGTATTAGGTAAAATCGTTTAGCCTCGCAAGTATCATCTTTTTTTTTACGTTCAATCTAACAAGTGAGGTTAAACAGGCAATCAATATTTTTTCAATGATTAATTTGTCCAACAACATTTTCTTTCTAGCCTGAATTAGTTTATCATGGGATGCGATGGTGGTACAATTCCAAGACGAGACGAGCTTGTCAGAGTCAAGAAGAAGCCAGAAAAGGTACTTGCAGTTTGTTGTCTTTTTTCTTCTTTCATTATTGAATTAGTATAACCTATTATGAAGATTAAGTATTTGTAATTGAAGCAGTTTAATTATCATTATGCGCTAATCTACGTTGTTTGTTACAGAGAGATAAGGAAGCTGAGTTAGCGTACCGCTGGAAACATTGCTCAATTCGACAATTACCTTTACAAGCGCCAATTGTAGCATGCGGATTTGGTCGACTGTACAGTAAAGAATCGGTACTCGAAGGACTGTTGGATCGTTCTGTTCTTCCCGAATCTGCTGAACATATTAAAAATTTGAAAGACGTGAAAAACTTGAATTTGACTGCTAATCCAGCCTACGAGGGTGACAAAATTAAAAATGGTGGATACATTGATGATGGAAAGAGCTCTTTTATTTGTCCAGTCACAGGATTGGAAATGAATGGAAAATACAAGTTTTGCTTCTTGTGGAATTGTGGATGTGTCATGAGTGAACGAGCATTAAAAGAAATCAAGTCGTTTGTAAGTTTCTTTATGTTTTTCCATTCATGGAGCCTACATTATTTTTTATGAGTTGTATGTAAAATTTTTTTAACTGTTCATATTCTTTGAATTTATTTCAGACTTGTCACAAGTGTCAAAAACCTTTCACAGATACAGATATAGTTATTTTGAATGCCCAAGAGGATGATTTAAAAACTATGCAAGAAAATATTGTAATACGTAAAGCTGAACGAAAAAGTAAGAAACGACAGAATGAAGTTGTAAGTACAGATAATGGTACAGAAAAAGATGAAAGTTCAAGCAAAAAGATCAAGAAAGAAAAACAAGACATACCTAATAAAGTAATAAAGAAAGATGTACAAGACCCAGCATACAAAAAAGCTAAAGATGACTACAGCGTGGCTCAAGATCCAAAAGCTTCTGAAGTTTTGAAAAGTATATTTACAACGCACAAAAGCGCTTCAGAACAAACCAGGGCTCACTGGGTAACATACAATCCTTTTTACAATTAGGATAACAAAATTCAATTCAAATTCGATTATATTGGTATAAATATTGGTGTATTTAATTTAATGTAAGTCATACAAAATTATAAAAATTTCATAGGTAGTTTTAGAGTAAACATACAGTTGGGTCGTTAAAATAATGTTTATTTAGGGTAACATTAAATTAATTTTGTAATCAAACCATTGACTTACCGAGATGGACGATTTTATTTGTAATTCTGAGTAAATAAAGTATTTATCACAAAGAATTGACTACTAGATGTATGTACAATTATTGTTATTTATTTGCATCGCACTTAGGACCTTTTGCGAACAAGTTCCATAAAGTTGTGTATACAAAATGAATATTTGATACTTTTAAAATTCAAAAAGGCACACAGCAAAAGATTTGGCTATAATTTTTTTTTAGTGCACTATTTTATGCTTTGGCACAATCATTATCGAAATTAGCTTTAAGCATTTTAACGTAACAGTACTTCCATTTCACTACCACGGAGTATTAAGGATTGTTATGGGTCCATTCAAGTTTTTGGAAAAATATTTTATCGTTATATTTTAGGCACTCGTATCGTAATTACTTGCATCACTCTTTGTAATCTACCAATTGTTCTGTTACGTCTGAGTCGATTTATTGCTGTACAGCAATGCCACTTATTAATTACTAAAATGAGTGCAACTAGTATCATTACAATACATATGTAACTTAAATAACCAAATTTCTTCTGATATAAACTATCTTCACTATCATTGTCGTGTTGGTTGATGATTTTGTCGTAAGGAATTATAGTAACGATTTTTATTTTGTTTCGCTTATGATTCCAAAGTGGATCTGAATCTTGAAATGTTGGAACTGCCACTAATAATGAATTTCCTGATGATGGCAATTTTTGGGTTTTGTACAAGGTTCTGAAAATATCATAGCATGTATGGTGAAAAGTTTCATAAATCTTGTTTCACTATAATTTTATTGTTGTTAGACTTTTGTGTAATATTTATTTATATATTTTTCACTTTTAAATAAGCCCTTGCAATTTGCAATTTAAGTGTGAGTTAAAGTGAAATGTAAAATTATTAAGCACTTACTCTGGAGCAGATTGATTTAATGATGCACGTGTCGCCGGCACCGAAATAGGACAAGAAGGAAGAGGACGTTTGGTTGAGCCTGAAAGTTCCAGCACTTTGCTATGACGATTTAAATTACTGTCAATCATTCGCTTGGGAAACTCAACCAAATCTAAATTAATGAAATTTTTTTTTCCTTTAATGCGATCTTCTTCTTCCGCAAACACTGACGGTATTTTTCCAGTTGTGGCGAATTCCAAAAAAGCATCCAACATCCAAAAACATGCTAGATAATTTTAATACAGATAAAATGAGCAGTAGAGAATAAAAGTTGTATCAGTTAATGGAAAAAAAACAGTTACGCTTATGGGGGTGATTGTCATCAATGCAGTTTGAATCTCCATAAATAACAATGCGACCGGTATTGTTGGATCTGGTTACTTTTCGTTCCTTATCAACGCTTCCGGAATCACCAACTTGAAGGAATCCGAGAATCGGCACATACAAAGATTTTTTCTCTTCAGTTTCTTTTAGTAATTCTTGGCCTTGGTCTCGCAATTCTGCATGCATGATGAAACCTTTTTTAGGAAAGCTGAAACGACAAGCTCTTTTAATGACATGATAAATTGATAATAAAAATTATCTAGAATAAATAGAAAAAAGGCATGAAAGAACACAGCAACAAGAAAATGTCTCACTGGGTAATAATAGTGCCAGATGCGTAAGTGACGGTAGGGTGCTGTCCTAAAGTAAACTGACCATCTCTAACACTGTCACCAAGAGCGATGCCCCAGCTATCATATAGCAAATCGTTTAAGGCTGGAACGTTTGCTCCTCCTGTATCCGGTACCCACCACTGCCGAGTATTTTCATCGTAAAACTTTACCTTGCGCATTACTGTTGTGTTATACCAATCCGCAAACACCACTAGAGCCAGTCCTTCCTCTTCTACATCTTTTTTTAATTTTGTTATCTATAGAATAATCAATTAATTAAATTATTTCCAGTTAATCATTCGAGATCTTGATAGAAATGATAACGATAGTCTACCTCGTCTGGAAAGTATTCTTCCTCGGCATCTACAAGCAAGAGAGTTCCATAGTTGCGAGCATCGAAACATGTAAAGGGTGTTCCCAACACTTCCACGTAGTAACCAGCATTGCGCAAATGCTGGTACATATCTTTGAAATTTGTATGTATATGATCTCCATTCCAGTCAAGGGGATCTTTTTTGGCTTTTAAATCATCCCGCGGTAAATACCCAGGAGGATACCTCAAGTTATGGTACTGGTCCCACAATATTCGCTTACTAAAAAAAAAAAAGTAATTTATACTCGGATAAAACAACAAATTTCACATCAGCTTAGCTACAATTTCAATTTACTGTCGAGGAGGTGTAGGTATAATTTTGGCTTTCACTGGTAACTGAATTTTCGAGCGTCTGGCTTCTTTCTCTCCATATCCGGGAGGAGATTCTACCGTTAGTGTTATTAAGCCTGAGAAATGTAATATTTTTTGTGAAACGGTATTTTAATGAACCCAAAGCGTCTGGAGTCTTTGTTTAAATAATATAAGGCAACAATGTTAAGAGAAACACTATTTTCTTACCTTGGGATATGCCTTCCCAGTTTTTTGAAGACGCTGGTACGGTAACTGCTACTGCTAACCAGCCTGACCAAGGCCACAAAATGTCTGAATGCGTCAAGGAAACGTCAATGTGTTCGCCATTAGACTGAGTGTATGGATGCCAAGTTAACTCGGTAACACGTCCAGAAACACCCAATCCATTTAATATGGTGACATTAACAATAATTGGCATACCAGAATAATATATCGCCTGTGTACAATATGGCCACATGTACTGAATTTCCGTTAAATCTATGTAACTAGAGAAAAAATATCATTTTCGCGTTTCACTTTCTAAGCAACGTAAATAGCTGCACGATCGGTCTTATCATTACCTTGGACTCAGAGTGGCGACTGGTGTGTAAGACTGTAAGTATTGGAATGCTGCAACAAGATCTAAACGACCAGCTCCTTGTTCAAACATGCCGATGCGAGGTAGGCGATATGCTGAGCTTATAAGTGCTTGCTTCATACTTGCTGGAGTTATCTTGAAAGATACAATTTGAAGCTCAATCATAAAGGAATTTCAGAATTGCCTACTTTAATGAATAAAAAATAAGGAAAGTATAAATTGAAAAAAAATTACTTTTGAGGAAATTTAAAAGTTTGAGTTAATTTTTTTTTGTAACTATCAAGGAACGTTATGACTATTCCAGCATACCTTTGGTTTTAAATTCATCGAATCATTCACATTAATAAAGCCACTAGCCAATAAAGCTACCGCTCCAGCAACGACTGGGCTTGCAACAGAAGTGCCAGATAGCGTTCTACAACTACTCTTTAAAGCGGACCCACGAACTCCAGACCCATATGTAACAAGATCTGGTTTCAACCTTCCATATCCTGCAGGCAATTCCCATGTAGTCATTCCACGAGAAGAAAACTTTGCAATTTGATCTTCCCAATTTATACCACCAACACCAATCACGTCCATTTGATCAGCAGGATTATTTAGTGTACTGAAAATCAATGTATAAATTGTGAATCGATATCATTTTGAAGATTTTGTGATTTTTTGCGAGAAAAAATTTAATAATTACCCATAAAGGGGTCCATCATTGCCAATTGCAGAAACCATGATAACACCATTAGCAGTAAGTTCCCAAACTTTGTCAACAAAAGGCTGATCCATAAAATCAGGTCCTCCTATACTGAGGTTCAGGACTGTCATTTTTGTAAGTATTGCATAATTAAATGCGTCAAGAAACCAGGAAGTGTATGAAACCTGGTTAACAATGTATGATGTATACAAAACCTTATTAGTTTTTAGAAACCTAAACACTTAAATTATGATTCAAATTCAAACTATACTTGATCATTGGTGAACACGCGAAATATGTAAAGTTCAGCATCTGGAGCAAAGCCTAGACATTCCTTGGAAGAAGATGCAATCACTCCTGCTACAAAAGTCCCATGACCCAATCCATCTTCAAGAGTTTTTTCGTTGGTCCAATTGGTACGTTCTTTAATTTTTTTGAAATGTGGATGACTTGCAGCCAATCCTGTGTCAAATATCGCTACCTAAATATAATGATCATTATTAGTTTATTCATCTCTTACTTGTTTAATTACTTATTTTTTCATCACCTTGACACCTTGACCAGTAACACCCAGTTTCCAGAGTTGTTCAGCTTGTAATATGTTTGTGATTTGTTTAGGAATAGCACGTAATATTTTCCTGAATCCATATTGGCGATTTTGTGAGAATGAATTTTCCTGAAAGTATTTGCATAGCTTAAAAAAAAATCAAGTGGAATAAGAAATACAATAAAATAAAAGAAATTTTACGATGTTAATAGTTTTCTTTGTAAATCTTTGGTTTTCTGGCAGATTCCAATTTTCATCATTTGAATACTTTAAGGTTCTATATAAAACTTTATGTAGAGTTACTCTGTGAACCAAAGGGTGATTCCTTAAAGCATCAAAACCAGTTTTCTTATGGAATTCTTTGATTCTAACAATATCAAAATCACTTGGATATTTGGTAGCAAAATTATTTCTTGATAAAATTTCCCAATCTTTTAATCCAGAATGAGTAAGAGCACTTTTTATGTACTTTTCACGAGTCTCCTTTTCATAGTAACCCTTAAAAACTACGATGTATTCATTATCAATGACTTGAGAAGAAAATTCAACTTTAACACTTTGAGATGATTCAGAAGAATTGTATGAGTTTTGACTATTGTCGGTGTCACAAAAAAAATTGCAAGATTTTTGAAAAAGTGGCTCCTTCAGTAACTTATGACTGATTCCTGTGATGCTACATAGCAATACCAAGAAAGAAATGTAGAGCCAATAAATTTTTGGCTTCTTCATACTGCAAAACCTTGGAAAACATAATACTGTGTCAGTAAAATAGGGGGAAAAAAGTGTGTACAAAATATCAACATGAAATAAAATGTGCTCAATAAAAAAATTATTGCAAGCTCAAAAAAACATCATTACCAGAGAAAAAGTTGATTCTCTTCTCACCTTCATATTGTTTGGACACGGCAATCGTCTTAACCTAAATTTCCGCGGCAAAGAGCTACTTGAGATGTTTCAACTCAAATTCAACTGAAATGCTCTAACTGTGACATTTTTGTTGCATACATTGGTAAAGCGATAAAATGTCAAGAGCTAAAAAATGTATAGCCGCAGGATTACTCTTGTTACGCTTTTGAAAGCTCGCACGCCAGATGACTCACTTAAACTCAGCATCAGCAGACGACAACAATATATGTTTAGAATTTGTGCGGCGCGCGGTAATTTTTGGCTTGTACAAGTCCAAATTCCAAATTAATATAGATGTAATATATATATACTAATAATAATTCATTCATTAGTGAATTTATTTAATTTATTAAAGTTTCGCAAATAATTTTCACGCATCGCATGTCACGGAGAGGCATTATTAATTGAGTATGTGTTTGATGTGATCGGTAAATCCGTAAACAACGGGGGACGATACTTAATTTTAAGATAATCATTTGTAGCAAAAAGTCGATGAATTAAAAAATTACATTCGCCAGCGTTTGATTTTATCTAGAAAAGAGATACAATAAGTCATATGTATAAGACTCTAGTTAATATATGTATTAAAATGTATAAGTATAATATAAATAGATAAAAAAATCTATCGATCGATACTTTATGAGCAAGAACAAGGAAAAAGAATTGATTCAAATAAATAACAAAACGTTGAAAAATTCAAGCGATTTAAAACAGCCCAAGAGCTACAATTTGTTGAATAATTTCAAAAAATATATTAATAATTGTATGGAATGCGATGCCCATACTCGTCGGTGAATAGAAGATTTTATTTATTTTGCCGTTTGGCCCTAAGCCCAATATTCACGGAGATACGGATGTTTAAAGTTTTGGATCACTTTCAATATGAAAATGCTCTCGTAATCCGATTAGTGTAGCAAACATGACGCAGCGTAAAGAAAAATTACACAAGTGTGCACACTAATTGAAACTGATAAGTATACCAGCAATGGCTATATCTATGTACGTCTATATTGCATATAATGAATAGTTGAACGGACGGAATAAAAAAAAATAATAAAACTAAATAAAATAATAAAAATTAAGCATCAAGTACTGAGATCGATTCCCAAGTAAATTACAAGTGAGGCGGTTTTTTATTTTTTCGAATGTACTTATCACTGTAAGTTACTGAGAATTAATTTTACTGGCTCCCAAAAAATATATTTACATTCTTCATACAATATTCTGCAGTTATCGTGTAAAAATGAAAAATTGCAAACAGGAAACGACAAAAAAAAAACACATTGCAAATTGCCTGTCAGTTTCAAACGTCCAAACAAATGTATATTCGAAAGGAAAGAGTAAGTAGTCGATTCGGGAGTATTTGGACACTAATATTTTATGAGAAAAATTGTGGTCTGCCAAAAGTTGTGGCACTAAAAGCTACTTAATCTATCGATGTTGCGAAGTGAAAACCTAAACAAACGAAGAAAACGGCATTTTTGTGGAATTTGCGTTTGGCAAGAGCCTTTATTTGTATTTATTTGTACTTAAGTGGCACTTTGAAAAGTATAGTTGACGTTTCGAAACGCCGACTGTTGGAGCATTGAAAACGCGTTGTATTTTTAAAGTGCCGGTGTAAATATTAAAAAGCCATCAGACCGTTTTTTCACGAAAGTTATTTCAGAGTATCAAACAACAGCTTTGTCCAATGAATATACTATACGAAAAGAAGTAAACTTTCTTTAAATTGGCCGAGAAAATCTTCCTCTAGGCGTTATATTTTATACAAAAGTATATGTGCAAGGATCGCCCTATAAGAAAAATAATTTTCTTGATTTTGAGAACACGAGCGTGAAAAATGAGAAGATGGGTACTTTTATAATTTCGTTGAAGCAGTTAAATTTCAAATTTTGGACTGCCATGCGAGTATTATTAAGTAAAAACATCATACTTTTAACAACTCATACGTACAGTCCCAGTTAAAGTACGTAAAATCGGCATGATCGTTTTTACATTTGTATAAAGGTATACTGGGTATCACGAAACGCCACCATTAAATAGAGCAGTAAAAGTAGCGCGGGGGCTTATATTAGAGTCTGTAATAGAGAAGCAGAATGAAAAGAAAACCTATACAAGTTGCCATAGTAATGAAATTGTAAACAAGTGTGGATGGATGCAACCATTGAAATTCAAGTATATAGATACCTACCTACCATTTAGTCACCTGCTATCACCGATAAATGAGCAGAAGTATATGTATAGATTGCTGGCTTTTTTTTTGCGTAGCTGAAAACAATCATTAATCGGCATATTTTATCTCTGTTATCGTCATGCGCACCTTTTTTCGTACAAGCTGAGTCAGGTAAGTGACATTCAGCATCATCATTCATGTTTCACTGTAATTTTTATGCCATTGACTAGCAATGATACACCTCATGGGTTGTAACTCAATTTTTGTTGAATGATATTTTATCAATTAAAGAAACAATAACACTGTTTCCGGATAGTGAAAAGACCACCTCAATATATCTGCACCAAAAATAAAAAGCCAGATGTTTAAAAAGTATTTTAATTTTAGTTACGTGAAATACTTCATTTTTGTGTCATTTCCTGATTGTCTTTCTATCGATTATTAAAAAAAAAAAAAAAAGGTGTCTTCGTTTAGTTTGTCTGTCAATATAAATTATTTTCATACCATCATTTGAAATGAGGATAATTTTTTATTGCAAATAAAATACTAAAATAACATACCACAGGCAGTTTTTATTTCATCAAGTATTTAATAAAACTATGATTCTTTCTATTAGAGCTTAATTAGTATAAATAATTACAAATAATATCAAATACTAACAAAGTACATGAGTTTGTTGGCATTATCAAGATTAATAGTTATATATATGTATAGTAAGTTCAACAAATTAAAAGTTTTAAAAATTAAAGGTCGTCAAACGACAATACTTAAATCATTACATAACATGTGAATTTTAAATGAGTTAACACTATCCATCACACATTCTGTTATAACATATGTACACAATACTCTCTCAATATAGAGTCTGAACTGATTAAGGCTCCTGGCTGATTGCAAGTATTTTTCTGCAATGTACAACATTTTTACTTTTCGTACTACACGTTTCCTTGAATACTTTTTACTTTTTTACTCTTGGCTCTATAATGCTATGCCAAATATTATGAGAAAAACGAATGGACGTACATATTGATGTCAATGTAACGTAATTGTTTTATTTTAAAAAAATTATATGAAATTACTCGAAACTAGTGATATTGTGCAAGTAGTTTTATGCAGGTTTGTACGGTAAAAAATGTGAAGATTGAAAAAAACTTTTGAAAAAAGATTATCAAAAATCAAATAATAAACATTTTACAGGATAAATCTGTTATTGGATAAATAATTAAACGTATATGTACAAATGTTTCTTAAATAGTTATAGTAGCATAGAGTGTTAACAAATTCTACTCGTGACTTAGCACGATAAATCTCGTATCTGAGAGTGCCTTTATACTTAATTTTGAAGTAAGATTTTTTATAGGCACGAAAAATGATTTATTTCTTTGTAGTTTTTTTTTTTATTCTTCATTTGTATTAAATGCACAATTCCACTGGCCATTTTGTAGACTAACAGGGTACTTGCGAATCCCCAGACAGTTTGGTTTTAAAAAATTACAAAATCAAACCTGTACCAAGGCAGTATGTACACAAGTGTTACAGTGGACACTGAATTCATGGATAAAAAATTCAGTGAACATACGCCAGCTTTTGTGCCACAACACCTCTCGCTCTAGTGTATTTGTGCAGCTAAACCGTTTTTCTCTGGAGAGAGAGAAAAAGAAACAGTCACATCATTATCCCTCATAAACAGACAAATTGACTATTGACTCTTGAGCTCCTTGCCAATACTGTAAGACACAATTTTGTTCCAGTCAATTTTGGTTCTCATGACTGGCAATTGTCGGCGCAGTGCCTTGAACGTCGTGTCCGACATCGTCTGGTAATTTGCCGAGATGGCAGTCTGATAGTCGTTTTCCGACTCGAGAACAAGGCGTATCAATTCTTTAGCCGTCTGCTTTTCAGAGGATATCGACAGGCTCTCCTTGACCTCTTTGCTGCTCACGAGCTGGACGTTACCGTCTTCGTAGTAATGAACCTGCACCTTGAGGCTACCCTTTAACTCGGCAACGCCAGAGCTCGTGCTGAAGTTGACCGTCCATACGGAGCGCCAGCGACCGTTCCAAAAGTTTTTCGGCTGAAACTGGTGATCCTCTATGCAAGCCGTCAGGGTAATGTTGTCTGCCAGAAGAAAAGAACCACAAGTAAATCACTAGCAACAACAACAGTGAGCCCGAGCAGTGTGGTAAGTGCACCACTCACTTAAACGACTAAACACGAAACAAAACAAAACAAAAGAAAATAGTTACAACAACCCACCTGCTGACTGGCTCTTGCCGAAGACGGAGCAGGCCCCGTGCCGGTAGTGGTTCTGCGTGTAAGCAAATATTTCGTCCTGGAGGGCCAGCCTCCAGGGTTCAGCTGTCACGTCTGGCTCGTAGGGCTCATAGTCCTGTGCCTCCTTCCTCAAATGGTCGTACTTGAAGGACTGCTTGCTCCGGGGATCGTAGAACCTCTGGTTGCCCAGATCGTTGTACTCGGTTATGAGGACGGGCCACTCGCTGCCTTCGATCTATGAAAAACGACAATAACAATAACAACAATGGCAACTAATAAATGCAGTTATAGGTTTAGGCTATATTGTATATGTATGTAAGTGTACAGTCATCGCGAACGGTACTTAAAAAAATATAGATAGGTATATGTGAGTAAACAGGCGGAGGTGTGAGGGGGCGGAGGAGAAATGGGTGACGATGATGATAACGATATGATATGGTTACCCCGTATACCTTGGCGGATATGAGCTGGTCCTTGTTGTACTGGGCAAAGGCCGCGGAGGCGTCCTCCTTGAGGAGGGTGTCGTTGTTGAGGAGTACCCGGACATCGTTGAAGACCTCGTTGAACTCGCCCGGTGGCGAGTGCTGGATAAAGTCCGAGACGATCCGGACCTTCTCCTGGTCGGAAACCACGACTGTGTCCGCCATGTTGCGACCGTGTCGTCTGAATCAGTCTGATATGTCAGCTAAAGCTGCGACGAGCAACAAGCGGAGCGCCGAGCGCGAGGAGAGCACTAGGTATTTTAATAATAATAAGGAGCGGCGGCGGTGGCGGCGGCGGAGATAGCAGTAGCCTAAATGTGTATAGGCAGTGCTCGGCTCTCCTCGGCTCTCCTCGGCAATGTAAACTCTCCCTTCTTTTTCCTTTTACCTCTCTTCCACACACACACACATCAGCGACTGTAATATATATATATATATATATATATATGTGTGCTCCAGCACTCGACCGGGAAATAATCCGAGCTTTTCTCCTTTTTGAATTGCAGTTTGGACATTGCGAGGATTGTGACAGGTGGGCAGGTGAAGGTAGAGCCCACCACCGCAGCCATGGGGGAATCCGGCGAGGAGCTGCAGGCGAGCAGGGAGACAACCTTCCTGGGGCCCGCGAGCTTCCTCATCTCGTGTTCCTGCGACATAGGTTATTACAAAACGCAATTTACCTACTTATTCGTTATTTTTTTTTGTTTTTCCATTAGACATATACATTGTTAACAAGAAATCCAAAATAAAAAAGCACGTGGTGGTAACGCCGATTGGTTATAGATCCAAGGGAGCGGCTGGTCGTGTCGAAGCTCGAGCGCAGCGACCTCGAGGACCGGTACCTGCGTCTGCTGGAGCAGGCCCAAGCGCTCAAGAAGCTATCCAACAGCCAAGAGGACAAGATCAAGCGGCTCGCGACGAAACTCATGAGGTTCGGCGCGAGTCCGGCGGGGCGGCCGTCCAGCTGCGGAGCCAGGTTCGACGTATGCGACGGGCGGGACAGGCTCTCCCTCCTCGAGGCCGAAAATTCAAAGGTCGGTCGCGCACACGACTTTTGTTTTTTCATTAATTTCCTTACTAATGTCACTAATGCTTTGTCTCAAAACAAATATCGGAAAAGTGCCTAAATACAAGTATCTCAGAAATGTTTTTTCTTTTCATACATATTGTCATACATGTATTTGCTACTATATATGAAATTTCTCCGATGACATTTTTTTTGTTTTGTTAAACCATACAAAGTTGCAATACAACAAATAAGTACACCTCGCAGTGTCACTTTTAAATGCCAGGACTATTCGCGGATAAAGAATCAAAGAATTTTTAATCTCGGATACATCTCACTGTTTTTCCCCAGTAAATTCGATAAGTATAGGGCATTCAGTTGCCGAATCGTACAAAATAATATCTCCCTCGAATTTTCAGCTGAGGAGTAAAGTCTGCCTCCTTAGAAATCAGCTGATGAACCAGAAGATATTTGCGGGCTCGCCGTCGTCTCGGCAGGCGCGCCGAGCCTCGCTGCCTCTCGCCTCCACGTCCGGACCTGCGTACGTCACATCATACATCCACGTAAAAAAGCGTCTCGCACTCTCGTACCGACCCAACGAATACAATCGAAGCAACAATTATCGTTGCACCCGCGTTAACAAACACTTCAAGACAGAGTTTTAAATAACATATCTGTCCTCGTATATAAATACGTCTTGCTCACGGTACGCGAGTGTACAACATATGGTTTGCGGTGCACTTGAGCATTTTTAGTTACAGGACCTGTCGGAGCGACACCAGCCGGCTGAAAGCAGTGGCACCAGCACCACCGGGTACTGGGCCGGTATCGTCCTGCCGGTGTGGGAGCGCGCGGGCCGCATCGACGATCGCCGACGAGAACGACCTGCAAAACTACTCGCTGAAAATACAAGTAATATTTCGTCGGTCATTCCGATACAAGCGGGAGGGAGTACACAATATGTATAATATGTACACGCGTGGACTTTAAACTGCGAATGCCGCAGGACATGGAGGTCGAGAAGAGGGAGCTGCTGACGCGCATCGCCGAGCTCGAGCTCGAGTTGGCGGGCCTGACCTCGGGGAATCGGCGCGAGAGGGTGGCCGAGAACGTCGAGCACATACGGCTCTGGCGGCAGATGAAGCGCCAAGGGGAGAAACTCGCGGCCGCCCTGGCTGCCAACGAGGTGCTCGGCAAGCAGGTCTCCCAGCTCAAGCGCAACCTCGACGACAGCTCCAAGTGAGTATATTGTACCTATTGTACGCCTGTGCCGATCGGGAGACTTTTGTATGGAGGGAAAACAAAAAAAAAAAAAAAAAACAGGAGCAGGGATCGGGTGAGCGCGGCTCTGGCAGCCGAGAGGAGCCAGCTGGCCGAGCGGGACGCGAGCACGACGAGGCTGGAGGAGTCGGAGCTTCACCTGCGCGAGCGGGACGACAGGATAGCCGATCTCGTGAAGGAGGTCGGGATCCTCCAGCAGCACAATCGCGAGCTGCTCGAGCTTAGCTCCAAGTTCGCCAAGGTCGAGCGGGAGAACGCCGACCTGAAGCGCAAGGTGGCCGAGCAGCTGGCTGATCACCAGGCGCTCAGGGACGTCCTCAGCCACGAGAAGGCGGGCGCGGACGCTCTGCAGGCGGCCAACGACCAATTGCTCGTCAAGCTGCACGATCTGCAGAAAAACATCGACCTCATGACCATACAGCTCATGGTGAGTCCGACAACTGCCGCGTTTCATCATGCACCCTTGATAGTATACCTATTTTTTGTACCACGTATAGGAAAAAACGGGGCGAATTTTTACACCGTACAACATTTTAAGAACATTTCTGATGGATCAATTGACATAAGATAATCTTGGATGTGTATCCACCCGTAATGTTTTTACAGCAATATTAAAAACCACTCGTACTTAAGCTATTTTTTGTCTCACAGCATTAAGTAACGGTTAATATTTATATTGACGATTCATGACATTTATCGATACATGTAACCCGGACACCACTGAAAAAGTCTTCTATACCTGCAAAAGTTCGCCTTATTTTCCCTTACGGAGCACAACTGATTTTGTACTTGGAATAGAAATACGTCCTCGAACATTCAAGAGTATTGGGAATAAATGCCCCGTAGTATGGGACCGTGTCCCACGTTTTTCCAAATAATCTGAAATCTAAAGAGCAAACGACACTGGTGACCGATTCACTGCAATCTTTGCACCCATTTGGTGTGTACTTGTCATGTAATGTAACAAATACACGACGATTGCGCGAAAATTGCACGAAAATCGGCGTTGGACCGGTATTCCCGATACTCTCGATTAGCCGGACGGTAGCCGAACAATCGACTCCTGGTGAAACGTAGTCCGTGGAATTCTGTTACCTAGGCGCAAAATGAAAAGTGCAACAGGGCGGCGATGTCGAGAAAACCGGGCAAGAGAGCGAGCAACGAGTCGATCGAGGAGCCGGCCCCGGACCCGACCAAGAAATCGGCCCCATCGGGCGACAGGGCCGAGGCTCCCAAACCCACGAGGCTCGGAGGGGAGGAAAAAGGTATTCAAACGAGCGACACGGCGCGCCAGTCGAAAAGCACAGAGAGCCAAACTGACCGGCCGATTATGCCAATTAGCGCGACTAAATTGAGCGACGAGGGTAGGAGCGCCAACACCGACGACGTCGAGAACAACAACATCCGTAAGGGCAACGGTAGGAGCAGCTTGTCCCGCGAGGGGATGCTCAAGCTACTGGAGCAAGTGCAGATCAGCACACCCCTCGAGTCCCAGAACGCGACGATCATGAGGCACGGGGCCTCGCTCACCTTCACCATCCCCAACAGGCAGACGAGCAAGGCCTCGACCCTCGAGACCTTTTTGTTCGGCGACGCGTCCTTCTGACACACCATCCGGGGCTACGATCACCGAGAAAAACTTTTTTAGCCAATGTGTCAGGGGGGACGGCAATTGAAGTGCCCTTCCAAGTAAAGTTGCATTAGATGCACTTGCCATTATGACATGTACGTTTATAACATATATTGCCACACTGCCACCGAACCGAGTACAAATTATAAGGAAAGACCACCGTGTGCGTTTTCAAACCTGTATACGTACAATAAACAATGATTGTGATAAATCTCAAGTTCAACGTCAAACAATACAAGACAATATATTTATTATGCTGATGATTAACGCGCGTCAATTCATTTTTGTGTACATATACATAATATTTATACAGTATTAGGTGTACTCGATAAATAGGAGCATAATTATATACTCGTGATTTTTATAGCCAACCGTATTATATATACACATATGTAAGATTGAGAAATAAATTTATGTGGAAAATATTTGGTGCGTGTGTTATTTGGCCCGTCGTCGGTCGGAAATTAACTTACGAGGGGAGGTGGTGGGGGGGGGGGAAGGCGCAGAAGGCAATAATTGTAAAATAGCGGTGCCAATAATAATCGAGAGCCTGGAAAGATAAGATATTCGTGCGGACGGGAGACGCGGAGATATAGAGAGGAGAGAGAACGTTATAGAGCATCATTGATGTACCTATTATTAGACCGAGCGGCTGTGCAGGCTACGCGACGGAGAGAAAAAAAAAAAAAAAAAAAAAGAAAAGAAAAGAAAAAGCAATTCTCTCTCTCTCTCTCTCTCTGTCTTTCTCTATGTGTGTAGACACAAGTGTACCTATATGTATATAATATGTACAAAAGAGAGACGAATGTGGTGCGAAGGGAGATGAAACGAGCGGTGCTGATGGTGGTTGGGGGGGGGGGGAATCCTTTTTCGCTTATTAGGCTGGCCAGGGCAGGTAGAGAGAGAGAAAGAGCGAATGGCGAAAAACAACGGAGCCTCTGAACCGGCGAAACTTGTGTGTACACGGGGCGCTCGTTGTCGAGCAAGCGCGAGCGAGCGATCGCCAAATATAAATCCGCATCCGGATTGCGATGATCGGCAATCGGCGATTACGGCGTGTATATAGCGCTACCGGGGGGGGCGAGAGAGGGATGGGAGGGAGGGAGGGAGGAAAGGGGTAGGGGCGGCGCGCACACGCCTCCCTTGCTGGCGTCGCGGCGGCCGCCTATTGCGCTAGGTAGTCAGTTCTCTTTCACGAGCTCCGAACTCGTCCGAAAACTCCCGTGGCCCAGCCGGTCTTGGCGTTAACAAACTTCCACCAGCAGCTTTGTTTTTTTTTTTTTTTTTTTTCGCGTGCTCGCCATCATCTCCCTGCATCCCAAATAAACCAGTGCTTCGGTCGGCGATACCGCATCGATCATCCATCGATCCATTGAGGGCTTTACGCTCGGCACTGCCCCCTCCCCATTGCGCGCCTCTTTCGCAAGCGCAACGACGAGCAAGCCGATCGTGCAGTCACGCCTTCAGGTAATTTTTTTTCTCATCATCCGCGCGGAAAGACCATCAGCGTTACACGTATCTGCTACTACGACCAAATCTGTGCACCTATATCTACTTACCGATACAACTAGTACCCTAAACAAACAAACAAACGGAAGTGATCAACGATACTTACTTGTCCAACGAAGAAGTATCCTCAGTGGTGGTGATCGTGGTGGTGGTGGTGGTGGTGGTGTGTCGTGCTTCGCTAGTAAAACGCCCTTTATCCTCCCCTTTGCCTGTAGTGTCGGTCCTATACGGCAGCGCTTCCCCGAATACCCTACGACCGATCTAACACTCGTTAGCAGCCTAACCGTCCCTGCCTACCTATTTACTAACCGACTCGATTAAAAATAGAGGAGAGAGAGAGAGAGAGAGAGAGATCTATAGCTGGTTCTCTTTTTTATGCATTCTACTTGCGCCCGCAAGCGCTGGAATCGATAGCTTGCCGATTCCTTAAACGCCGTGCCGATCTTGGCCACGAATTTACCTCCGCCGCCAAAACAACACAAAAGCATCACGAGCACGTACAATCATATATATATTTTAAACGGAGTAACACAAATTGTTGGGGTATCGGAGTTACCGATAATTCGGACGTTTACGCGCGTAGGTACAAGCCAAAGTTGTAAATCGCGCAACAAGTTTCTCGCGGATTAGGGTATTTGTCACTGTGTCACCGTAGCGTTTTATTAATACCCGCTCCTTGAGATTTTTTTTCTTTGAAGACGATGGCGATACAAAGATTAAATTTCCGGCAAAGTGAAGTTCAGCAGCCCGAGAGGCGTTTTCAAGGTGATTTCATCGTGAAATAGATGTTCCATTTTCCTGACACACTTTTCGTTGCTTGCTCGCGCGCTCACGCATACACCCATCATCTGCCACGCTACATGTATATACATACACACGTACACAGAACATAGTCCGAGGGAGTATATACTCCTCTGCGGCGTGTATATAGGTGTATTATGCTGGTCGCGACACCGCCGTTTCGGTTGCTGCTCTAGCACTTGGGAAGGTCGCATTTTTTCGGAAAACTCACCTACTTACGTACCGCCGCGCAATCTCATTTTCGCTTCTGCCGTCCCTTGACTCTCTTCCCGTAAATGATTGCGAATCGCACAATTTCATTGGCTCGATCGAATTTTCGTTTTTGGCCGTTGCAAAAACGATCGCAAACGACAGACGGGCCACCTGCTTTTTCCTCTTCCGAGCGATTCTTTCGAAACTCGGTTGTATACTTGATGAATAAAGTGCAATGAGCATCGAAAGCGATCTAATTAAAGACGCGTGGCCGAATAAAAAAATGCGGCCAACTGTCGGGTTCTGCAGCGGCTCGTCAGGCAATCTCCAGCTCCAAAATAGATTTTGCCTAAAACTTTGCCGCGTCGAGATTTATGTTTGGATTTACGATTCCTCCTCTCTCTCTCTCTCTCTTTTCTTTTTTCTCAATCATATTGTACATTGACGTGTGGGTGTGTGTCTGTGTACCTTGTGCTCTTTTTTATCCCTCACTCTCTTTTCTGTGTATTTGGGTGTGCTTCGTTACTGCACGAATTTAATGCAAATTGAAACAGATGGCCGTCATCGTAATTGAGCTGAAAACCAAGTATTTCAGTACTACCTCTCTATACCTCTCGTTGTAGTATTTTTATGGAAAAGATGCGTTTACGTGCTATACGACCACTCGTTCATCTGATTTATATTTGACATAAATCGGTGTGTTCGTGCAAAAGTCCAACATAATTTATCACCGAGGTTTAGTTAATACTTTCCTTTTTCCTTCATTTTTTGTTTCTTTTAATTTTATTATGAATGAAAATCACAAAATTACAACACAAATACATCATTAATTATAGTAGTAGGAATTTGGGGCCAATAGTTTAACGAAGTAAATTTATTTAAAAATATGCTCTACATTCAGACTTGGATACTTTGATGATGTATAGCATTTTAAGGCAATTATATTCGTGCATATTTTTACAGTAAATAATTTGACTTTTTGTTTTTTCGATTGTGCACACTCATCATGTGTATAATATCATGTATGTACCTTGGAATAACCACCCCCTACAGTTTGTGTGTTAAAAAGAATTTAAAACAAAATATATGTGTGTGAGTTCTTGATCGATTTTTGTGGAAATTATAAGCATACATCGTTGACAAATGATTTTATTTTTTACTCAGGTATTTAGAATAATGAGGACATAACACACCATTATGGCTGATAAATTTCAAAAAGAAGGTGAAAATGAAGAAATTGCTTCTTTTTTTTTTTAATTCAAGTGCCAGTTGATCGTTGCAATTGCACAAATATCATCATTTTTTTATGGTTGTTAACGTAACACGCACACACAATTGTCAGAAGTAAAGTAACGGAAACTTAAGTATAGAAATATATTAAAAAAGGAAAAATTCTTTTACATCAAATATAATTGCATTCAAAACTAAATAATAAAGTTTCGGTGTTTTTAGGATTGTTTGCACATAGAATTGAGATTTTTGCATCATTACAACTTATTTAATTAATAGATTGCAATTGTATTCGACAGTCGAATACAACAGTACAATAAACATCTACGAAAGAATAATAAAGTGAAATTTTAACATTTTTTCGCGAAAAGAATTTGTTCTTTTATTATTCGGGTCAAAAAAAAAAAACAAAAAAATTTATATGCTCTCAAAAATACGTGTACCTACTATTTGAGTTTAATGATTTCCTGTACCAATAAGTGCGTTTATGTGCGATGATGTAATAGATCTACAATTTGGTGTATGATTTATGTCAGCATACGCCGGGTATAAGTAAAAACACATAAAGTTACGGTTACTACATTTAGCAATGCGGAGCAATATCGGAACATGTGAAAAATTCCATGGTCATTTCGTATGGCCAAGGTATACATATGAAATAAAAAGCCGACTAGAAATGACGTTCTTTTTTAACTTCTCGTTACCAATGAGGAAGTAAAAATTGTATAAGTATCGTTCAAGGGACGTGTTTTTACAAATCATGTATACACCTACGAACAAAGTTCTTTGATTTTTAATGTACTTTCAATCAAATGAGTTGTACTTAATCGATAAAGAAAGAAAAATCGTCTCCAAGTGTTGATAGTTGGTCTCAAAATCATCTACACATTATACATGCACATGATCGAGCTTTAGATTGTCGATGTTTTTAAAATTTATTAGTTGCAACCGATTAAGAAAAAAAAAGCATGTTACTTTGAAATCACTCGTATATACTCCACGTTTGTATAAAACACTTGCAACGATCAACCGGCAACAATGAAAAAAAAGAGATTTATCAAACACACGAGGAGGAAAAAAAAAAAAAAAAACCCTTTTTCTCACAGAGTTAAGCCACGGCGCGAAGAGCGAAAGACTGCTCGCTACGGAGAGAATCACAACGCGGACTTCCCTGAAAACCCTAGGGGTAAGTAAAAAATAATAATTAATAAGTACTCGTTTACTCGATGACCGATCGGAGGTAGACGCGCGCGACGACACCAATTACATGGCCAAGCCACGCTGAGGTTTCGGAATAAGGTGGCGCGTTACAAGTGTATGACGATTTGCCTCTAAAGATATGATAACAAATCACCTCCCCCCCCCGGGGGGGGGTAATGGTTACGGTATTATTTACGCGCTTGGATGTTTTATTGGACGCCGCACGGGCGCAGCGTAAATCTGATCGCTGGCAGCGGATAAACGTATACAATATGGCACACGGACCCGCACTAGTCACGATCACGGATATATACAAGTGCTCCGCTTCTTAGAGAGAGAAGAAGATGAAGAAGGAGAAGAAAAAAGGTGTATAAAAATCCAAATGTATACGTGAATTATTCGATGTTTGTTGTTCCGGGTCGCACACGTGTATATACATTTGGATTATGTACAAAAGCGATTCTGAAACAATTAGCAGCAGCAGAGTTGGAGTATTTCGAGAGGGAAATAAGTATAATATATCGTTGGCTAAGTACAACCTACCGAAGCTTGTATATATATACCACGTACATGCACACGAAGCAAGTGCATCATAAACTTGTCGCAGTTGGGGTAGGTATGCATGTGTATTGTATACGTACCTGTAAGCATTCGATAAATCAGCCTCTCGCCGGCAGGTTGGGGTAAAAAAAAAAAAAAAACCGTTTTGGCACGGGGGCCCACACGTTATCCATTAAGCTAAATGGCCACGCGTATACCTGTCGATGATACTCCGATCTCGGGCTCGATTTGCCCGCGAAAGACGCTCTGAGCCCGCTAATGAGCCGCTATTAAAATTAAAGCCAACGAAATTAGTTCAAGGCCCCTTCCCCCAAGCACATGTAGGTATAAAAGGTATACATAAACGCGCCGAGAGAGTATAGAGTGGAAATACATTCCGTTGGGCCGATTACGTAAAACGGAGGGCGCGCGCGTTGACGATCGCCCCAAAGATCGGTATATGACATTGACAAAGTAAAAGTGGACGTGTTTAGCCCTGATGCAGCGAGGCATATTGTTGGAGAAATTTTCCACACCGCGGCTCTCCGCTCTCTAGATGACGGAAAGGCGGAGGAGGAGGCTTAACGTATACACAATATACAAGACAACGAGCATCAGGGGTTGTTGCTCGCTTGACTCGTTTGCGCCGGGATGAATCAGAAGACATACAGAGGCTGGTGGACCATACAGCTCTTTAGAGAGAGAGAGAGAGAGTGAGCACATTATAATGTATCCGAGTATATATAGGAGATTGTAGGTAGTTATAGGTAGGTGGACGTGGGTACACATATACTTGGGTGTCGAAGAGAAAGAGGGGTATAGCTATTTTTGGTGAGCAGGAAGAAGGAGGCTGAGCACACAGCATGCGCCACGCGGCCGAGCCGTAAGACGACGGCAGTCAGTACCAGTGCAGTGTAGTAGGTATATATGTAGTACCTACACGGAGATGGAGTGAGAGAGAGAGAGAGAGAGATTTCGGTGGCAAGCGACTTTTGGCCATCCGGTGGCATCCGCAGTCTGGTCCGGCGCTCGAAAGAACCAAGTGTATTATCGGGCACAAGCTCGAAAGCTCGCCCCGAGGGAAGTTAGTGATGTGTCCCCCTGTCAGTTCATCCCTTTTTCTCCAAGCTCGGCCGAGGGAACCGCCGATTTAGTGTGAAATATTTATCACGAGAGGGGTCGTGCGGTGCAACGGGCCGTTATTATTCGTACGGAGGAGGGCCGATTAAAGATAGCCATACCCGTTCTCTCTCTCTTTGAATTATATGCTCGCGCGCCGGATATAACACGCTCTCCCCGAGCTTGCACGCGAACGATCCTCGGAACTACCGAACTATACGTGTTTTTTGTGTGTTATAATGAGCACCAAGGCAGAAAAAGGGTAGCGAGTGATGAAAAACCACTGGCCGGGGGAGCTTATGATTATTATTACCATAAAATGCGGAAACGAGTGACAATCGAGGGAGAAGCCGGCGATTGTAGCGAGCATCGCCAGCTGATTGACCACCAGCAGTCGGGCGAGGTGGCGCTCCCCATTTCGGTCTATTTCGGTCGGGCCCATCGGCGCCAATAATCAAACGTACGACTACAAGTACAGCGTCGCCCTGCACCTCCGACATAGAAGCCAAATCTCGGAGAGCCGTGTGATGTTCAACTTTAAATTCCGGTTTAAACTGAAGAAGCGCGGGGACGAGAGGAGTAGTAGGAGGCATCAGAGATCGTGAAACAAAAAAACAAAAAAAAAAAAAAAAAACAAATGATTTATTCCATTAAATGAGAGCTATTTTTCACATATCAGGCAAATGACATCAAGGAGAAACGATAAACCAATGTACTTGAAATTCCGTCTTTTATTTATTTTTTTTTCCCCTTGGACATTTGTATACAATTAAACGATGTATTGTCGTATACAAATACATGCATATACGTACATTCAAACTTATCGCGAAAAAAACAAAAGAATATCAGAAAAACTATGAATTTCGTGCAGGTGTTTAAGAACTTTTTCCTTCATATTATGCGCAACGTGGTGATACCACGAGAATTGATAACAATAATTGCCGGTAATTAATTGTCAGTATGCGACGTTTTTGCGCTATACTGACTCAGTCAACTTGAGACTTCGTTTTTAGTTGTTGTGTGGCGTTAAAATAAAAAGAATCAACTTACTGGCTATTTGCCTCTGTTACCATCAATTTAACAGATGAGTTTTTGGCCAAATTTTAAAGTTTGACGATCCAAAGTGTGTACAATACTATTTTTAACAACTATTATTTCAAAGACACAAAAATGGTAGTTGGAGAAATAATCGGACAGTTTTTACCGCCACCGTTGAATATCCTTTGGAACTTTGTGCTGTTACCGCTATTAAACAGTGGTTTCATAAACAACCTCTTAGCATCACAACCGGTAT